>CATKHK010000018.1:0-540839 GCA_949751835.1 Blepharisma japonicum
TTTACTGCAGGAATTATTGTTAAAAACTGAGTTTTCTATTGTAAAATAGGACATTTGGTCAAAATAAAGGACGCCTCCATTTTTAGCACTATTTTGAAAAAATGTGCATTCATTACAATAAAAAAAGAAGAAGAAGAAAAGATTTGCTTTATCCCTACCCTAATTAGGCCCACTTCAACATCACTTCACTTCAACATCACATCACTTCAACATCATATCGCTTCAACATCACATCGCTTCAACATCGCATCACTTCACGATAAAATCACTTCACGATACCATCACTTCATCATAACATCCCTTCAACATCACATCTCTTCAACATCACATCACTTCAACATCACACCATCATCACATCAACATCACATCACTTCAACATCACATCACCATCACATCACATCGCATCACATCAACATCACATCAGCATCTCATCGTCATCCACTCCAGCTTCACAGGCCAACGCCTTGCGAATGGAAAAATTTAAGACTCTAAAAGATTGACTAAGCTTCAGACATATTTTATATTTTGATACTCAGAGATATATATAAAATTTTGATTGTTTTGTGATTCCTGATTAAATTATGCTTTACTGTAATTTAATCTCAACTCTTTGCGGAGTATTATTAATTTCTAATTTTCTAAATAGGTAAATGGAATTAAAATCTTTAGTTATAGAAGATATATTTAAAAATTGGTATTTTTGGCAAACAAAAGTATCCGATAGCTAGTTTGTCATAGTAAATAGTATTATTTTTATTTATAATGGTTTTTAAACGAGAGATAGAGGACTGCTTTATATCATTTTAGCATGTAAATTTTAAATTAAAGAAAGGACCATTATATCATGGCATAAAGTCTTTAAGTTTACATTAGCTAGGTGAAAGCGCTAAATGTCAGTATTAATTTAAAAGAAGTTTTAATCTAATTATACTTTGAAGCTTCAATATAAACATGAAAATAGGTCATACATCTGATAAAATTATTGATCAAAGTGAAATTGAATCTAAGTACTTTTGGAATTTTCTCCCAAAGAATTCAAAAACGATACAAAGAATCAATTTAACAACAAAAACAATTGACTCTTCTCAGAACTTAATATCTTTTCCAGTAATTCAGTCTTCCATAGCACTTCCAAATAACAAAATTTTTGGAAGTGGAAGGCAAACATCAAACAACCGTCTTATTCAATATCTATTCATTTCAGATGAAAATTTAAATATCAAACTTATTGATATCCCTTATATTCAAACTCCTGAATCTGTTCAGGACTATTTTGCTTCATGCTTCTATGATGATTCGATTTTTACCTTCGAGCATAATGAAAATCTGTTTCTAGAAAACAGCAATGAACTTGTACACTCTAGAAGATACATAATTTCTCAAGATAAGTGGTATGATTTGATTACGCTTAATAAACTCCCTCTTTCATGCATTGGGTTTAAGCAAAAAATCATAATCGTAGTAAACTCTCCTGAGATATGAGTTTATGATATACTTTTGAATTCTTATAGTTGGTTCAATTTTAGAAATTCTAGCCAAAAATTTGAAAAAACAATGCTTAAAAGCGAAGGAAAGCTTTATATGATAAAAACTTTAAAAGAAAGCGATATTTATGTGACTGATGATCCTTTTTCAGAGTGAACTTTTGTGTGTGATTGTAAAAAACGTTTGAATTGATGAATTTTTGCATATCATACACAATACGAAGGGTCAATTTATTACCTTACCAACCAAACTATATATGAATTTAATTTGAAAAAATTTAAATTAAAAGAAGTTGCAAGCTTAGCCAGCTTATCTTTTAGCGAAACATTCACCGCAAAAATTCCACTTTAATATAAACATAATTCTTTTATTATTGTTTTAAGTCTTAGTTAAGGTTCAATCTCTTGCTTTCGTAAGTCGCATCTTATTTAATTTTAGTATATATCAGACTTCTGCTCTCTTTTATTAAATATAAAGAAATAGGTCAAATTTTTTATTATTAGATAAATTGTATATTAAATTGGACCAATCCATTCATTATTATTAATATGAAAACTCTTATTTCGATAAAGGCTTATTTACTAATATTTTATAAATATAAAATAGACCAGAAAGCTAAAAGAAGCTGATTTAATTAAATTTTTTAAGATAAACATAATTAATATACTTAGTTATGCCATTTATTTAACATTATTATTGTTGTTTATAATTTGGAAATTTTTTTAATTTTGGCTCGCGAATCATATCTCCAAGCTCGTAGATCCAGACGCTAGTATAAGCTACATATTGATAATTTATTTACTACAAAAAAGTAGCATAGCTTTCAATGGATGTATACGTACATCAAGGAGAAAGCTAAGACTGTCTTATTAAAAATATTTCATGCTAAAGATGTTTCTATTCCTAATTCCGATTGTAAACTAAAAATGTAAATATTTTTTAGAAGAAAAAGTCAATGCATGAGAAGATAAAAATGTACTATAACCATCTTCAGCTGACTAGTCAATACTTATTGATATTTCCTATTTAAAAATTGGTAAATTTGGCCCAAAAAAAGCACTCTATAGCGAGCTTCCCATAGTAATTTAGTATGTATTTTATTACAATAGTTTTGAAACGATAAACTTGAAGAGATAGAGGCTCTGCTTTATATCAATTTCACATGCAAAATTTTCATGGAAACTGATAAAAAAATTATGCAGAGTATAATATGAGTTTATGATAAACTTTTGAATTCTTATGAAATTCTGACCAAATTTTCAAAAAAATAATTATGCAAAGCGATATTTATGTGGCTGATATCCTTTTCGAGAGCGAACTTGTGTGTAATTTCAGCAAAATTTCGAATCCATAAATTTTAGTTAGGCATATAGAACAAAAAGGATCAATTTATTGCCTTGGATATTTTACTGTTTATAGAATTATATATTGCTTATGGTTTCACTTTAATATCATAGTTTAAATAATCTGGTACGAAAATTGGCAATCAAATTATATATAAAATTAATTTGGCACAATTCAAACCAAAGAAGCTGTAGGCTTAGCCAGCTTATCTTTTGGCAGCTCATTTTCTGCAGAAATATCACTTTAATTTAATTTAATTCTTCTAATATTGCATTAGCGGACCTTAACTCTTAATTTCAATATAATATCTTGCTTACGTAAGCCAAGTCTTATAAAGCTTCGCTCTTTTTTATAACATATAAAGAAATAGGTTGAATTTTATTATTAAATCTGCGCTATATTAATTTTGATACTATCAATGTGATTTTTGGATTATCATGAATGCACAAAACTCTATTTTCGATAAAGGCTTATTTTTTAATATTTTATAAATATGAAATTATACCAGAAAACTGAAAAAGAAGATGATTTAAATGAAATTGACTCAAAATACTTATGAGTTGAAGGAGACACAATAGAAAGAATCAATCTGTCTACATTTACAATTGATATGCATGTACCTCTACCTCCATACCCATTGCAGGTCAAAACTCTCATAGCTCTTCCAAATGACCATATATTTGGGATGAAAGTTAATAGCTCGAATAGTCCCTCATGCTTACAGTTTGAAAAAGCTCTATTTATAGTAGATAAAGATTTAAACATCAAGCCAATTGAAACACCTATTATTTCCAATCAATTTCTTTCATGCTGCTATGATAACTCAATTTTTATTTTTCAAGATTCTGGTCTAAAATTTGGGATTAACAAAAGAATTAACCCGAAAAAGTATATAATTGCAGAAGATAAGTGGGTTGATTTGGCTGGTATGCCCTTTAAATATGCTAGATCGTGCGTTGGATATAAGCAAAAAGTTATTATTTCGCTTAATTCTCCAGGAATATGAGTGTATGATATAATTTCAGATTCTTATAGTCAGCACTATCCTATAAGAAATCTTACTAAATTTACAAAGAAAATTTTGTATAAAATGTCTGGGAAAATTTATTTAATTCTTTTTTCAAACTTAAATGAAGTTTATTGCTCTGATGAACCTTTTTCAGAGTGAACTTTTCTTTGTAATTTTCCAGGAAATCTGCTTTACTGAGAGTTAACGACTCATATGTGACACAAAGACTCGTTTTATTATGTTAGTGGTTCAACCTTATGAGAGTTTTCACTCAAAGAATTTAAATTAAAAGAAATAGAAACAATAAAATAATAAAAAGTGATTCTTTATTGATTCGGCTGTATAATTAACTTAAACCAATTTCTTTTTACTGTCTTCAGCTTATTTCTATTTTCAGTCTTTAAATCTATCTTCCTTTTATAAATTCTTATTTACCAGTTTAGAAATCTAGTATTTGGTGTTTGTTATAATAATATCTCTTTATGCTCCACATTGCTTGAATTGATAACTTTACTGTGCTCGAGAAAATTGTTTTCCAATACTAGAGAGTCTTTTATCTAGGGAGGTTTCAAAATTGTCTAAAATGAAGTATCCAATTATTTTCTTGATTTTTTATTGAACTCACAAAATAGCTTTTCACTATCTATTGTGATGTTCTTGATAGCTAGTCATCTACTTTTTTAGCTTCTTCAGAAAATAAAAAATTATTAAAAAAAAAACCCTTTTATAATAAATAAACTGATGTTATTATTTTTATGTAATTCCATAGGCAAATTTTCAAGACGCTGTTTTGCATTCTCTTACTTAGATAGACTTATATTCTAATTCAAATAATTTTTTCCCTTATTAAGATAAAGATGCTACTGATAAAAAGCTGAATAATTTACTTTAATAAAAAACTAATATTTTAGCTAATTTCTTTCTTTAATATTAAAAAAAAATCATGAAGCTAGCCCAATTGTTTGAGAAAGAAGCTGACTTAAGCGAAATTGACTCCAAATATTTTTGGAATATCAAAGAGAACGCAATAGAAAGAGTTAGCCTTTCTACATTTTCTATTGATATGTCTCGAACTCAACCTCCATGCTCATATGTAGCATGAAACCTCATGCCTCTTCCAAATGATCAGATCTTTGGAATGAGTATCAAAGAATCTAATACTGCATTTCAAAATCTTTTTATTGCAGATAAAAATTTCAACATAAAAGCAATAGAAACACCAATACTAAAACATGATTTTAAATCATGCTTTTATGATGACTCAATTTATATTTTTTAGGATGACTTTGAGGATGCTTTGTTCAACAGCAAAGGCATAATTGCGAAAAAATATAAACTTTCAGATAATAGATGAACTACCTTGGCAAGGATATCCTCACAATGTGTAGTCTCTTGTATCGGATTTAGTCAAAAAATTATCGTTTCTCTTTATTCTCCTGGAATATGGATATATGATTTACTTTTAAATTCATACAGTCGCCATTATCCTACTGGAAATTCCGATGATAAAAGCCAAATTTTATATAAAATTTCAGGAAAAATTTATTTGATTACTCTTTCAGCCGCAAACAAAATATACTATTCTGATGATCCTTTAGCAGATTGGACTTTTTTATGTGAGATTAAAGAAAATCTTCGATTTTGGAGGTCCATGTCTCGTGCGTATCATGAAAACTCCTTTTATTTCCTTAAAGATTCAGCTATATTTGAGTTTTCAATGAAAGAATTCAAGCTCAAAGAAATAAATAACAGAATAAAACAATTAAGTTATATGGTCTTTTGATTTTTAAAAGATTATTAATTTTTGTTCAAAAATCAATATGCATAATTGCATTACATAATTTAATCCAAAATTTTTGGAAATTATGATTATTTATGAGTATTTTATATAAATATAAAATTCCTGAAAAGAAGTTGACTTAAGTAAAATTGGAACAAAATATTTATGAGCTATCAGAAAGAAGAAAATAGAAAGAATTAATCTATCTAGCCTTGCAATTGATATGTCTTGGGCTCAAATTCCATATACGTTATGGGCTAGAAATTTCATGCACTTCCAAATGATCAACTCTTTGGGGGAAATTTTGAAGATATAGATTGTAGAAATCAATACCATTTTATAGCAGATACAAATATATATGGGATAATATCAACAGACTTTTGCACCATTTATTATATTTTAGTGTGAAATCTTATTTTTCAGCTTTTGGGAATTAAATAAAAATTATTTAAAGTAATGGCTGAAGATATTATCCTTAATAACTAATAACTCATATTTGACACAAAGACTCGCTTTATTATGCTACTCTAACATGAAATAGATAACTTTATAAAATTAATATATAAAGTATTTTCCTATGATTTTTATAAGTCGAGAAGATAGTGGTTCAACCTTATGAGAGTTTTCACTCAAAGTATTTAAATTAAAAGAAATAGAAGCTATAAAAGTGATTCTTTATTGTTTTTTGTTGATTCGACTGTATAATTTATTTATGCACCAATTCTTTTTCTGTTTTCAGCTTATTCTATTTTTCAGTCTTTTTAATTTTGATATTTCTAATTCTCATTTATCAACTTGGAACCGTATATATGATGTTTGTTAAGTCACTATTTGTTATAACAATAATCTTTTTATGCTCCCATTCCTTGAATCTATAACTTTACTGTAATCTTGAAAATTCTTTTATCTAATTAGACTTGAAATTTGTCTGTAATAAAGTATCAATAATTTTCTTTAATAGGTTTGATGGACACATATTTAAAATAATACTTAATTAAAACAAGCCCTGCAGTGAAATTGTTTATATAAAAATACATTTTGATTGTCCCAATGTGTAGGATTTTAATATTTTTTCCTCTCTCACTAATTTTTAAGTTAAGTGGAATATAAAGTAAACTTAAATAAAGTCTAATTTTTTTTAAAGAAATTGAATTTTTTTAAATGTTGTTCTTGCAATAAATAAAAAAAGTAATTGTAATTTATGTCACTGCATAAATAAATTTTTAAGATGTTTTGCATTCTGGCTCAGATAGACTTATATTCATATTAAAATTTTTACCTAAATTTTTTTCCCTATTTAAGATGGAGAATTCTGCTAAAGTTGTTATTGATAAAAATGCTGAATAATTTACTTAAGTAATAAGCTAAAATTTCGATGGGTAAATAATTTTAAATAAAAAAAACTATGAAGTTAGAGCAATTATTTGAGAAAGAAGCTGATTTAAGCGAAATTGACTCCAAATATTTTTGGAATATCAAAGGAAACGCAATAGAAAGAGTTAGCCTCTCTACCTTTGCTGTTGATATGTCTCGTGCTCAACCTCCAAGCTCATATGTAGCATGTAACCTCATGCCCCTTCCAAATGATCAGATATTTGGAATGAGCATTAAAGAATCAAATGCTACTTTTCAGAACCTTTTTATAGCAGATAAAAATTTCAATATAAAACCAATAGAAACACCAATACTAAAACATGATTTTAAATCATGCTTTTATGATGGCTCAATTTATATTTTTCAGGATGATTTTGAGGATGCTTTGTTCAACAGCAAAGGCATAATTACGAAAAAATATAAACTTTCGGAAAATAGATGAACTACCTTGGCAAGGATACCCTCGCAATGTGTAGTCTCTTGCATTGGATTTAACCAAAAAATTATCGTTTCTCTTTACTCTCCTGGAATATGGATATATGATTTACTTTTAAATTCTTACAGTCGCCATTATCCTATTGAAAATTCTGATGATAAAAGTCAAATTTTATATAAAATCTCAGGAAAAATTTATTTGATTACTCTTTCAGTAACAAATAAAATATACTCTTCTGACGATCCTTTAGCAGATTGGAATTTTTTGTGTGAAGTTAAAGAAAATCTTCGATTTTGAAGGTCCATGTCCCGTGCTTACCATGAAAGCGCGTTTTATTTCCTTAAAGATTCAGCTATATTTGAGTTTTCAATGAAAGAATTCAAGCTCAAAGAAATAAAATAACAGAATAAGAAAATAAATTATATGGACTTTTGATTTTTTATAAGTTTATATTTTGTTCAAAAAATTTGCTTATTTAGCATGCCTGATCTTTTGAATACTCCATGGTCAAACCGTTTATCTTTAAGATCAGTAGCCATCTTAGCAGAGTGCAAAACCATTTTAGATAATTCCACTAAGCCAGCTAAAATCTCAATGAAGTGCATTGTATGTCGCAAGCCCTATTCATTCTTCGCTCCAAGCAGAATATTCCTAATTTTATAAAATCTATAGAGTAGGCTTAGCGGAGCAAGATAGAATGCCACCGTAGGAAACCTAAACCTCACAATAATAAGCTCACAGCGAACAGAAAATATTTAAGAGAATACTTGTTATAAGCGACGCTCATTTATTATTTCTGTTTAAAAACTCAATAATCATAATTGCATTGCATAATCTAATCCATAATTCGTAGAAAATTATGATTATTTATGAGTATTTTATAAATATGAAGCTAGATCATTTCTGAAAAAGAAGTAGACTTAAATGAAATTGGCACAAGTATTTATGGGTTATATCAAAGGAAGACAATAGAAATAATTAATCTATATAACTTTACAATTGATATGTCTTGGGTTCAAGCTCCATGTGCATTATGGGTTAGAAATCTCCTGCTTCTTCCAAATGATCAACTCTTTGGAAAAACTTTGAAAATCTAGATGGTAGAAATGGAAAGCTTTTTATAGCAAATACAATGCATGGGATAATATTTCCAGTCTCTTGAGCAATTTATTATATTTAGTGTGAAAATCTAATTTTTCAGCTTTTGCTCATCAAATAAAAATTATTCAAAGGGATGGCTGAAGATATTATCCTAAGTAATCATACGTATTTTAATATTAAGCCAATTGAAACATCAATAAAAACGTTCAGATATTGACTATTTTATCTATGGCTCATTTTTATTTTTGAAGATAGCTTTGACCTAAATTTATAAGTATACACTCCTCATCAATTTGGATTGCTTTAAGTTTTTGCATTTTTTATCCCAATTCAACTAATAAAAATTTCTATTATTTTATTTGGAATGCTGCAATGGCATCAGGAGTTGAAAAAGAAAGGCATTTTTGAGCTAAGCCTACCTAGATCCCAATCCGAGCAAGTTTTCTTTGACGACGGTCAAAGTAGGTGAATCCCTTGATTTATTTAGTGGCTGCGTACGCAATCTAATTTCTTAGTTAAAGGGTGTATAAAGTAACTTAAATAAAGTGTAATTGCTTCTTCAAAGAAATTAATATTATTTAAACAATCTTCGCTACTTGTAATAAATCAGATAATGGAATTATATTTTAGTGTCATTGAATAGGGAACTTTTTAAGATGTTTTTGCATTCTAGCTTATATAGGCTTATTTTCTAATTATATTTTTACCTGAATTGTTTGCCCTTTTTAATTCTGCCAATACCGATATTGATAAATATGCCCAAATAATTTACTTAATAATAAGGTAAAATTTTGATGGATAATTAATTTTAACTAAAAAAACTATGAAGCTAGAGCAATTATTTGAGAAAGAAGCTGATTTAAGCGAAATCGACTCTAAATATTTTTGGAATAGCAAAGGAAACGCAATAGAAAGAGTTAGCCTCTCTACCTTTGCTGTTGATATGTCTTGTCCTCAGCCTCCAAGCTCATATGTAGCGTGTAACCTCATGCCCCTTCCAAATGATCAGATTTTTGGAATGAGTGTTAAAGAATCAAATACTTCTTTTCAAAACCTTTTTATAGCAGATAAAAATTTCAATATAAAACCAATAGAAACACCAATACTAAAACATGATTTTAAATCATGCTTTTATGATGGATCAATTTATATTTTTCAAGATGACTTTGAGCATGCTTTGTTCAACAGCAAAGGCATAATTGCGAAAAAATATAAAATTTCAGAAAATAGGTGAACTACCTTAGCAAAGATACCCTCTCAATGTGTAGTCTCTTGCATCGGATTTAACCAAAAAATTATCGTTTCCCTTTACTCTCCTGGAATATGGATATATGATTTACTTTTAAATTCTTATAGTCGCCATTTTCCTATTGGAAAATCTGATGATAAAAGCCAAATTTTATATAAAATTTCAGGGAAAATTTATTTGATTACTCTTTCAGCTTCAAACAAAATATACTCTTCTGATAATCCTTTAGCAGAGTGAACTTTTTTGTGTGAGGTTAAAGAAAATCCTTGCTTTTGAAGGTCCATATCTCGTGCGTATCATGAAAGCTCGTTTTATTTCCTTAAAGATTCAGCTATATTTGAGTTTTCAATGAAAGAATTCAAGCTCAAAGAAATAAAATAACCGAATAAAAAATTAAATTATACGATCTTTGATTTTTTGGAAGTTTATTGATTTTGTTCAAAAAAATACTTATTTAATTTAGCCTTTGACATACTTTGATCTTCTTCATGCTGCATGAGCCATTCTTTTATCCTTAAGATCAGCAGCCATATTAGCAGAGCGCAAAAGTTTTCTAGGTAACCCCACTTGGCCAGCTAAAAACTCATTTGAGCTCATTGCATTGTCACCGAGCTCTGTTCGTTCCTGGGGAGCCAAACAGAAAACATCTGTTTTTATAAAATCTATGGAGTAGGCTTGACAAAGCAGGATAAAAAACTAAGCCTTATAATAAAAAGTCACAGAGGGCATAAAATACTTACTCACTCCATCCTTATCGAATCGCAATAAATCTTTCGATCAAGAAGAAGAAAATGTGTTAGAGAAATTCGTTATAAATGATGCTCATTTATTATTTCTGTTTAAAAATTCAATAAATATAATTGCATTACATAATCTAATCCAAAATTCATGGATTATTTATGAATATTTTATAAATATGATACTATATCAAATTCCTGAAAAAGAAGTAGACTTAAATGAAATTGACACGAAATATTTATGAGTTATCAGAAGGACTATAATAATCATTGTTTTCAATTATCTTGGCATTAATAAAAGCCAGATATACATACCAAATAGAATACATTTCAGAAATCAGAGGCAATAAAAGCAATTATAAGTAAGCTAAAGAGGCTTTATATAATAAAGAGGAAAATAAGCACTAAATCACATGATAGAGACTCTCATAAAGGCCGTTTTATAACCATAAATATACCTAAGAGAAAGATTATAAAATTGCGAAGAAGACTCAGATAGCAAAAAAAGCAGTGGAAAAAAAGAATGCAGAAAAGTTTTCAAAAGTTCTGCTTTAGCTTGCCTTGAGGCATCAATAGAGTCTCAAATTAAAATACTAATTACATGCACTTTATAGCGGAAGATCCAAGCTCCAACATCGATGCAATCTTTGAAATTATCTGGTCTAAAGACTTAAAAATAAAAGGAAGGTTATTACACTTACTGTATGGATAAGAAATAAATTTCAGTTAAATCTATTAAAGAAGAGGCAGGGAACTTAGATGTGGAAGAATTAAAAGATGAAGATACCCAACTATTATAAACAGCTGCAATGTTAAAAGGAAGCAAAGCTATTAAGGCTCTAGAATTTAATGGAGAATTTACTGAGGCTATCCTTAAACTTATCTAAATTTAGACCTAGAAGTTTTTAAATCAAATAGTGTATTGAGTCTGGAATTTTCATAATAATTTATTTTAATTTCAATATAATAAGATTATTACTTATTAGAATTAAAATTAAAATCTCTTTATTAATGAAAATTACATAAATATAAATATTTAATTATAGGAAAAGGTTTTTCAAGGAATTTTAATTAATTTAATAGATATTTGTAATAAAAATGAAAATAGGTCAAATAGTTGATAAGCCTATTGACCAAAATGAAATTGAATCAAAATATATATGAGATCTTCATGAAAATAGTAAATCTCATACCATTAATCGAATAAACCTATCAAACTTTATTATTGATTACTCTTGAACTAGCCCATCAAATACTTTAACAATTTTAAATTGTATAGCTCTTCCCAAAAATCAAATTTTTGTCATAATTGCAAAATTTAGAAAGCCAGGCCAATATTTATACATATCAGACGCAAAATTTAATATTAAGGAAATAAAAAACCCTGGAAAGCCTCTAATTCTTGATATCGAATTTATCTCCTGCTTTTATGATGATTCAATTTTTATTTTTAAGGATTTTTTTGATATAAATCAAGGACTTAATATAGTTCCTGATGCTAGAAGATATATAATTTCGCAAAATAAATGAGTTAACCTAAATGTTCAATATTGTGGATTTCCTTATTCATGTGTTGGATTCAAAGGAAAAATCATTCTTGCTGGATGATGGCCTGAAATATGAATATATGATATACATTTGGATTCTTACTCAAAACATATAATTAGAAATTTTGATACAAAAGAAAACAAAACACTGCTTAAAATTTCTGGAAAATTATATTTGCTAGTTCCCTATTTAAATAAAATTTTATATTGTGATGACCCTTTGTTAGATTGAACTCTTTTATCAAATTACCAAGATAATTTATTTTGTGAAAGAGCTTCTCCTCGTGTGTATTATCATGGATCAATTTATTACTTTAGAAGAGATAAGAGTTCTACTTTATACGAGTTTTCTCTATCGAGATTTGGCTCAAAAGCAACAAAGCTGAAAGGAAGCACTAATTATCCAATTAAGCTTTAACACTCAAATAATTTTTTTTGTGAGTTATAGCCAGTGTAAATGCTTAAAATGCAATTTATGAGCTTATCAGTATATAATTTAAAAGCTTAAATTTTTCTCCTCTTTTCATATACTTAGATAATTTTTATAATTTAATTTTTCATTTGTATCTTATCAATAATTTTCAAATAAATTCAATATAATTGCAAATATCAATAATCTTTCATTATTCAACAAAAATAAGGCAGAACAGGAGAGGTAATTATCTAAGTAACGAAACTTTGAAGAGTAGAAAGGTCTCTACTCATCCTTTTGTATCACTTATATAACCTTTAGCTGCAGGTGTTAGGAAGACGTGCTACTCTACACCATTTAACTTATGCTTGAAAATGACGAATATATATCAGGTGAATAATTTAATATTAAAACAATAGAAGCCGCTTAAGGAGAACCTGCAATTATTACCTACGATTATGTATCATGCTTTTATGATGGCTCAATTTTTATTTTCAAAACTGAGTTCAACAAATCAAGTCACGCCAAGAGATATATATTTTATTTCTGAAATAAATGGTATGAATTGAACGATTCATTTCGATACCTTTATTTCTTTCGTTGAAATTAATCAAAAAATTGTTATTATTGTTAATTCTGGGTTATTAATATATAACATTATTTTGAATTCTTATAGCCATATATACCGATCAAATAATAGGAGAAAATGATATTAGATCGATAATTAAAGTGAAAGAAAACTTTTCTTGCTAAGTTATTCAAAGAATTTTAAAGTTTACGCTGCTGATGATCCTTTATCATAATGAACCTTGTGCATGACTTTAAAGATGATCTACGCGAGTGGCATTTTGATGCTAAAACTCTTAATAAGGATCATTTTAATATCTTACTCTCTTTTGCAATTTAAATGATATATCATGCTCTCGATTGGGGTATCCAAACTTTATTTCGTCATTCTTTGAATAAATAAATTTCATAGTCCTTTATTATGATAAATTTATCCTTTATATTTTAAATTTGAAACTTAAGCTTTAAATTGCTAAAGTCGATCAGTTAGTTATTGAACTTTTTTAAAATAAATTATGTTGAGTCTAATATGTAAGATAAATATAATTTTCTATTTATATTTATTATTAAAAGAGCACACACGAATTGCTAAATCATAGTGTTCTTAAGTAAAAGAGTATTTTTATAATAGGTGCTAAGCTTTCCTTAATAAGGATTATTTCCTTAATAAGCAAAATATTTTGCCTCAGTATTTCAATTGCAATTTATCCTATGAAGAGAGATATTAGAAATTACTGAGCTTTCTATGAGTTTAGGTTACAAAAATTGACTTTAAACAAGTTTTGGAATTTAACCAGAAGTGTGATAGCCAAGAAATTCCAAAATTTAAATTTCAAGATACTCATTTAATTTAGATTAATATAACAGCATTAATATATAGGATATTTTTTCTAGTCATTAATCTATATAAATTTATTCTGAAAAAATGATTTCTAGATTATATTACAACCAATTTCATTTATTTTATAGTGAAATATATAAAAAATGAAGTTAAACTGCATAACTGATAAAGAAACTGACCAAAATGAAATCGAATCTCAATACCTGTGGAGCACTAAGTTATGTGCAGTTTCGAATACTGTTCATCGTATTAATTTATCCACATCAAATGCCGATTTCTTTTATACTCACCCAGTCAATTTCATATGAGTAAGACATTTCACAATACTTCCTAATAATCAAATTTTCGGGTTGCTATTTGAAGTAGAGAGAGCTAAAAAAAGCTATTTTATATCAGATGAAAATTTTAACATTAAAGTAATAGAAACAACGGAAACAAATTACCCTTATGTTAGCTTTGATTATATTTCTTGCTTTTATGATGACTCAATTTTTATCTTTGATAAAATATTTAGCAGCTGAATGGGATTCCGCAATGCTTACCGATCTAAACGATATATTATTTCGCAGGATAAGTGGGTTAATCTGCAAGCTTTATCTCAGGATGCATGAACTTCTTGCATTGGATTTAATCAAAAAATTGTTATTACTATTGATGAAAATCCTGAAATATTGATATATGATATAATTTTGGATTCTTATAGTCGTCATATCCCGAATAGGAGCATTAAAGATAGTGAAAAGATGACAATGATTAAAAATGAAGGGAGATTATATTTGATAAACCATCATGGAGGTTATGAAATTTATGCAACTGATGATCCTTTATCGGAGTGGATTCTTCTGTGTAATTTTAAAGAAGAATTGAGGAGATGAGGACATGATGCTAAAGTATGGTATAAAGGAGCATATTATTTTCTTAATCAAAAGGAAGAATTATTGAAAGTTGTATGGTCTACTTAAATAACCATCTAATTAGAACTTTGTCTCTAGAGCAGTAACTATGCAGTTTATATAATTTTTAAAGAGATACTATTTTTATAGCAAGTTCATATTTGACTTGACAAATAGACTTAACAGATAAATTTATTAATTTTATTCATGCTGTTATAAAGGTACACCATTTTGACTACTTTAGCTCTTAAGTTATTGTTTCTCAACAATCTAAATTGTTTCTCAAATTATAAAGCTCAGACTAGAAGCTTGAATCGAGCTATCTCTGATAAAAACTTGCAAACACAGAGAAATTTACTAGCAATTAAGCTATTCCCATAGCTCATATTGCATAAGACGTTAAACAAGAATTCCACTATTATTTGTAACCTAACCTTAATTTTAAAACATAAAAGCTACTCATTTTTGTAATATGTACAATAAGCTTAATAGATTCGAGAGATTAATAAGGATATCTTAAAATTAAGTATTGTATAAGATTTTTATAGTAAATGCTTAAATAAATAAGAAGGATGCAAGATTATAAATTTAAGTGTCCGTTATAATATCAATTTTCGATATATATTCTATTGGCAAGTGCATATATCTTTCGTAAATTTTAGAATTTAACTTTTATTTTCCTATGCATCGGGAGAGATAATAGAAATTATTTATATTTGTATGAGTTTAGCCTTACAAATTTTAGACCAAAAATGATCATGAGCTTGGAAAATGATGTTAAAAGTTAGAAGATTTAGCATTTTTTTAAATTTTATTAAATTAAAAATTAAAGTCACTAATTCAAATATAAAAAGCAATAAATCTCTACCTCAAAAAAATTTATGATACTTTTGAAGTGAATAATTTAACAAAACTTCCTGCGCAAGTAATTTAATAAATGAAATCTCAAATTCTCTTAGCTACTTGTTCTATAACTTAAGGAGATCTACTGAAACTATGATTTCAATTAGATTAAAAATTGAAGAGTTAATAAGTAAGCCATTATTGCGTTGGCATTGCGATATTAGACTTTAGAACTAGCAAGTATACATTGATTGATATTTGCTATAAAGTAGCAAGGCTACTTTTTTAGGGATTTTAGATCAAAAATTATTATGGTCGTTTGAGATTTTAAATTTTAGCAAAGATTCGTTAAATTAGATAAACTATTTTTTGATCAGAATTCAGATCTAAAATATTCAACAATATGATCAATTTGACTGATAATGATAAAAATGATTATTGATAAAAATGTTGAGCAAGACGAAATTGAATCAAAATATATATGAAATATTTGCAAAAGCAACACTATAACGATAAAGCGATTTAATTTAGATGATTTTGCAACGGATTATTCTAAAGAATTAAATGACTTCCTGGATATCAGATATTGAATGGCTCTTCCCAATAACCAATTTTTTGGGATGGCGAGTTCACATTTTCTCCAGTATTTATTCATATCAGATGAAAATTTCAATATAAGACCAATAGAACGCTCTTTATACCAGAAGCCTGCCTCTTATAAAGGTTGCTTTGCGACTTGCTTTTATGATGATTCTATTTTTGTCTTAGAAGATGGTAAGGATATCAATTGCTTCAAAAGATACATTATTTCTCAAAATAAGTGAATTAAATTAGCTCCATTTGATGAGCCTTTTCAACCCCCTACATCGTGCATTGGGTTTAATCAAAAAATTATTATTGCTGTAAATGTTCCTGGAGTCTGAATATATGACATATTTTTGGATTCTTATTCAGAGCATAGCATAGACAAAAACGTTGAAAAAATGATGTTTAAAAGTAAAGGAAAGTTGTATTTACTAAGCTCCTCAATATTCTATACAGATGGTGTTGAAATTTATTCCACTGATAACCCACTGTCAGAGTGAACTTTGGTTTGCCAATACAACAAAAGTCTGGTTTTTTGAAGCGGCTATTTTTACGTTCGCTATAATGAGTCTATATATCACCTTAATGAGAAGGCTATAAAATCACGAAGGAGATTCAGTCAGCAAACAAAGCAGAGATGAAAAAGAAGGAGAAAAGCCATTCAAAGCTATTTTTAACTTACTTTAAGACATCAATCGATTTTCAAATGAAAAATACTGATTGCATGTACTTTATAGTGGAAGCTCTGAAGAAAGAAAAATTTCAAGCTCTAGAATCTATGTAATCTTTGGAGTTATCTGACTGAAATCTTAAATAAAAGCAAGGTGTTTGTACTTAAAAAATAAACTTTAGTTGGATCTATTAAAGAAGTATCAGAACTCTTAGGACTTAGTGGAAGAACTGAAAGATTAAGATATCAACCTATCACGAGCAGCATCACAGAAGCAAAGCTATAAAGGTTTCAAAAAGCTAATGAAGATACTATAGACTATCCTTAAAATGCCTCAGGCCTGCGAAATTTTTAAAAGAATAGTTTATTTTTGGAATTTTTATAATATTTTTACATTAAATTTCATTTATGCAACATGCGTAAAGAAAAAATATTTAATTATGCAGCATAAAATGCTGAAATACAATTTATGAACTTATAAATTTTTAATTTTAATAAGCTAAAAAGACTTAGTAGAAATTGCTGTGATGCATATGAGTTTAAGTTAAAAGATTTGACTTTAAACACTTTGGAATTTAAAGAGCAGAGTGATAGCAAAGATAATTCAAAATGTAGAATTTTCAAGATACTTATTTAAATTTAGATTAATATGATAGCATTAATGATTTAGATATATTTTTGCCTATATTTAATATTGAAATAAAGTAATTAAGGATGCTATAAATGAAATTAAGTCTGCTAATTGATAAAGAAGAAGACCAAAATGAAATTGAATCTAAATACCTATGAAATGTTCACTTATTTTCAGCATGGCCAACAATATGACGATTCAACCTATCAAAGCTTGCAATTGACAGTTCCTTTGGCTATCATTTTAAAAATTATTGAATGAAACCTATAATGATCCTTCCTAATAACCAGTTTTTAGGGATGTATATTAATGCATATCACTCTCTCAAAGTCTATTTTATATCAGATGACAATTTCAGCATTAAAATAATAGACACTACAGGAGCAGAGCCTTTAAGCAATAGCTATGATTTTGTCTCCTGCTTTTATGACAACTCTATTTTTATTTTTGAAAGCGAATTGAAAATCTCGACACAAGAATGTGTTGCATTTCGTGCTAAAAGATACTTTATTGATCACAAAAGCTCTATTAAGCTGGCAAATTTCCATTTTGAAAACCTTATTTCATGCGTAGGCTTTAACCAAAAGATTATTTTTATTGTTAAACAAACAGGTTGATTATTAGTATATGATGTGCTTTTGGATTCTTATAGCTCTCATTTACCGGTCAAAAACATTGGTAAAAGTGACATGAAAGCAATTTTTAAAAATGAAGGGAGACTTTACTTGATAAGTTATTTAAAAGGTTATAAAATTTATACTACTGAAGATATTTATTCAGAATGAACTTTTGTGAGCAATTTTAAAGGTGATCCTCATGATTGGCACTTTGATGCTACTGCATTTTATCAGGGATCTCTTTATTTTCTTAGCAGACTCTATTTTAATACATTTGAATTTAAATTGACAAATTTTGAATTGAAAAAAATGTTAGAAATAAAATATTCAAATAGCGGCGAGGAAATTCAAAAACTTAGATTTTTTAATATAATTATTAACACCTCAGTATAATTAGGATTTAACGTTTAATATTTAAGCACTTCTATCTTCTCATGCTTTGAAGCTAAATAAATATGAGCTAGAAGATGTTTAGGGAATATACAAATTTAAAAATTTAAATTATTAATTAACTATATGCACTAAATTTCTTGAGTGACATTAATATATAAACGATACTTATCTCTTAAGTTCTTGAATGGCCATTGAGAAAAGATTTTTTTGATATTTAGAGTAATGAATTTGTTAATTTTACTTTTATTTCAACATTTTAAATTCCATACTATTCTTTCATTGGAGAGTATTAGCCTTTCAGAGATTTAAGAGGAGATTCGGAATTAGCATCTTTCTTACAATATTTTCGATTTATTCTACAAATGTTTGTTTAACACTTGAGTCTGTACTTTAACACTTGAGTCTGTACTTCACTTCATTTTCTTCATTGCCCTTATTTTAAAAAGACATTTAATTCTTTTTATATTAGTTAAGCCTTTAGTTAATTTATTTTCATCTGACTATTTTATTGCGCTACGTATAGATTTTGGCTCCCATATGCACGGGCACCAAGGACATAAAACAGATTCTTCAGCACCAAATGAAAAAGGCTTAATTTCGAGCGCGCATTTATCGCAAATAGCATGATTGCACATTGGATTTTGAGAAAGGGAGCTCAAATTTTGGTTGCAGGCCGTGCAGCAAGGTTGATTACTGCTTCCACTGCCATAACTACTCTCAAAACCATATTGATTAATTCTTTCAAGATCAGATGTTATTTCAACATGCTGTATATTTTGAATTTGAAGACAATTCGAATGAGCAAAAAAATCATGAAATTTGATTCCATCATCACCTGTAGGATTACCGCAATAACAGCAATGAGGAATCAACTTATATACTTTTATTTGAATTTTTGATGAGAATAATGTATATAAATATTCACCAAAACGACTTCAATCTGTTCCCATGTAAAAATCTATAAAAAGTTTTTCCAAAATATTCTTGCTTCTTTCTTTTTTAAGCTTCACTCTATAAGTAATTGTTTGATTTTTCCAATAAAGCATCAAATTCCTAGCTTTATATTGGATTTGCCGTTTAAGTTTCGCTTGAAGTTGCATATTTGAATTATTTGCTGCATTAAAGTGCGTCTTGTGAAGATTTATAAAATCCAATCTTGCACTTTCATCAACTACTAGCATATCACGCAAAATATTTGTTATTCTTTCTGAATAATAATTAGTTATAGCATTAATTCGACTATTCAGCCTAGCTTGAAGCTGATCTAAACTTACAAACTCAAAAACGTCATTTAGGCAGGCCATATAGTAAAAGGTAAGCCCAAGAGAATAGACATCAGACTTAAATACATCGTGAATTACACGTTTGTTAGCTTGATCTTTTAGAGCCTCTCTTAATATTGGACTAAGGTAGAGGGGAGTGCCAACAATTGTCTTTTCATCAGAATTATCAGAATTTTTTATTATGCGCCCTAAAGATGGAACTAAGAGCTCATCATTATCTCCAATCAGGATGCTTTGAGGTTTTATATCTCTGTGAACAAAATTTTCCTTCTGCAAGTATGAAAATACTTCAATAAGCGATTTCATATGGTGTAGTAGCTCTTTCTCAGGCCATCTTTGGTTTAGATTTTTTCTTCTGTCAATTTCATTTTGTAAATTTCCTTTACGATAGAAGTTCATAACAAATAAGACATATTCTTCTTTATCTCTCTTACCTTTTAGGTATCCTCTAATCCCAACAATATTTCTATGCTCCAATCTGTCAATTATTCGCATTTCACGATTGTATATATTCTCATCTTCTATTGATTTTGTTATAAGCTTTTTAACTGCTACAGGCTCTTTTGTGGATTTCAATTTGGCTTTTAAAACCTCTACAAGCTCAGTTTTATATATCACTTCTTCAAAGACCAAATCATGTTCAGTGATGGACTCCATTTCCTTTCTATATTTATTAGTCAAAAATTATTTAAAGAGACTATTTGAATAATTAAGGATATTATTAAAGGAAAATAATTCTTTTTCTGGAGATATTAATTAATCTATTTTTTCTGTCATGCTTTTAAAATTTGTTAGTGATGATATTATATTTTTAAGTTTTGGATTGATTATTAGAGGGGATTAAATGTTTGACTCCTTTAATAATCTTATAGAATTTACAACTACAAATTTATGTGTAAATACCTCAAGCATTGAGGGGCAAAATTAATTTACAAATGGGAAAATTGTTTTCAGTGCCAAATCTTCATAGGCCTATTTAAGATCTCATGTTTTGAAATTGGTCTAATGAATGTTTAAATTTTAGATATGGACTATCCATATAATTGAGGATTTTTCAGTTCCATACAGAAAGAATAGCCGCTCTGGATCTCTAACTTAATTCCTTGAATATAGTTACTAGCTTCATCATTTTTAAGATTGAAGATATCAACCAATTGGTTTTGAATAGCATTAGCGCTTAACATTACTTGCAAATGATAAGTCTGATGGTCTATTTGGAAGAGAATTGAATAGTTGCCATTTTAAGTTGCATTTGTTTTAAATCAAAGGTAGTTCGCTTATTGATTTGAAAAAAGGAAATTAAGTATGAATGCTCTCAACTTCTCTGAAAAGAATAGTGATCAAAAACCTTAATAAAAATGCCTTAGGTTAAAAATGAAGCATAATGTTGAGTCATTTTAACATATCTCATGAAAAGAAAGTCCAGATAAAAATCGAGAAAAAAATAAAATAATCAAACTTTAGATCTAAAAGATAGCGAAAAGAGGCCATAAAAATAATTTTAAGCAGAGAACTTTCTTATAAGATCAAACTTAGCTAAGTTAAAGCTCATCAAACTTTATTCACATAAAATTACAGTTAAAAATAAATTGAACAATATTTATGAGTATAAAATTACGTCAAATACTCGATAAAGAAATCGACCAAAATGAAATTGAATCAAAATACCTATGAGATTTTGATTCTTGCTACAAACAAACGCTAAGCCGAATAGACCTTTTAACACTTGCAATCGACTTTTCTCAGGCAAATCCTATTGAAATTAAATACTCTATGAATCTTCCAAAAAATCAAATGCTTGGGATATATATTCAAGAAGACTTGCAATACTTATTTATAGCTGATGAGAATTTTAATATCAAATCAATAGACATTCGCAGCACTTTTTCATATATTAAGTATCACTTTACCTCGTGCTTTTATGATGATGCAATCTTTATTTTTGAAAGTGAGCTTGATTTTTCTCAAGGAGGTATCATAACTCAGCATGCCAAAAAATATATAATTTCACAAAATAAATGAGTCTTATTATCTGATCCACCATGCAACTTCCCATACTCTTGCACTGGAATCAGCCAAAAAGTCATTATTGCTGAAAATGGCCCGTATTTATGAGCTTATGATATTTTTTTGAATTCTTATACCTTAATTCTCTATAAGGAGTTTGGCAAAAAGGCAGAACAAATGCTAGTCAAAGTTTCAGGAAAAATTTATTTGATAGTTTTTTCATACACAAATGAAATTTACTGCAGCGAAGATCCATTGTCTGAGTGAAATATTTTGTGCAATTTTGAAGATTATCTATTTAGGAAGGATGCTTATCATCAAGCTTATTTTAACTGCTCTATCTATTTTCTTTGGGATCAGTCTATATTTAAATTTTCACTTAAAAAATATAAATCAAAAAAAGTGAAATCTAAATCCAAGATAATAAAATTATAGCAATAGTTAAATTTTAGATCATTTTAAATAATATTATCTAAAAAAGATGCTGCTATTCAGAATTTGAAGAATAATTGTCTAATTTATAAAATTTAATTATTGATTTTTTTTGTAAAGAATTTAACAATATTTATGGATATAAAGTTGCCTCACATACTTAATAAAGAAATCGACCAAAAATAAAACTGAATCAAATTACCTATGGGATCTTAGTAATGAAGTATCACAAAAAATAAGCCGAATCGACTTATCAGCTCTTGAAATTGATTTTTCTTGGGCCAGCTCAATTATAATTAAATATTCTATAACTCTTCCAAAAATCAAAATACTTGGAGTATATACTGAAAATCTGGGAAATGACCTCCAATTATTCATTTCTGATGAAAACTTCAATATTAAATCAATAGCTTATAAGCAATCTCCAGGAGCTTCTTATTACTTTGCCTCATGCCTTTACGATAGTGAAATCTTTGTCTTTGTAAGTGAATATAATTCCCATCAAGGAGGTCTCATATATCAACTAGCCAAAAAATATATAATTTCTCAAAATAAATAAATCTTTTTAAGTTTCCCGCCTTTTGACTCGCAAGGCTCATGTGTCAGACTCAGACAGAAACTCTTCATTGCTGAAAATTGCCCTTTCATATGAGTTTATGATATTAATTTAAATTCATATGTATTGTTTTGCTTAATAAGAAAATCTGTATGATTTGATGTCAAATAAAATTAGAGATGCTATAATCAAAAAAGTTATTATAAACCTTAAAATATGAAATTAAGTTGGACCTATGATAAAGAAATCGACCAAAATGAAATTGAATCAGAATACTTATGGAAACTTCCCCAATGAGAATCAAAGATCATAAAGCGAATTAACTTATCTAAATATATGAATGATTCTTCTTGAATAATTGACTCATCTATTTTTATAAAATACTCCAAGTCACTTCCCAATAATCAGATTTTCGGATTAAATATCGATAAAGATAATCACCTTCAATATCTGTTCATATCAGATGAAAATTTTAGATTGAAAAAATTAGAAAAACCGATAAGCATTTGGAATGCCTGCCGTTATCATACTGCATGCTTTTATGATGGCTCAATTTTTATTTTTGAGAATAACTTTGGTTCAAATCAGCCAAGCACAATTCGCCGTGCTAGGCGGTATGCCATTAATCAAAATAAATGAACTAATTTGCCAGTTTTTCCTTTTGATACCCCAACATCATGCACTGGAATTAATCAAAAAATTGTTATTACAACAGATATGCCTGGAGTATATATATATGATATTATTTTGGAATCTTATAGCCGTCATTCTCCTATTGAAGAATGTTGGAGTTTATTATCTGAACAAATGCTTATCAAATTTAAAGGGAGGATGTATATGATAAGCCGTTTAAGTGTAAATCATATTTATTATTGCGATGATCCTTTATCTGAGTGAACTTATGTTTGCGCTTTTAAAGATAAACTATTCTGTAGAACACTTGCCACTCGTACATTCTATAAAGAGTCAATTTATTATTTTAGTAGGGGGACTTTACATGAATTTTCATTGACAAAGTTTGAATCAAAAGAAGTGAAGGCTATAATAATGCATTAATACATCTAAAAAATATTTTTCTCAATAAATTAATCCTATCACTCTAAAACTTTAATCAAGTATTAATCCCGATCTATTCATACTAAACAATTTTTCCAATATATTATAATTTATATAAAATTAAAAAAATTAAAATACTTAATTAAATTCTGATACTTTTCTACTATTGTTCTAAAATGTGGAAATAAAAGCTGTAAGGTGATGATTATTAGTAAAGCTATTCATAGCTAATTATTTATTAGTAGAGATATTCATTTTTTGCAACGAACCAGATTGAGGTAAAAGATATTTTCTCGGGTATTCTCACTAATTTGAAGTTATCAAGAGATATCCTGATTTAGAAGAATAAAAATTTAACTTGAGAATTTTGTGGATAAAAATGATATTAAAAATATAGCAACAATTGAATTAGTTAGAGTTAAGGCATCAAATTATTGAACTAATATAATAGATGGCTAAATAATCATATTAAGCAACTCTAGCTAATAAAGTAAGCTAAATTTTGTATAAAAAATTGAACATATTGCGATTTTGAGCTCAGCTTGCTTATTAGCTAATAAAATTTGTTTAATTAGCTCTTATAGTAATAATCTGTCATACTGCAGATAAATTAAAAATTTGTTGTGCTTTGATTATTAAAGATCTGTCTTATTAATTTTAGTTATGTTTGATTATAATTCTTTGAGAATTTTAATGACTTATTTCTTTATGTGCATTTTCAAGTTATTGCAATTTAGAATCATTCAGATAAGGTCAGCTTTATTCTATTTATATAATAAATTTATATTCATGCTCCAAATCCTATATAAATTTATCAAAATATTCTTCAGCACATAAATATGAAATTAAGTCAAATATTTGATAGCAAAGTCGACCAAAATGAAATTAAAGCAAAGTACCTTTGAAATATTGGCCAGAATGGGCTTAAGAGAACTATACTCAGGGTTAATTTATATACATTTGAAATTGACTTTTCGTGAAAATCTCCATCACCCCCGATTGAAATCCGAAATTACATTGCTCTTCCCAATAATAGATCTTTTGGCATGATCATTGAAGAAGCTAATGCGATTGGATATCTATTCATAGCGGATAAACACTTTAACCTCAAAATTATAGAAACTCCTGTTAAATTATCTATTAATATACGGTATTTTATCTCCTGCTATTATAATGATTCTATATTTATATTTGAGAAGGATTTTAATTTAGACAAAGCGCCTGTCAAGGCCAAAAGATATTTTATTTCACAAAATAAATGGATTTGCCTTACAAATTTTCCTGAGATATTTCCAGTTACTTGTGCTGGATTTAACCAAAAAATTATTATCTCTGATGATTCAACTGTGATATGAATATATGATATAATATTAGATTCTTATAGCTATCATAATCCTATAAAACCTGATGATAATTACGCAGAAAAAATATTTATTAAAACTTCAGGAAAACTTTATATGATAATTCGTTCAAATGTTAATGAAATTTATTGCTGTGAAGATCCTCTATCAGAATGAAACTTTATTAGCTACTTTAATGATAAAATATTTAGAAGATCACTCATTCCTCGTATTTATTATGAGCATTCAATTCATTTTCTTACAGGGCTCAATTTATATGAATTTTCATTAAAAACATTTGAATCCAAGAAAGTTACTAAACTAATTAAAGGAATTTTTTAACATAAATAATATGCTAATATAAATATGAAGCTCAGTCATATTTTTGATAAAAAAGTTGATCAAAACGAAATTGAGTCAAAATACCTTTGAAATCTCCACAATAATGCAATAACGAAAATCATACATCGTATAAATCTCACTACATTCAAAATCGACTATTCTCTAGTATTCACAGAATATGATTCAATTTTGAGCTGCACAGCGATCCCAAATAATCAAATTTATGGGATGAAGGTTAAAAAATTTAATAAATATCACCAATACCTCTACATATCAGATGAAAATTTTAACATCAAAGAAATCGAAACCCCTATAAAACACCCTTCAATTCGCCATTATTTCATCTCTTGCTTCTATGACGACTCGATTTTTCTTTTCGAGAGTGAGTATAGTTTTATTCATGGAGAGAGCAAAGTCCGTCGGGTTAGCAGATTTATAATGTCAAAAAATCAGTGGGTTCACTTAACAAATTTTCCTTTTGACTTTCTGGCTTCGTGCACTGGATTCAACCAAAAAATAATTATTGCTACAGATGAGCCTGGAGTATGAATATACGATATAAATTTGGATTCTTATACTCATCATCTTCCAATAAAAGATATCAATGGAGCTGTTGAGCACAAATTTATTAAATTTTCGGGTAGGCTTTATTTGATAGTGCTTTCTCATGCTAATAGAGTTTATTCTTGTGAAGATCCTTTGTCAGAGTGAAAATTTGAGTGTGATTTCAAAGATCAGATATTTGGTAAAGAAATTTTTCCTCATGTTTATTATGAAGGATCTATTTATTATCTTAGAGGAGCAACTTTATATGAATTTTCACTTTCAAAATTTGAATCAAAAGAAGTGAAGGCTTAATTAAATACTCATAATCTTTAGATTAATTAGGCTAATTATATAAAATGAAATTATGCCAGATTGTTGATAAAAGAATAGATCAGAATGAAATTGAATCAAGCTATATATGGGATTCTACAGAGAATGCAAAAAATAAAGGTCTACATGAATTAACTTAGCAACCCTTAGTATTGATTATTTTTCCCTAGATAATCTTATAATTAATCGTTGTATAACTCTTCCCAATAATCAGTTCTTTGAAATGAAAGTTCAAAAAAATTGAGATATATTATCTTTATTTATTTCAGATGAAAATTTAAATATAAAAGCAGTTGAAACTCCTAAAAAAAAAGTTTATATATATTTTATTTCCTGCCATTTATGATGACTCAATTTTTTATCTTTGAAAATATTATGATTTGGAAAATAATGCAATACAAGCAAAAAATATTTAATTTCACAAAATAAGTGAATCCGATTATCAAAATCACCTTGAGACTATCCATATTCATGCATTGGATTTAACCTGAAAATTATTATGTCTAGAGATAAACCAGGAATATTAGTATATGATATAATATTAGATTCATATTCTCATCATTTTCCAGTTTCAAATTTGAAAGTGACACAGCAAATGCTAATAAAAAATTCTGGAAAAATTTATTTGATAAATCTCATGGCTTTTAATTTGAATATATATGTATGTGAGGACCCTTTGTCAAATTGAAATGTTCTTCTGAGTAGGGGATGGGGGGTGGAAGGTTAAGATCTGTGTTTGACAAAACAGTCTGAGCTTATTAAAATATTTCCAGGCTCAATATCGCGATGAAAAATATTTGCTGAATGCATATATCGGCATCCACAAATAGCTTGATACATCAACGCATTTACATGGGTGTGGTCGAGGAATGTAGGGGATCTTATAACTTTGTTAAGGTCTGTGTTTACATGCTCCATCACAATATAAACAGTATTAAACAGTTCTGGTTGAGAAGGCAGCAGAATATTCTTGATTTTTATAATATTTGGGTGATTTAATTTTCTCATTATCTTAGTCTCTCTTAGAATCCTAGTTGCAACAATTTGATTATCGAAAATAGACTTCATGCTTTTGATAGCCACTTTTTCACCAGTTTGAAGATCATTAGCTTCACAGACAGATCCAAATCTACCTTGCCCAATCTTTCGTGTGAGTTGATATCGAGGAGGGAGCTCCCAGTTTGGAAGACTAGATGCCATTTATTTTAAACTATTTAAAATACTAAGATTAAGCATATTTTGCAGATTATAAATACTGTGATTTATGCTTTACGAATAGAATATAATTCACTCAAAATTCATCATAATAATTAATTAAAAATAATGTCATATGAATTAAAACAAGTAGCAGGAGTCTCATAAGAAAAAAATTTAAGAAATTCAGCAATCTCATTCATCATTAGACAATTTACCTCCGAAGCGATATAATCACTGCTATAATTCCAAATCTTTAACTGATAGATGTAACGCTCATATAGTTTTAACGAAAAAATATCAAAAGAAAACTCAACAATGTTGAATAGACTTAATCAATAATTAATTCACCACCTAATGTGCAGATTAGTCAAGGAAACAAGCTAAATCTTTGGTCTCAAACCTGCAATGCAGAAAAAAGAAGAAAACTTTCGTTTGATAGTTCTGCTTTAGCAAAGAGAATAAAAAGCCAAATAAATTTAGCATACTTCATAAATGGAAAATGTATTTAATGGACAATGAATATTATGAATAATTTTATCTATAAGCATATAAATCTTTGAAATCAAATTAATTATTGTTATATCTTTCAATTTCTCTTCTAAAAAGATCTCTGAGTGTTTGCATGTCTAATTCTTCTTCTTCTCCTTCTCTATCAAAGATAAAATCAGCTGGAACACTCGCTAAGCTCTCTTGCTCGGGATGCCTTATATCACGAAAATAAGGATGATCTAAAGCTTGATCTAAAGTAATTCGCTTTCTTGGTGAAAAAGTTAAAAGCCTCAATAAAAGATTCAATTCTTCAGGAGTCGACCCAGGATACAGTTCACGAAGGTCTACGGGGTCAGTAACTGGAAAGGATCTAACATAATTTAAAGCACGTGGATCTGATATAAAAGAACAGTCATCATCTGATGGAGTTCCTATAATCCTAAAAATCATGTTCAACTGATCATTATTAGAAGATGGGAATCCTCCCCTTTGATTATTTGGACTAGAGTCAGGTGATAATGGAAAACAGCTTTTTCCAGGGAAAAGAGGAGCTCTATCTTTATATTGCGGAATGTTTTCTGAGATCATTCCAAGCAGATCTGCAAAGACACAGCCAAGACTTCATATATCGATTTCCTTTCCATATTGCTCAAGTAAAATCACTTCTGGAGCCCTATAATATCTCGTCACAACATGCTTGGTAAGAATTCTTCTGGTCACGTTATTAAAGTTATTTGCAGCATTTTGGAAGTTTTGATTCAGTCCTTGATAACTTCTAGAAAGTCCAAAATCACAAATCTTAAGCGAAACATTTGAGTTTATTAAAATATTTCCAGGCTCAATATCGCGATGAAAAATATTTGCTGAATGCATATATCGGCATCCACAAATAGCTTGATACATCAACCACTTTACCTGTTGGCGGAGTAGGAATGTAGGGGATCTTATAGCTTCTTTAAGGTCTGTGTCTGCATACTCCATCACAATATAAACAGTATTAAACAGTTCTGGTTGAGAAGGCAGCAGAATATTCTTGATTTTTATGATATTTGGGTGATTTAAGTATCTCATGATCGAAATCTCTCTTAGCATTTTGGTAGCAACAATTTGGTTATCGAAAATAGCATTCATGCTTTTAATAGCCACTTTTTCGCCAGTTTGATGATCAATTGCTTCACAGACAGATGCATATGCACCTTGCCAAATCTCTCGTGTGAGTTGATATCTAGGAGGAAGCTCCCAGTTTGGAAGGTTGGATGCCATTAATTGTAAAATGGTGATTTAGACTGCTAAGCATATTTTACAGATTATAAATTCTGTAATTTATAGTCGAAGAAGAAAATAAAATTCACTCAAAATCCCTCATAATAATTAATTAAAAATAATGTCACTTTCGAGCTATCATCAATTGGTGAATTGAAAAAAGTAGCAGGAGTCTCATAAGAAAAAAATTGAAGAAATTCAACGATCTCATTCATCATTAGACAATTTACCTCCGAAGCGATATAATCACTGCTATAATTCCAAATCTTTAACTGATAGATGTAACGCTCATATAGTTCTAAACGAAAAATATCAAGATCATTAAATATTTTTTATTATGGCTTCAAGCCCTAAGAATTTCTCCCTTGAAGATTTTGACATTTACGAATCAAGACGAGTTGTAAACTCCCCCAAATCCCTTGAAGCGTGCTATAGAGAAGGCATAGACCCAGAAGAACTTCTATTTGTCCTAAGAGAGAAGTTTAAATACAAATCAGTTCTCCGGGTGTCCAGGATCTTCAATATGAATTTTTCGAGTCCAAAAGGCTAGAACTTTTACATATAGCTCATAAAGTAAGACGACAAATTATTGCTGCTGATAAAAAATTTTCGCGATCTTCCTCGTTAGGATCTCTAGCTCATCAAAAATTGTATGAAAACGACATAGAAAGAGCTAAAGAAAAGCAAGTGAGAATGCTTACTAGACTTGTAAGTTATGAGACACTAGGTGCAAAAAAATTAAATGAAAACCAACAAAAAGAACAGGAGAAGGCACTAGAAGAGGAAAGAAAAGAAAAAGAGCTTATAAAGGAAGAAAGGCAAAAAGCGGAAATAAAAAGGCTAAAGGAGATAGAAAAGCTAAAAAAGGAGATAGAAGAGGAAAAAGAAGCAAAGGGAAAAGCATTATTGCAGTTTGAGCACGATATGCAAGAAGCAGAGAAACAAAAATATTTAGAAGAAATAAAGCTGAAAGAAAATGAGCTGAGGAGGCAAAATAATGATAAAAAGTTGAGAGAGCATTTAAAGAGAGTTAAAGAATTTTTATTGGAAATGCAAAGAGAAAAAGAAGTTAGAATGAAAGCTAGAAATGAAGAAGAAAGATGAAGACAGGAAAATATTTTAAAAACACCAAAAACGACTACGAAAAAAAATTCAAAAACAAAGAAAAGCTAAAGAAATAAGAAGTGAATGGCCAGAGCCTCTCTAGAAGAGCAACTAGAAAAGAAGCAAGACTATTATGTAAAAAAAGAGATCGAAGAAAAAAAGACCAAAAAACTTTAGCGATACCATTTTATTTGATCATGGAATTCAATAAAATAACCATTATAGCAGCTGACTCCAGATATAAAGTATATGATATACTTGCATACCCATATAGCTTTCATTTGCCATTTGATAGCTGTCTTAATGATTTAAATATGCATATATTTGTTAAAATTGATGGAAAACTTATTATAATTTAGATATAAAATAAAATTAACTCTTGATAGATCCTTTATCAGAATATACAAAATTATGATGTATAAAAATCTTTATTTGGTGCACATTACGAGTTTGATTTACTATTTTAGTGGTCTAACTTCAAATAAATTTAATTTGGAAATTTGAATCAGGATTAATTTAGGACATAAGAAATTTAAATATTGAACAAATAATTTTAGAGAATAGCATATAGCTAAGTAAGCTACCTCATGCTTTAAGCTAATTTGAGTAAATATATTAAATTATGAATACAATATTAACAACCTTATTTGAACAAAAAATATGTCCCTTGAAAAGTAGTAATGGAATTTTAAGCTAATATATATGTGCGATGAAGAAGCGATTAAGGTTGCACATTCTTTCATGATTCAAAATTAGTATTAAAATTCTTAAGGTAAATGAGATTTATATAAATATGAGAATAGCTCAGATAATTGATAAAGACTGACCTATGTGAAATTGAATCACAATATATATGGAACGTCCAGCATAAGTCTAATACTTTGCCAACTATTAGTCGAGTTAATTTATCTAATTTTGCAATTGATTTTTCTTGCCCATGTTCTGGATCTATCTTAATTAAATATTATATGCCAGTTCCCAATAACCAATTTTATGGATTAATGCTCGAAAATTTTGGAGATCGTCTTCAATACAAATTTATATCAGATGAAAATTTTAATATCCAAATAATTGATGCCACAGTAAAGCAGCCTTCTTTTTACAGTCACTCTATTTCTTGCTTTTACAATAATTCAATTTTTAGTTTTGAAAGTATTTTTGACCCAATCAAAAAAGGAAATATTATTTGATGTGCTAAGAAATATAATATTTCTCGCAAAAAGTGAATCTATTTGCCTAATTTACCTTTCAAATTCCCAAGTTCATGCATTGGATTGGGCCAAAAAATCATTATTGTTGGATGCACTCCCGGAATATGAGTATATGATATATTTTTAAACTCTTATAGTCATCATTTTCCAGTTAACGGTACTGTTGATGAACTGGATAATCAAATGCTTATTAAAATGGAAGGGAAAATTTATGTGATAATTCTCTCAAGCATTAATGGAATTTACTCATGCGATGATCCTTTATCAGAATGAACTTTTGTTTCCGATTTTAAAGACCAGCTTTTTAGACCAGAGTTTGGCAACAAATTTTCAACATGCACTTTTCATGAAGGTTCAATTTATTATCTTAGAAATTCCATTTTATTCGAATTTAATCTAAAAGAATTTAAATCAAAAGCTATAGGAGACTTAAACAAACCGCAAAAAAGTGGGAAAATAGATAGAATTTAGTTTATTTTCTTTAAATTAATTTTTTACAAGATAAAGATCCTGGTAGTTGATGAGTCGATCACCACCCCTTAGTAAGCTGATTCTATAATTTTAGAAGTTTCAGGCGAGTTTTCCCTTGTTAGGAAACATACAGGTTTATCTCAAGTCATGAGCACTATATGAGATTCTGCTATGACACTCCCATGTGAGAGTAATTGCGACCTGAAGGAGGATCAAGGACTTTGCTTACCATCCTATCATTAGCTAGAGTTAACACCGAACTTAAGGTTGTTTAAGGAAGTGCCTGATGAGTCTCTCAGCAGATTTCGGTGTCTAAATTGTCTGGTAGCATCAACTGAAAAGGATTTTAATGTAAGCCAATGCATAAAACCACTTGAGCCCTGAAGTTGATGAAAGCAGAGAGGGGGCAAAATAATCCTAAGACGATTATAATTAATCTTATTCTATCTAATCTTTATAAGCATTAAAAATTTAAGTTTATTTTAGAATTTTATAAAAAATTCTTGAAATGGGAATAAGACGGAAATCTTTATCTCAAAAACTTATAACTTTAAAAACATAGCTATCAATGCCCAATTTAAATTTTCGTTATATTATTTTATTTGTTTAATTAACATAAATTATTAATGCAATTAATATAAAAATGGATTTCATCATCAATATAAATTCAAACCTCCAAGAAAATTTTAACTCTTCTTCAAGTCTGGCATTTCAAGACGACTTAAAAATGAGTCATTACACATTTAAACCCATAGAAAGACAAAAATCAAAGGTTATTGACACAAAAAAGCGTTGGTCAAAAGAAGAAAATCTTCTGCTCTTAAATTTGTATTCAATCCACGGAGCGAAATGGGAAATGATATCTAATTTCTTCACAGATAGATCATCATTTTCAGTTAAAAATCATTTCTATGGGCTCTCTAAAGGAATGACTTTAGACAAAAAAAAAGAATTGAAGAAGCTCAGAATAGAAAGTAAAGAGCAAAAAGCCGTTCAAATTTTCAATTCTGTTACCTTAAATGAATCTACAAAGTTAGAAGAAGACTTACTTGTTGAGAGTTTTTTTGCAGACGAGTTAAAATCAGTAGATAAAATGGAACTATGCGAAAATGTAAATAATATAAATTTGAATATTCAGTACGAGGATTTAGTTGATCAAAACAAAGTTAGAGAAAAGCTAAATGAAAAGTACGATGAACTTAAAAAACTATCAGCTATTTTAGAAAAACAGATTTTACTCAAGAGAACAGAGATTAGTCTTATGCCAAAAACTGTTTGCTAAGAAGAACTTAATTATTTAAACAAATATTCATAACATTTAGTTTAATTCCCTAATTTTATATGAATTTAATTTCCTGTCAAATAAGAATATATGGCATATAGAATATTGTATCTTGGATTACTTAGAATATTGAACAAAACAAAATTTAAACTTAAAACTTGTGATATTTACACAATTAATAAAAGAGAATAATTGTACTTTTGAAACTTTAACAGCCTATAAATTGTGAAAATTAAGAATACAAAATAATTTATAAAATTAAGTATTTTAAATGCATTCGAATTCAAAGTTATAGATTCCAAGCGCAACAATAACAATAATTATGAGTTGTAATACCACTTTAGCTTTTCGATTAAAAATTATTAGCAATACTTCTCACCTTTATGGCTATTAATTGTATTATTAGTATTAAACTAATCATAATATAATAATGGAGATGATCATCAAAAATAATTCAAATTATCAAGAAAAGCCAATGCACCTTGCAGACTTATCACATCAAAATGATTCACTGAGTCAAATTAATGCAAATGAGCACAAACAAAGACAGAAATCAAAAGATATTGATTCAAAAAAACGCTGGTCAAAAGAGGAAAATCTTCTTCTCCTGAGTATGTATGCTGCGCATGGGGCTAAGTGGGAATTAATTTCGAATTTATTTAATGATCGATCTGCGGTTTCAGTTAAAAATCATCTTTATGGACTATGTAGGAAGATGAGTTTCGAAAAAAGAAATGAACTAAAGCTCCAAAGAATTTCAAGCAGAGAGCCACAAAGTATACACATTTTTCGTGAAACTAGTTTAAATTTACCATCAAAAACTGAAGAAGATCTAATCGTTGAAAGCTTTTTGGCCGACGAGTTAAAACCAGTGGATAGAATGGAACTGGACAAAAAATGGATCACGGCAAATTTGAATCCACAGGATGCCAATTTAAATGATCCTCAAAAAATTCAGGAAAAATTGTATGAAAAATTAAACGACCTTAAAAAACTATCAGCTCTTTTAGAGAAGCAACTTTTGTGTAGATTAGCCTGATACAAGGCAATGCCAAAAGATGCCTGCTAAAAAAATAGTAGCACGTTATATAATCATTAGCATAGGAAGCAGCTTGGGCTTAGCATTTTGTGGGCAGTATTAGTTAAAAGATAATTGCTTACAAAGTTTTATGAGAATAATTTCATTTTTCATTATAATTATAAAAATATTTGATCAATAATAAATTTAAATATCTCTTATATTTAGGTATTTAATTTGGTATTTTTAAATTTCTCGTACATGTTTAATAGATTCTGCTGGATAAATTTTATCAATTCACATTCTGCAGCAGTAGAAAAATTATTGTAATAGATACCAAAATTTAAGATACTTTAATCACTTTAAATTTTTAGTAAAACTTGAATTTTGAATTATTCTAAGGGAATGCTTAAATATTCATCTTTATATCAAAGAGACTTCTTTATTTCCTATAATAATGAAAATGAAGACCCCGCAACAGTAACAGCTACTTAGAATTATAATGAAGACAATGACCTGGGTTCGCGATTCCCACAATTTATTTGACTATGAGTCACGCAGCTGCCACAAAAAGAAACTCATTGCATCAAACCCATGCAGCATAATCCGATGCGAAACAGAGGTCAATCTTATTTCCGATTTTACAAACATTTCCCGATTGACTCCTCATTCTCAGGTCTTGGCCACCGTTTCTCAAAGAAATGGGATTTTCTATCTAAGTTCTGAGCAATGTGAGCCAATTTGGTTGATAGTTAGGTCTCTTAAAACTTCTGTAGGTTCAGGGGTTGTCCTAAAGCAAGGAGATATTATAAAGCTGGGCAGAATGGTATATAGAATTAAAGAACTCAGCACCAGCAGCTCTGACTCTTCTAGTGACCAAACTCAAGGTAGTGAAGATGAGTGTGAAGTCCCGAATGAGCATGAAACAACGACATGCCGAATATGTTTCGGAGAGTCTGAAGGCCCAGAAAATCCTCTAATTTCACCATGCAGCTGTATTGGTTCGGTTAAATTTATCCATTTGCAGTGTCTTCAAAGGTGACTTCATTCCAGGGTTTCTGAAAGATTAGGGCAAAACGTGTCGTCTTATCATTGGAAAACGATGGAGTGTGAAATTTGTAAAAATAATTATCCGTTTAGTTTGGGAGTGCAAGGGAAAGAAAGAGAATTATTTCAAGTAGAAAAGTCAGAGCTGCCAAGGATTGTGCTGGAAGGAGTGGACGATGGAAAAGGAGGCAACAAAGGTGTGTATATAGTGACATTTAACGAAAACTCAACAGCCAAATTAGGAAGAGGCCACGAATGTGAAGTGAGAATTTCTGATATATCGGTATCAAGGTGCCATGCAACTATCCAATTTAGTAACGGGAACTTCACTATTGAAGATAATAATTCAAAATTCGGGACTTTACTGCAGGTGACTGATCCACTTCCATTACTAGCAAATTCTGCTATTGCCTTGCAAGCTGGAAGAACGGTCCTAGCTGTATCTCTGAAAGGAGATGAATCTACTGCATATGAAAATTCATTAGATAGGCTGCCTGCTCATAAGAGATCATTATAAGTAATTTTATATGAATTAATTTTGAGCATCCATGACCATATTTGACTCTGACGAGTACAATGATTAACATATCACAAATTTTATTCTTAAAAAACACGTTTTATAAAATATGCTTTCTAGAGAGACGGAAATGCTCTTTAGCAGGCTAGATTGCTATGATGTTCTTAAGACATTAGGCAAAGGAGCGACATCTAAAGTGAAGCTGCTTCAAGAACCGACCTCAAGAATCCTGTATGCAGCCAAGATTTTCAAATATTCCCAAGAGGATATCGGTCTAAGAGACCAAGTTTACACGGAAATAGAATGTTTAAATAGAATTTCTCATAAGCGTGTTATAAAGTACTTTAACTATTGTGAAGGAGGAGTTTACCGGAAAAAAAATCAAACTAGTTATCGTTGTCTTTATATCTTGATGGAGTACTGTATAAATGGTGAATTTTATGACCTTATAAATGACTATGGTAGCCTAGATACTTATTTGTGTCGGTTTTATTTTAGACAATTAATAGAAGCATTAGAAGCTTGCCATCGGGTAGGTGTTTATCACGGTGACATAAAGCTCGAAAATTTGCTACTAGATAGTGAATTTAACCTCAAATTAATTGATTTTGGTTCATCGAACTATAAAAATCTCAAAGACCTCTTCGCAGTCAGAGGAACAGAAAACTACATGCCACCAGAAATAAGACAAAACTCTCAATACGACCCTGAAAAAGTCGACGTCTTCGAGGCAGGAGTTTTATTGTTTATTATGTTCGTAGGGGTTCCACCTTTCAATTTCGCTGATATTTCTGATAACTTTTATCGATGCTTGATAGGAGAAGAAACCTCAAAAATCTTCTGGAGATACCATCAGAAAAAACGAGAAAATAAAATTTTCACCGCAGAATTCACAAATTTAATCGAAAGAATGCTTGCGTTTAACCCTGGAGATAGGCCAAGTATAACCGATATCAAAGAAGATGTCTGGTTTAATTCAGAAGTCCCTAACAAAGAAGAAATTGTGAGGATGATTGAATACCTTAAGACTAATAACCCAGAACCATAATAAAATTCTAATAATTTTATTAATTTTTACTAATAAATCTGCTTATTTTATGTAATTTTGTTTCATGTACTCCCATATACAGATTGACCCACTTACATGCACATTAAGTGACCTAACCATTCCAAACTGAGGAATTTCTACACAATGGTCGACTAGTTCTAAAATATTTCCAGGGATCCCTTCCTTTTCTTTTCCTAGGACCAGGACACACTTGCTTGGAAATTCATATTGATTTATAGGTATACTATTAGCAGTTTGTTCTAAACCTACAATTCGGTATTGATTATGTCTGCAAAGGTTTAGATAAACTGGGAGGTTTTCTTCAGTAACTTCTATTATAGGGAGCCATCTGTCAGCTGTTACTGCCATATTCTTATATTCTGCTTCGTTGATCATGTTTTTATTTGGGACAGTTAAAAGCTGCAAATTAAAAACTTCACCGGTTCTTGTTAAGCCTGCTAAATTTGGCAGTTTATCGAGCAAAGATGCAACAATTATCAATTCATGCCTTCTCTGTATTCCTTTCATAGTCCTCATTTCTACTAAAGCTTGAGTGTCTTCTACTTTTCTCTGGAAATTGGCCTCAATTTTATGTTCAAGTGGCAGTTCAGCTGCTTTTAGTCTCCAATAATGTTCTCCGCTGGCCAATCCTTCTTCTCCATAAAATTCATCATCCCTCGTATTTTTCACAGTTTCATCAATGAGATTTACTAAAGAGTCATGAACTAGCTCATCAGCATCATCTATATACCCTTTCATTATTAACGAAATCCCACATTCTTTTAACTGATTAAATCCTTCTATTAAATTTTCGAATCTCTGTTGCATTTTTATACACTCTTTATTTTTGAATAAAAATGGGAACATAGGCGATTTTGTGGAGAAATCTGGGTACTTTTCAAGTAATTTGTAGATAATATAGTGAGAAGCTCGCCTGATATGAGCAGTATTACATATCATAAATGGAAGGATTTTATTAAAAATATTTTCTCTGATAGGCTCGTCATCAAGAAATACCATAACTGCTCCCAAGACGACAATAGTTGAGCTTGCTACTTGAGGCTTTAAATTATAATCATCTAATACAGGAAGAGTAATTTCTGTATATTGAGGGTTGGACAAGAGCAAAGAAATTAAAAATCTCTCTATGTATTGACGAATTACATGAACATGAGGTATTGAAATTATTTCTACACATTTTTGCACTGATTCTTTTATTAACTTTTGATCATTTTTTGCTATTATTCAACTTGATAGCACACAAGCAAGCTGTCCAAGTCTGATTTTTTGCTTATATAACTCACTGTTAGGCAGTTCTCCTCTTTGCTTTGATAGGCCAGAAAGCCCAGAAAAGCATTCTTTTACAATTTTATAAGAAAATTCCTCTTCATATGAAATTTTATCAATAAATGCTAACGTTAGCATTCGTATATATTGGCCTTGCTCAGCAATTTCATCTATTTTGCAATGCGGTTTAGGCGAATTTATCAAAGCAAAGGAATTCATCAAGGCAAATTCAGAATCATCGCCTCGCATTTCTTGGTATAAAGAAAGCTCCAAAATTAAGCTTGTATATGGGAGAACCCTTGATGAGTGGGCGAGGAAAATTGGGTAGCATTCGTTAAGAAGAGCTCGGGTAAAGCCCCATCTTTCGTGTCCTTTATCAATGACTTTTTTAAAAAGCTTTGGAAGATAAGTGTCATTAAGAGGGGAAAGAATAGAGCTTTCGTTGAAAGCGAAGGATAAAAATGTCACTGCAATACCAATTGGAGCATCATGCTTGCCTTCGAGTACTAAAGCCCAGCATTTTTCATAGATTTCTTCTATTTGTAGAACTAGGTAAAATATTACAGTTGTTGGCTTGGAGAGCAGCAGGCAAAAAACTAGTTTTGAGTATGGAAAATAAAGTTTCCATAGTTTGTTGGTGGCAAAAATCGACAAGTTCAACTGCCGGCTGGATAATATAGCTTTTATCTTCAATGATTGTAACACATAATCCAATAATTTCCCATTTCAGCACAGAAACATTTGCCAAAAAGTCCCTATTTTGGCACTTATCCCTTTCTTTTAGTGTAATTACTATTTCTGCTGTTTTATTTGCAAGTAATGAAGCTTCGTCTGTGTTGATAATCTGCATATCAATTACCGATCCTAAAAAGAGCTTTAAATACGACAAATATGAATACAAAGCTACATTTTCTGCACTCTGCATATATTTTAATATATGCTCTGAATGATTTCTGACCTTCCCAATACATCTTCCTCCTAATATCTTAAAAAATACTTCTAATGCACTAATAAGAATCTTTAAAGCGTCACTGTCCTCTATAAGAGTCATTGCATAAGAAATTATTTCCTCTAAAATTGCTTCAAAAAAGACTGAAAATTGTGATTGAATAGAAGGTTCAGAAGAAATATATAAGAAAACTGATGCAAGTTCTTGAATTCAAGATAAAGCAATGTTTTTATTGATATAAATGTTTCGATATACTCCAGAAATAGCGGCGAAATAAGGGGAAAGAAGGTCTTTTAGCTCTTCATACGTAATTTTTGAGAATTTTAAGAGCAAGCCAATCTCTTTTGGAGAAAATAAAGCCTTGGGCTTTTCATCATAGGCGACCACTAAAGCATCTGATAGTCATTGCTTTGATTCTTCTGGGTTTAATTTGATCACTTTTGGAAGAATAGGGATTTTTGCTGCAAGTCTAAGCTTTATAAGCCCATACTCAGGACTATCAACTTCTATAAAGCTTAAAGCCATTTTAAAGGCTGTATTTCTTTGTGATGGTGGCTGCTGAGGCATTTGCCCATCTGTCATAGCAATGACTGCATGCAATACCTCATCATTTATGGCTTTATTAAGCTTGTTTTCTAATATAGCATCTACAAAATACCTAAATGTAATTTGAAATTTCACTTTCTGGCTGATTTCACTTATAAAAATTCTTGCGTATTTTACAAATAAATCATCCTCTAAATTACTGAAAAATTTCTTATAGAAAATTGGTATATAAGTCCCAAATTTTGATCTTTGTGTTAATGTAGGAGCATCTGAATATAACTGAGGATCAGATAAAAAGCTAATTAGTTCTTTGACAGCAAATTCAGTTTTATCTTCAATGCTAGTCATGTAGTGTTTTGCAATATACCTTCTTACTGATATATTTTCATGTTGTATAGCTCTCTCGTATAGCAAAGCAAGATATTTTCTTTCCCAATTCATTAATGTTGAAACCCTTGGCCATAAGCCTTCTACTAAATGTCTGGCATAGTTTTCTAGCACATCATAAAGTTCCCAGAAAGTCTCCCATTCAGACGAATTTTGAGATGTGGATTTTATGTATTGCTTAAGCATGATAGAAGCTTGTTTTCTTATATACGCATCGAGATGAAGCAAATCTTTTTCTATGCTAGTTCATAGAGAAGGGTTAGAAAGCAGGTCTGGGGTTTTGAAAATTAAATGAGTGTATGGCATTAATTCTCCTGTGTAGCCTGGGATTGGCTTTATATTAACTAACACTTTTTCAATATTTGGCTTCAAAAATTCGTCTGGAAAAGATGATAAAATTATCGCTGAGGTCCTATGATATGGCAATAAAATCATATAGTGAGAGCAAGACACATCTGAATAATCTTCATATAAATCTCCTCTAGTATACCTATTATCTCTAATAGAATTTTTCACATTTTCTAAGGTGTCTATTATAAGCTGTTTTATTCCTATTTCCATATTAGGCCCAATTTCTTCGATTACACTCATGATTTTTTGCATAATTTCTTTAGGCTTTTCATGCACTTTTTCTAAGTATTTTTCCACAAATTCAGCTGGAAAAGCTTGAAAAAAGACCTCAATAAGCTCTTTTTTCATTTCTTCTCTATGGATGACTTCACTGATTTCATTGAAATTTTTGAGTTCATGCATCTCATTAAGGATTAACAAGGCTAGATATGTCTCTAAACCTCCTTTATTCAATAAAGATTTTATGGAGTCTAGACTAAGCTTAAGCAATGCAACTGTTTTTGATAGTGATTTACAGGTAGCTTGCTGCTGAGCTGGGTCTTGCGTAGATATCTCTTGAATGAAGGAGATTAAGAATTCAGACATTTAATCTATTTAAAGTATTTTTTAATTGTATTTTTAAGGACTTCGCATAAGTCTATGAACTTTGGGCCCTAAGATAGCTATGATGAAGAAATAGCCGATTCCAAATCTAAAACCTTCAGTGAACGGTCTAATAAGCCAATAATAAATCCAGGATGGTTGATCAAATGAGTCGCTGATATCTGAATCCTTAGATTGTAGTCTATATAATGACATCATATTTTGCTGCTCGTCTCCCATTTATTAAATGCTTATTTATCCTCATGAGAGTATTAGAATTAATTTTTAATCTCATTCATTCCTATTTACTTTAGAAAGGTAATATTTATATAAATCTAGATCAAACCATCTAAATAAATATAATTTTTGTTTAATTTCTCAATTGCTTTCCTATCAAAATTCTCCCAAGTACCTTACTCTAATAAAATTAACGATTTTTCTCATCACTTTTTCACTAATTTTGCAATCAATCTCTATTAATTCATAGTAGTTAATTTTAAAATGGACAATCCTCGACTTAAATCAACTGACCAAATTATCCAAGAACTCCAGTCTTTAGAGACCTCAACTGCTTCTTCTTCGCTCTATGAAAAAATGCAAGTCTATGTGCTCGTCAGCTATGAAGACCCAAGCGATGATGCATTTTACAATGGAGAAATCGTCAAAATCAATGAAGACTCAGTCTCTGTCAAGCTTCTTAATGGCAGCAAAAAGATCATTGAAGTCTCTGCAAATGAAGTTTTCCCTGTTGACGAAGATGCTGAGCAAGGAGTTTCTGACCTCTCCAAACTTTCTAATCTTCATGAAGCTGCTCTCCTTGTTAATGTTGAAGTACGCTATCAGCAAAAAGAAATATATACTTATGTAGCTCAAACTTTAATAGTGATTAACCCATACCAAAACATCCCAGAGCTGCTTTCCCAAGACACTGTAAACCATTATCTCAACGATAATTTAGAAAATCTTGATCCTCATATTTTTGCAATTTCTAAGCAAGCTTATACACAATTGTGGGAAAATAAAAAAAATCAAGCAATTGTGATTAGTGGAGAAAGCGGAGCAGGAAAAACAGAGACTACCAAACATGCTATGAGGTTTTTAACTTATCTGTCTGGGCGTGGAGAATATGAAGGAATAGAGGAGAAACTGATAAGATGCAATCCACTATTAGAAGCATTTGGGAATGCTAAAACAGTGAGAAATGATAACTCGTCAAGGTTTGGGAAATATATAAGGATCTTTTATAATGGAAAAACAAAAAACATTAGTGGAGCTTCAATAGCGAATTATTTGTTAGAAAAATCAAGAGTTGTCATGCATTCTGCTGGAGAAAGGAATTATCATATTTTTTATTTATTCTGTAAGCATGCACCTGCTGAAATATTAAGAGAACTTGGCTTAACAGAAGGAAACACACTAGATATGGATGAATATGTATATTTAAAAGGTGATAAAGACGCTGACACTATTAATGATATGGATTTTTACCAAGACGTGATGGCAAGCTTCAAAATTACAAATTTTTCTGATGCAGAAGTTCATGGAATTTGGACAATTTTGGCAACAATTCTATCGATTGGAAATATTGAATTTGATGATACTCTGCATCAAGAAGACGATAGTGAGCCTTGTGAAATTTCAGAAGCATCGGGAAAATACTTTGAAAACGCTGCAAGATTATTGAATATTTCTGTTGATAAATTTTACAAAGCAATAACTACTTACGTCAGAAAAATTGGAGGCGCAGAAATAGCTTCTCCTCTCAGCAAAAAAGATTGTTCAGCTTACAGAGACTCAATAGCCAAAGCGTTATATGATAGACTATTTAACTGGATTGTCTTCAAATTAAATAAAACTCTGCTACCACCTAGTACTTCTCAAGCAATATCAATAGGCTTATTAGATATTTTTGGCTTTGAGGTTTTTCCTGAAAATGGCTTTGAACAATTTTGTATCAATTTCACTAATGAAAAACTGCAGCAGCTTTATGTTTCTTATATTTTTAAAATTGAAGAGCAAGAGCTGAGAAATGAAGGCTTAGAAGAATTTATAACAGAATTAAATTATGTTGATAATCAGCCTATTTTGGACTTACTTGAAAAATTCCCTGGAGGAATTTTCAATTTAATTGATGAAGCGTGCTCTGTAAACAGTGATGATAAAAGATTGCTTCAACAAATTATAAAAACTCACAAAGAAAACCAATTTTTTGCAATACCTAAAATAGAAAGCGATGTTTTCACTGTTTTCCACACTGCAAGAGATGTAGATTATACAGTCAATGGCTTCAGGGTAAAAAATTTAGACGAACTTAGGAAAGAATTGGAGCTCTGTGCTGCTGAAAGCGGGGATGAAAATGTTAGAGAAATTTTTACTAAAGGAGTTGGGGTTGAGGATCAAGCAAATAAAGGCAAATTTTTAGGAGCAAAGTTTAGAAGACAGATGAACGCTGTCATGGAAGAGCTTGAAAGCTGTGATTGCCACTTTGTCAGGTGCATAAAACCTAATGAGGATAAATCACCCTTAAAATTCCTTCCAAGGCTTGTTTTGCTGCAAATTCAGTATTTAGGGCTCTTAGACTCTATTGCAATACGAAGACAAGGCTACCCTATTCGCTACACTTATGAACAGTTTTTTAAGAGGTTTGATGAAATTTATCCTGATCCTGAAAAGAAAAATAATCAATTGATGGAGTCTCCTCCAGATTGGCAAAATTTAGTGGAGGATATCATTGATGAATTTTTGCCTGGAATTGATGAAAAATATATTTTGTTTGGAAAATTCAAAATTTTCTTAAAAGCTGAAGTCAACATTTATCTTGAAAAAGCCAAACTCTCCTTCTTAAAAGAAAAAGATATTGCTGCAAGCAAAATTCAAGGATGGCTTAAAGCTAGAAAAGAATACCAAAATTTCAAAAATTATTTAAAAATTGTCGCTAGACTCCAAGCAACTTATAAGGCTAGAAAATGCCGTGAAGAATTTTTAGATATGAAAGAAAAAACATTAAAAATCCAAAGATGGGCTAGAGATATCCAATACAATGCTAAGGCTGATTTACGGGTTTTAGGACTTGAAATATTCAAAAAATATTTAGCAGTAAAAATGAACTCTCTGTATCAGCTAAAATATGTGAATATGGCTATTACAGCACAAAGACTATGGAGGGGCTACAAAGGAAGACAAAAAGCTAGCGTTCATAAGTATATAGAAAGATTATTTAATACCAGAATTTTTAGGCCATCCTGGGAAAGAATTTATTTTAGAATGAGACTAAGGGCAGCTGTTTTAATACAAAAATTATTCCGTGGTTATCGATGCAGGAAAAATGAAACTTATAAGGTGACTGAGCTAAGAGAAAAAATGAAGCAGAGGAAATTAGATAAAGCAGCAACTAAAATACAAGCCTGGACTAAAGGAGAAATAGTGAGGAAAAAACTTAGTAGGATGACGAAGGCTGCAAAATATATTCAAGGGTATTTTAGAGCAAAATGGACTTATTCACTGTTTAAAAAGATATCAATGGAAGTCAGGCGTATTCAGAGGGCTGTTAGATCTTTTATTATTAGGAGTAAAATTATAAAGGAAAGGGCAAACAAATATATTACACAAGAATCAGCGTTATTAAACAATTTATTGCTTCTGGAACATTCTGAGCTATTTTCAACAATACCAACAAATACTCAAAGTTATCAAGTCCAGGACGCTTTTAAAACTTTATCAACTATAGCAGAAAGCACAGCCAATCTAAATAAATCCAACCTTCTCAATACAGGCAGCTTAGCTTTACAGTCCAAGCAAATATCTCCATTCCATATAGAAAAAATGTACTTTTTCACTCGAGTTCTTGATATGGAATTGCTCACTGATATGTCTATTGTATATGACCCATTATGAAGTCAGCAGCTAGAAACTCTTAACAGAGAATCAATAGCAAAAGAAGAACAAATCATGGACATTGAATTAGGCGGCTGCCATTCTGTAGCTATTACCAATAGAGGAAAACTATTCGTATGGGGATGGAACGATAAATATCAATGTGCAGCTGAAGGCTTAACCTCCACAAATAAGCCAAAACTAGTGGAAGGGCTTAAGGAAAAAAGGATTTTGCAAATCTCCTGCGGCGATGACCATACTTTAGCTTTAGGCTCTGATGGAGCTGTTTTCGCATTCGGTGACAACTCAAAAGGGCAGCTTGGCCAAGGCAATTATCAAGAAATCCATGATGTGAAAGGGATAAATCTACCACCATGTAGACAAGTTTATACAGCAGGAAGCCAATCAATGGCTGTAACTGATAATGGTGACTTATATTTATGGCCATTCGAAACAATTCATGGGGAACGTAGGAGCTATCCGATGAAGGTTTTTAACGATGTCATAGTCAGTGAAGTGTCCATTGGTTTCAATTTCGCCATAATTTTAGCTAATTCTGGGCTTCTTTATTCACTAGGCAGCAATAATAAAGAAGGACAGCTAGGCCATGGAGATGCGTTACCAAGAAGTGCTCCCACAATGATAGCTTCATTGAAAAAGCAAGGAGAAAAAATAGCAAATGTAAGCTGCGGGTTCCGACATGTAATAGCAAGGTCTACACTTGGAAAAGTTTATACATGGGGCTGGGGAAGTCATGGACAGCTTGGCCACATCATTTTTTCAAGTGAATATTTACCAAAAATTGTCAATATTAAAGGTAACCGCCTCAAAGCAATACAGATAAGCGCAGGCTTAAAGCATTCTGTCATACTCCTTGAAAACCGCAAACTCTATTGGGCAGGTACAAATGGCACAATTTCATCTCAATCGACTTTTCAAGAAGTAAACTTAGCAGCAAAAATTCCAGAAATGTTTGAAAAAGCTAATGAGTTTACAGTTGTAAGATCTCAGTGCTCATGGAGTCGCGGTCTAGGCATAACTTTAATCACAATTGCTGATATCAGGCGTCTCCAAACTCCTCCTTCAAAGCTTTCAAATTCTCTTAATCTCTTAGCGTCAAAATGGAATAATCGCTACATTGAGCCTCCCTACATAGAAACCGTTGCAAATTTCTATCCAGCCATTGCTTTACGTAAAGGCTCACCACCAAAACAACCAAAAGCTAAACGTTCAGATGTGTCACCTTTTAGAAGAAAAGATGACAAACTTGACCTGGAATCAATGAAAGAGAAAATCAAAGCAATTCTGGCTAAGCCAGAAGAAAAGTGGACGCAAGAGGATAAACATCTGATGGACGAAATAATAAAACTTAAACCTCAGATTTAAAAATTCAATGAATTAAAAAATTGTGGTAATAAAAATAATATTTTATGGGTTGCAGCAATACAAGATTTAAGACAAAAAGCAATCAAAGAGTCTTTGTCATCAAAGCGAGCCCGCCTCGCATTGTTGCTGGCTCAGTCGAAAGGAAAAAGCATGCAAACTCTGAGAAAGAATTTGTAAGTGATATAATTAAGCTGCACTCAGTCGAAGTTAGCTTTGCGATGATCGAGAAAAGTCAAGTTCACCATGGAACTGGGAACTCCTTCGATGATGGGCTAAAAAACGTAAAAGCTGGGCATAAGCCCAGCAAAAGCTTGATTAAGCGCGACAGCGATCAAGGCCTCGATTCAGATACTATGTCAACAGGCAAAGTTGAAGCGTAAAGCTATGATATATTAAAATTCATCTTAATCTAATAGGGCTGATTTTTTTTTAATAATTAATGCTTTCTTTTACTTGAAAACCTCTTGCTAACTGTTGGTTTAATTAAATAAGCTCTTTTTATGTGCTCGGAAAATGGCATTTTTACAATGAAAATCACATTTGAATTTTTATTCCTTTTAATTTCATTTTTATAATGGTGACTACATATAACTCAGCTTATCGAACTCCTGGGGTCATGTATCAGCCAACTAACCCAGATGATGAATATTCTCCACGGGCAAACAGTGTGCAAAACTTTTCTTACAAAGAAGAATCGAATCATCGTTATCGGCCATATATGGAAGATGGTCATAAAATAATAGATTCTTATTTAGGTGACCCAAATCAGGGCTTCTTCGCAGTTTATGATGGGCACGGCGGAAGTGAAGCTGTAGACTACTGTAAAAACCGGCTTCATGAGGAACTGAGAAAAGCTCTGCAAGAATTTTCTGATGATATACCTACAGCTTTTAATCGCTGTTTTAAAAAAATCGATGACCAACTCAGACTTGCGGGGGCTGCGACATCTGGCTCTACCGCTACTGTTGCATTGATCAGAAAAGAAAACCATCAAAAAGTCCTTTATGTAGCCAATGTAGGAGATTCTAAAGCAATTATAGTAAAATCCTCTGGGTCTGAGCAGCTTAGTTATGATCACAAAGGAACAGATCCTGGAGAAATAGATAGGATAGTGTCAAATGGTGGCTATTTAATCAGAGGAAGAGTTGCAGGACAATTAGCTGTGACGAGAGCATTAGGAGATCATCATTTAAAGACCAGCGGGGTCTCATACGAGCCTTATGTGTCTAGAAGAGTTATTACTCCTAACGAGCTATTTTTAGTCATGGCTTCTGATGGGCTCTGGGATGTAGTAAATGACAGAGAATTGGAAGGATTTAGGGGAAGAAGCAGCTTAGAAATAGGAAACTCATTGATGGAGAGAGCAATTAATGGCGGATCTCAAGACAATATCTGTATTCTTACAATATGTTTCTAGAGAGTTATAGAATTTTAATTAGCAATCTAAGACTTGTCTTGTTTCCAAGTAGTGTCTAAGGCTAGCCGAAGAGTCCAAAAGTCTGTCAGCCCAAAGCCTTAGCTTTGGAGCACAACTAGCAACAAGCGGCCCTCCTCTGTTCACTTTAGCTTCACATAGCATATAATCCCAAACAGTCTGAAAAACTGCGAAATCAGCCAAACTGATATTATCCCCCACAAACCAACCATTGCCTCCGTTATTTCTCTCTAGTCTTGCTTCAGCTTTTCTAAGCCAATCAGGGATTTTTTCTTCAAAAAGCTTTTCAACTTGCTCAGAATTTGCTGATGACTTTGCCCTAAGATATTCATTTAAAATATCTTCTCTGAAATCAAGGAGAGACTCGGTCCAATAATTATTCTCCAAAGAGTTTGGATAATATCCATACTTTTGGCATAAATATCTGGCGATTGAGCGGCTTTGTACTAAAACTAATCCATCTATTTCAAGAACAGGAAGTTGCCCGAACTCTGCTAGTCCAGAAGTTTTAAGGCCTTGAAAATCTTCAAGTGTGACTCTATGATCTGTAAAATGATCACCATGATAATGAAGAATCATACGAATCATTTCGCCTCTTGCATAGTAGTTGAAATAGTGGAGTTTTATATCAGACATTTATGAAAACTATATATGCTGACAGAAAACATAAAAAATTGCAGGATAATTCTTAAAATTTTATTATGGAAAAGGCAATTGTCTAAAATTTAGTGATGGAATTGTTTTCTGAATAGCCAATTTAAAACTTATGTAGTTTTTCAACAAATATTTTTAAGGATTATTAAAATTTAACTCTGCCTTTTTTCAAGTTATAGGAAAGCTTATCACCCAAAATTTTTTTATATTTTTCGCTTTTTCCTTCGTCTAGTTCTCCGGACTTATTTCTTTCCCCTTCTTCATCTTCAAGGTCGAAGCTTTTCATAGATAATCTTAAGCTTTCTGTGCTATCTACGTCTTCTTCAATCTGTTTTACTTTTCTTTCTACTTCGTCTTCATCTAGTAGCATTTCCATATATTTCTCTTCTTCTTCATCAGGCCCAGTAATCTTTTTATGTGCTATTTTTTCATAAGTTTTTATTTTATTTAAGGCACGTTTTTGATATTCCTGATTTCCTGTATTTTGATATAATTCTTTATCTGTCACAATTTCTTCGACTTCTTTTTTCTTGGCAATATTAGTATGTGGGATTATATAAATTTTTATATTTTCTTCTTCGCTTTCAATTTTGTTTATCGACCTGATTTTCTCACCCATTTCTTCTTTAATTTTTACAGAAATATTTTCTGCTAATACCTGGCATCTGTCTATTTCTGCTTCTGTATCTCCAGGGATAACAATTTCAATGCTTACTTTAAACCCTTCATCCAAGGTTTTTTCGATCCTTGCTATTTTTCTTGACAAATCGTGATTTGTTATATTTGTATTGTCAAATTTGAAGGCTTTAAATTCATTATTTATATCTTTTTTAGAGTCACTTGTATGCTGGGTTGATAAAGTTTTCAGTAAAAGCTTGGAATAGTTCATCAGCTTGACAGTAGGAGGATTTTCAGTCACCAGTACAACATCAAGCATTTGCTCTTGAGCGAGTAGCTTGGCTTCTGCCAATGTTGAGACTTCTTTCATTAGTCTGTCATTTCAATCAATAATTCTGAGGTCTTTTTCAAATGTAATCTCGTCATTTATGAGATATCGCTTTGAAGCTGCTTCTTTTGCAAAACCTGGGGACTTTAAGAGCTTTTCTATTCTTTGGACCTGATCAGGGGTAAGTTTCTCATTAGAAAGCTTTTTTGGGGCTCCAAAAAAGCGAGTCATCCCGATAAAGCGACGAAACATATTTTAGATAAATTTAATTATAAAATTTAAGGTAGAAAATCTGGAAATAGGTTAAATTAAGATGCGATTTTTTAAGTCTTTGTATTTAAACCTTGAGCACTCACTAGATAATTTGTTGGGAGCAACTTCGCTTGATGCGGTCTCTAAGGTTTTTATGTGTTCTAAAATATCATCAAGCTTATGCTGATTGCTTTTAGTGTATTCTACAAGTTTTTTTAAGTTTTTTCTTATTGTGCGAACACGGCCTTCCCATAGTGCTGATGATATATCCTCAGCCCCATCTCTTTGTATGCATTGCTGAATATATTTTTTTTTATTATTTTTTCTTTTTCATAATAATCCTGCTTCCATTTCTAACACTAAGCTTGCAACTTCTTTGGCATTTGCAGTCAACATTGAATATTGGACCCTTTCAAAAGTATCTCCCATTATTGCAATAAGTAAATTCATTAGTATTAAAGGATTTAAGAATAAAGCAAAAACAAACATAGACCATTCTAGCCATGTTGCCTCAACTAAAAAAAATTGTCCAAAATTCACCAGCAATATATTTAATAAAGTATGGTTTAGAGTGGTATTAGAATCACTAGAAAAATAAAAAGAAAATCCAGCAGCTAAAGTTGCCATAAGAAGAATAAGAAGAAATGAGCTGATATCTTTTATGATTTCTATTATCATCCTTATCATGTATCTCGTTCTATCAAACAATCTAAATATTGCAATTGATCTCATAAGTGAAAAAAATATTACATAAGTGAATGGCCACAGGAGATCTTCGCTTTCAGCATGTGCTAAGGAAAGACCTAAGCAAATATAAAGTGTGGAAACTTTTAATAAATCCAAAACGTTTCAAATATCACCAAAATATGTAAAGCATAGCTGATAAATTTGCAAAAGCTCATAAACTAAGTATCATGTGTTAAAAATAAATAAAATAAAAATATGGTTGATTTCATACATATTGAATAATGTATAAGAAATTAACAATGCCAAATAAATCAACGATACCACAGACTGAAATCATAAAAATTTTTTTATCTGTGAAAATTTGTATTTTAATATTGCTTGTATCAGAGGTGTTTGGAAGAGTTCTGTATTTTCACAGTTCATCAAGCAGAATAAAAATGAAATACTTTCGTCAGCACCAGAATTCAAAGCAAATTTGCATAAACTTGCCCTGAAAATAATGCTTTCTCCAGCATCATCTCCAGTTTTGCAAAGGGCTTCACATTTAATGCTTCTTGTTTTGCTTAAAATAATATTTTTCTTTTTGACGAGTCCAAAAACAGGGAGGTCCTTTTTGTGGTGTTCCGGAAATGCAGCAGAAAATAGAAGATGTGTGTTTGATAAATTGTATTTGGGGAGAATTGTGATTATGTTTTCTAGTGAGTGAAAAATGTAAGGATTTTTGGGTGCGTAATATTTGGCTAGATATTTAATTATCATATCAGCTGACCGAAAAGCTTTTCTTGATAGTGCTATAGACAGTGGATTTTCTCCAGCATCAGTTATCAAAAATCTGCAGCCTGCTTTCATGGCTTTTTTGATGTCTTGCCATTTATTTAAATACGCATAAATATGCAAAACATTGACTCTTCAAGGAAAAATAATGTAGTCGTTTCATTGGCTTGTAAAGTGAACTTTTTTGCCTTTCAGCAAGTTTTTTAGGTATAAAAGGAATAAAAATGAGTCTTTTTGAGGAAAAACTGTGAAATTTCTTTCAATAAACATTAAATTTCTGATGAAAATCCTAGAGCTGGAGCTGTGGATGAATCTTGAAGTTTTAGGATCTTCAATAATTGCATTAATGTGTCCTTGGTTTTTAAATCTAAATAATTCGACTCTTTCAGCAATAGACCACACAATGAGATCCCCATCTCTGCTTCCAGAGTACGCGTAACTTTCATCATTTGTTATTAATACAGAGTTTATATATGCATTATGGCCTTGCATTTTGGTATCTATTGGAGATCCATCTAAGTCTCAAAATTTCACTTTACCATCACAGCTTCCTGAAGCTAAAATTCTTTCGCTTTTGGACAATGATAATTTCTTTACTGGATCGCCATGAGCATTTATTAATTTTATCTGCTTCATGGTACATAAATCCCAGATTCTTATTGTTTTATCATAGCTGCAAGAATATAAAGTAAAACTTTTTTTTGACAGTGCCATATTAGAAACAGCATTTCAGTGCCCAATCAATACATTAATTTTATTTCTTGTCTCCACATCCCAGATAGTAATATTTCCTGATGCTCCTCCAGCAAGTAAAAAATTTGTATTGCAAGCGACACAAAAAAACATTTTTTCGTCAGACGTCAAAATGCATGAACATTTTCTTTCATTTGTATCTCAAATTCTAACTGTGCCATCTTCACTTGCAGAATATAATCAAAAGTTATTATTAGATAGCTCTAAATCTCTTATTCCTTTTTCATGACCACATAGCTTGCCAATCAATCCATACTTTTCACTGCTAAGAGATCATATGCAAATAGTCATATCAAAGCTTGAAGAATATAAAGTAAGGCAGTCTGAGCTTAAAACGAGATCTGTGACTGCTTCTTTATGTCCTGTTAATTTATCAATGCTTTCATTTTGTTCATACAAGTTTCAAATTTTTAATGTTTTGTCCAAACTTACAGTAAACAGATTTCGTCCATTTGATGATATGCAGATATCCACAATTGTGCCATCATGAGCGGTGAAGTTTCCACAAGCTTCAGAGTCATTACCTTGCAGATCCCAAAATCTGACTGAATTATCAAAAGTTCCAGCAATTATATATCGTCCATCAGGAGAAATGCAGCAGTTTCTAACCCAATTTTCATGCCCAGAGTACACAATAGAGATTGATTTATAAAAAGTGCTTCATACACTTACAGTGCTATCCCCGCCAACTGATATCAAAAATTTTTCATCTTCGGTAAAGCACAAATTAAAAATTTCTTTACTGTGCCCAGTCAACACAGCAATTTCGGTTAAATTATCCATAGCTCGCAGTCTAATCAATGTATCGTACCCTCCTGATGCAATAAATCTGCTTGAAGCTGTTATTGTGCTAATTTTTTCTTTATGGCAGATTTCAGAAAACACAATTTTTCTTGTCAAAATGTCGTACACTGTAAATCTCCCATTAGTATCCCCAGATAGTAAATATTTATTTGTGCAATATAATGCAGTGACTTTAAAATTTGTTGAAGGGTAAATTCCTAATAAATTCCCATCAAAATCTCATTCTTTTATAATTTTATCTTTTCCTCCAGTGATTAAATGCTGCAAAGAAGAATCAATCGCCATAGTATGAATTGACAGCTTGTGAGCTGAAAATCGTTTTTGTTCATAGGAATTATTTAAATTTATAGATAAAACCTGGCCATTGCTCAGGCCTACAAATAAATTTTTATCGATATAATGAACGCAACATGTTGGAGTATTTTGAGTTTTTATAGTGACACAATGAGGCTTTGATTCTCTCTGCTTAAGGAGTGATAAAAGGGAATTAAATGTACTTGATTTAGATTCAGGAATAAGCATGTATTCTGATGTTAGCTCGACCATATTAATTTTCTAGTCATGGTTTATTTTTGTTTGCATACAAATGAATTAAATTTGTTATAAAGAACTTTATAATTGAATATCTTATGCCTTTTATTAAAGGAAATTCACAGAAATGGCGAGGATATTTTCTATAATTATAAAAACTAAAACTAATTTCTAGAACTATAATGACGTTTTTAATATGCAATGCCTGTCCCTGTCCTTAACTAATTATTATTGTTATTATTATTATTATTGATAGATTATTTATTGGAGGGATTTTAATTTATATAATAAAGATGATGAAATTAATCAGGATATTTTCGAGAGTAATTGCATCGATTTATTTCTTAGCTATCACATATTGAATAATAAATGATAGTGTTCCTTTAGTTGCAGACTACCCAAAGTATTCTGATCGCTTAACAATAGCAGGAATTACTTTTGTGTTTAGCATTCTTACTCTTTTCAATACAGTGCTAGGCCCGATGATTTTGCTTGGATTCACACTTCTTAATGGATATTTGAAATATTATGCCTGCCAAGAGCACAGTTTTAGATGCTTAAAAGTAATAGGCATTGATATTTTGATTACTAGTCTTTTGGTCACTGTGCTGACAGATCCTGGACTATTTTTAGGAAATGAAAAAGTAGATCAAGAAGTTAAAGACAAAAAAGAGTAAACTTCAAGATAAATAATTTAATTTTATTTAGAATGATATAAAAACATCTAACATATTGATTTGAGTTTTGTAAAAATAAGTAAAAGTCTTTTTCAATATTCAGCATGCTAATATCAATATAAAATGCTTCTTTAATTATTCAAAATTTAAAATATCCGATACTATTTTCGCAATGTTATATTTCTTAATTTTAATTTCTGCTTATATTAAATATCAGCAATATGGGATTATTCAAGGTTTGCATTCGGTCTCTAATAGTCTTCTATTTCATCGTTACAAGCCTTATGATACTAGACAACTCATCTCCTTGGGTAAATGGCTTTGTCAGTGGCTATAACCAAGTTCACTTTCACATAAAACTGATTACCGGGATAACATTTCCAAACCTCACCACAGTCGTTCAAAATTATCCTGAAGTCTGCTTGATAATAGTCGCAGCACTTGGCTTGGTTCTAAGCTTTTTGACTGTTCTCAATAATAATGCTGGAACTCTTGGACTTCTTCTCTTTACAATGCTTAAAGCAACACCTAAGTTTTACCATGTAAAAGACATCAGTGAAGCAAGTTTAAACGTAAGTGGGGATTTATTATTAATTGGGGCTTTATTTATGATTTTATTAGATGAGAAACATGCTCGCTATGCAGAGATTGTGCCAGCTACACAGAAACAATAGATAAAGAGAATAAGATAATCTTTTTTCTTTAAATTGACTAATAAATTCTATCTTTATCCATAGCTTTGGCTCTCAGTATCCAGCCTTATGTCAAAGAAGGGAGTATATTTTAAATACCCAATAAGTATTCAACTATGTTTTTAATTAATGCTAAATAAAAATGAACTCAGGAAAAGTCCAGCCTACAAGCTTACCTAATTGTAATTTATAATTAGTGCAGACTTGTGTGCTGCTATTAATTTCATTTGCTGAAGCTATGTTCAACTCCATGCTCTATCCTTTTATTCCTTATATGGTTGCTGGATACTTTGATTGACTAGAACGAAATGATGAAGAAACTGATAGCATTGTCTCATTTTATGCCGGACTTGTAGCTTCTTTATTTAGTTTAGCACAATTTTTAAGTGCTCCTGTGTGGTATCTATAATATAGAGGCTGAATCTCAGACAAAGTGGGTAGAAGGCCAATAATTTTATTAGGATTGACAGGAAATATTATAACAGCCCCACTATTTGGATTGGCGCCAAGCTATACATGAGCTCTTATATTTAGATCTTTAAGCGGGCTAATGAATGGAAATATAGGAGTTGCGAAGGCTTATGTTACAGAAATTACTGATGAAACAAACTCAGCGAAACTATTTAGTTTATTAGGATTTTCCTGAGGACTCGGAATAATGATAGGCCCTGCTATAGGGGGGTGATTATCAAGAATTTCTGATAAATTTCCTGATAGTTTTGCTTCTGATTCTTTTTGAGGAAAATATCCTTATTTCTTACCTATGCTTTTGCTATCATTGATTTCTCTAATAGGACTGATTATTGGATATTTCGCTTTAATAGAACCAAATAGAAAAATTAAAAAATATGGTAGCTCAAGACAATTAATAAAGAATTCAAATTTTTTGCTAATTACTTCAATTTATGCCATTTCTGGGTTATCTTTCCTAAGCTTTCAAGAGGTCTTTCCCTTATGATGCCGGGCCCTTATCAAAAATGGAGGGTTAGAATGGGAAAATGAAGGTGATATAGGCATAATTCAATCACTAGGAGGAGGATTTGTAATTGTTTTTCAGTTATTTTTAGTATGAAAAATCGTGAATAAATTGGGAATTTTAATGGCTTTGAGGCTTTTTTGAGGCGTTTGCGTGGTAGATTTTATATTAATTCCAAATACTTATAATTTAGAAGATGAAATGCTGTGAATTGCACTTGTGCCTTTATATGTGATTTTTGCAATAATTCAAACGTCAGCTTTAACAGTAATGACTATTGGAATTAATAATTCAGTAGAGTTATCTGTTGTTGGAATTGCGAACGGAATTGCACAAAGCGCAGTTAGCTTTTCAAGATTTATTGGTCCTCTTCTTGCTGGATGCATTTTTGGTTGATCTCTTAACAACGGAATGGGCTATCCTTTCAATTCTCATTTAATTTTCAATTTAATCGCTCTTATTGGACTTTTATGTATTTTCTTATCAATGTTTATGGATAAATCAATAAACAAAAGACAAAAATCTCCTGAGCCTTTATTAGAAAAATCGTCATAATTAAATTAATAAAAATGCTCGTTAATTATTTAGTAAAATTTCTTGTAAATGGAAGACCCAAAGAAAAGCGCAACACCTCTTCCATTCCGTATTTTCTAAACAGTGAAATCCTTTGTGGTGCTACTAACAGTTTTTGTTGAAGCTATGTTTAATTCTATGCTTTATCCATTTGTGGCTTATATGGTAGCTGATTTTTTTTATTGACTTGATAGAGATGATAAAGAGACGGATTCAATAGTTTCTTTTTATGCTGGACTTGTAGCATCATGCTTTAGTCTGGCTCAGTTTTTAAGTTCACCAATATGGTAGATGCTATTTAGGGGTCGCGTTTCAGATAAAATAGGAAGAAGACCAGTATTATTGATTGGGATGATAGGTAATGTAATTACTGCTCCTTTGTTTGGGCTTGCTCCAAACTATACTTGGGCTATTATTTTCAGATCTATAAGCGGACTGGTGAATGGGAATACTGGAGTTGCCAAAGCTTATGCTACAGAAATTACTGATGATACTAATTCAGCAAAATTATTTAGCTACTTAGGATTTTCATGGGGAATAGGAGTTATGCTTGGACCAATACTAGGAGGAGGTTTATCAAGGATTTCTGATAAGATTCCTAGTATATTTTCTCCAGACGGCTTCTGGGGCGATTATCCTTATTTTTTGCCCATGCTCACAAGCTCATTTATCTCACTTATTGGACTTGTAATTGGATATTTTGTGTTGAATGAAACTAATAGGAAGGTAAAAGTCTTAAAAAGCCCTTGGCTGTTAACAAAAAATTCAAATTTTTTAACATGCACCACAATTTATGCTGTTTCTGGGCTATCATTTTTAAGTTTTCAAGAGGTCTTTCCATTTTGATGCAGAGCATTAAAAGCAAATGGGGGTCTTGGTTGGGATAGTGAAGGGGATATTGGGCTAATTCAGTCTTCTGGAGGGATTTCAGTCATTATTTTTCAGCTCTTTATAGTCCCAGCTGCAAGTAATGTATATGGAATTTTAAGTGTTTTGAAGGTAGCCTGAATTATATGTGTTCCAGTATTTATTATTATTCCAAATATTTATGAACTTGATGGTGTTGCTTTATGACTTACTGTTGTTCCTCTATATGTAACTTTTGCTGCAATCCAAACATGTGTACTGACTGCTATCGGAATTGGTGTAAATAATTCAGTTGATTCTGATCTGTTAGGGACTGCAAACGGTTTCGCTCAAAGTGCTGTCAGCTTGCTACGGTTTATCGGCCCCGCAATGGCTGGATCTGTATTTGGATGGTCCCTTAACAACGACCTCGGCTACCCGCTCAACTCCCACCTAATATTCACACTAGTTGCCCTATTTGGGCTACTTTGTATCGGTCTTCTCTACACCCTTGACGACACAATCAACAAAAGAAAGCAACTTTCATCTGTTCTGCTCCCTCTAATAGAAAAAGATAAACCTAGCTAATTTCTTTTTGAATAATTAAAAATGTCAAAAGCTTTAAGTGCTGATATAATTTTGCTCAGAACCAAAGCTGGGTCACTCGATAACGTAAAAAACTTGAATTTATGAGGAAATGACATTGACGATGTCAGTATCGTCAGTGAGATGCCGAATTTAGAAGTCTTATCACTGAGCGTGAATAAAATCACAACTCTCAAGCATTTTCAATATTGCCGAAAATTGACCGAGCTTTATTTGAGGAAAAACCTTATTTCAGATTTGAATGAAATCAGATATCTGCAGGATCTGCCAAGTCTTAAAGTGCTTTGGCTGTGGGACAACCCATGTGCGGAACTTTCGAATTATAGAGCTATTGTGATTGGAGCGCTTCCTAATTTAGTGAAGCTAGATAACCAAGCTGTAACACCTGAAGAAAAATCGTCAGCTCCGTCTGCCAAACATTCAAAGCCACGTTATGAAGAGCCAAACAGACCTGAACCGCGCCGTGAAGAAGCTAGAAGTAGAGAAGAAGCGAGGAGGGAAGAACCAAGAAGGGAAGAACCAAGAAGAGAAGAATACAGAAGGGAAGAGCCCAAAGAATACAGAAGAGAAGAAGCGAAATATGAAGAACCACAAAGAAGAGAGCTGTCACCTATTTCTAATGAACAGCCAAGGGCAGTAAGAAACAGAAATGGGAACAGAGGGGCTGATTCAAGAAACGAAAATATTTTGTGCGCAGTTTTGTCACTTATTAAAGAGCTGGATAAGAGTGGTCTCGAGCTTGTCCAGAGAGATATTGAAAGGAAACTTGCAGGGATGTAGTAATTAAGTCAATATTCTTATAATATGGAGTGTTATTCACAACCAGGTCAAGTGTATTTATATGGAGTTTCTGGACTGACGTGATCGTTTATAGCTTGCTTGTGGCTTGTGAATACTTGGACTTGTAATGAAAGACATAGTAAGCCTCTCCAAAGGATGATGTCATTTGTCCTTATATTCAAAGGCCTGCATTGTATTTTTTACTCCCTTATGATGGCTTCGTGCCAGGATGGTTTGGTATCCCCTTACTGAAGCCTAGCAATAACAAGTACTTACACCTTATACAACACCTTTATCTATACGACTCTCATCTTAATAAGCAAAGGATTTTGTATTACAAGGGAATTTCTTGATCGCGGAGAAGTAACAGTAGTTGCTATGACAATGGGAGCTGTTTATTTAGGATTTAGTGCCTTTATGATAGAAAGAGATAAACTGATACCTCTGCTTATCATTATGCTAATTGTTTTGTTTTATCTGACTGTAAAATTCACCAAATCTATAATCATAGCACTTATTAGGAAGTATCAGGATTTGTTAGCAGCTAATGTAAGGCCAATGATCCCAACAGTTTTAAAGAAAATTACGATGATGAAGACTTTTTTATTTTTGGTTTATTTTTATTTTATTCAACAGCTTATGATTATTTTCTTATATTATGTGGGAATCGCAATAAATTCTGAAAGCTACTCACTTGTGATTGACACTGCAGCTGAAGCAGGAGATATTTTGGGGATTGCAGGAATTTTCTTTGTGTTTAGATCCAAAGACCAAGGCCGCTATTTTGATAGCAATGAGCTGCCAAGCTCTCTGCAGCACCAGCCAATTGCACCATTTATGGAAGCAAAGATAGCTGAAAGCGCTAACATAAGCGATTTATCAGCTGGAAACCCAGTTGTCGTTTTGAATCCTCAAGACACAAAGGACGGTAATTTTTATATAGAAACTCCATATCATTATATGCTGGTTGCACTCCCTATAAGACTGGACCCAATGCATGATGTCGCATTTGTACATGTTGATAATGACTTAAGGCAGCCTTTACTATAAATGACTAAGAAATTATATAAAATTAAATGGAATATGTCGACAAGTACGGTTTTGTATCAGAAAGTAAGCCGAAAAGATCAAATCTGTCCTTCATAAAAGTGAATTCCAGGATTGAAAAATGACAAAAAATGCTAACACAGTGGGAAAAATATACTACAAGCAAAGAAAAAATACTGAAAAATAGATGCAGAAAAGGGATTCCTGATGTGATCAGAGGAAGAGCATGGTATATGATATCAAATACTCAGAAAGTGAAGGATTTTTACCCTAAAAATATGTATGAGGACATAAAAACAAGCAATTTACGCTCAGCGAATATGAATGATATTAATAAAGACCTAGCTAGAACATTTCCGGAAAATGTGTATTTTAGGTTTCAAGGAGGCCAAGAAGCACTGCTAAATGTGCTGAGGGCTTATTCACTCTTAGATACTGAGGTAGGATATTGCCAAGGAATGGCTTATTTGGTAGGTGTTTTGTTGATGTTTATGGATGAAGAAAATGCTTTTTATATGTTTGTCAATATTATGTACAACTTTGATATGAGAGGCTATTTTTTAAATGGGATGGAAAAAACCTATTTGAGCCTTTATATTACCAACAAACTCATGAAAATATATGAGCCAGCCCTATGAGAGCATTTTAACGACGTTGGCTTTGTTTCACAAATTTATGCTACACAATGATATGTCACAATTTTCACTTACTCATTTCACATGGAAACAATTTTAAGAATTTGGGACTGCTACTTGTATGAAGGACCAAAAATTTTATATAGGATGTCGCTAGGATTTATGAGATTTTCCAAAAATCATTTAAAAAATCTGGGGATTGATTTAATTCTTCGGAAGGTCAGGGAAATTGAAGAAACTATTGATGTTGAGCAGTGGTTTAAGGTCTCATTTAATATATCTTTATCAAGGAAAAGAATTAAAGAGATTGAAAAAGAATACATTGAAGGCCCTGACGAAGAATTCATTCAATGGAGAGCGTAGGAATATTTTACTTAATTGTACCATTATTTAATTTTTGTAAAAGGAAATAAGATTTGAAATTTTTAAAAATTAAAATGGCTAAAATAGATTATTTATGATTTAACAGCATCAGGCTGATTTTCAGGGGCAGCTCTTTGAATTTCAGGGAGGGCCAATAGAGTTTCAAAAACTCTAGAAACAATTGGAAAAGGAGTTAAGTCCACATTGCGTCTTCTGGCATTATAAACCTGAGGAACAAGGCATGCATCTGCAACAGTAAGCTGATCACCAACACAATAAGTTCCTGCAACTTGCTCTAGTGAATTCTCAAGAGCTCTAAACCCACTTGTAATCACTTCAACAGCCCACTCATTTTTATCCCCTCCCAGTTCTTCAATTTTATTAGTTAATTTTGAGTTTTGCAACGGATGAATCCACGAATTAACTATTTCACAAATCTCCCACATTTTGGCTCTAAGAATAGGGGAGGAAGGAAGCACTGAAGGAGTGGGGTGAATATCTTCGAGGTATTGAATTATAGCCAAGCTTTGGGATATGCCAATATCTTCCCCATGAAGGTATGGGACTTGCTTAAGCGGATTCTTTTCAATGTACTCTTCCCCCTTTTGCTCTCCAGAAAGGATATTGATAGCGTGGTATTGGTATGGGATATTTTTGATGCTTAATATAATTCTTACTCTCCAGCTGCAGGAGCTTCTCCAATAGCTGAAAAGGGTATACTCCATATTAAAAAGATTCTGGCTAAAATAGTGCATCGATCATTATTCTTTATCTTTAAAGAATAAATCATAAAAAATCCTTAATTATTAATTAAAATATTTGCAAAATTATAAAGAATTAAAAATTCAGATTTATCAGGCTTCAATATAAATTGATTTAAGAATGTTCATATATCAATATAAATTAAGCAAAGAGAAAAATAATTATAACCCTTGTGTCAGTAATATTGATAAAAAATAAGTTTAAATTTATAAAAATTGATAAATTTCCCTAAAATTCGGCCTGCTGGTGACTAATCAGGCACTTATTATTTTCACAATAATCTTTTAAATTTAACTTCATAATTATAATTATAACTATGAGTTACCCAGGTGTTCCCACAATGCGGCTTTATATAACTTCAAAGCATTTCATTCTCCAATGTCCAGACACAGGAGTATCAGCTCAGCTCTTAATGGAACGAAACACAGGAAGATGCGTTTGTACGTCTGGCTTTAGTCCATTAGAACAAGGAATTAGCAAGGACGATATACAGTATTTAGAAATCTTTTCCATTCTTGGTATAATTCCGATTGGTTCGGTTCTATTTGTAGGTGTGATTACAGAAGCTGATGTTATAGGGACAATCAACAGTTTTAATATCTATGAAGTCAAAGGAATTGAGATGATTGAATTTGAATCTAAAAATTGGGAAACTGAGGATATAACTTACCAGAAGCAGAGCATTATGAAATTATTAACGTCAGGGTTTTTCTTTTCCTATTATTATGATATAACCAATTCGATACAAAATTCTAAAGAGGAAGGAACTTTGCATGATAGAGCGGAAAAAAGATATTACTGAAATTTCGAATTATATAAAGATTTACTGCTGCAAGGAATCCACACACAGTGGCTTATACCTATAATCCAAGGATACGTCGGCATCAGAAATGTTAATCAAGGGATAAATACTTTTATTATGACCCTAATATCCCGAAGAAGCTGTGAAAGGACAGGAACTCGCTATAATTGCAGAGGTGTGGACGATGACGGAAATGTTGCAAATTTTGTAGAAACTGAGCAGATTTTGCAGATTAATGATGCCTTATTTTCTTATGTTCAGATTAGAGGCTCAGTTCCTTTGTTTTGGGAGCAAACTGGAGTTACTGCTCAGCTAGCACTGACGAGGTCTAGTGAAATGAGCATGCATGCATTTAGAAAACATGTGGATAATATGATTGAAACCTATAAGCATGTTATGATGGTCAATTTATTATGCCAGACTAAATCACACGAGTGACTTTTAATTAACGAGTGGGAAAACATTTTTAACAGAATCTACCCAGAATACACACAGAAAATCGGATATCAATATTTCGATTTTCACTCGAATTGCAGAGGACAAAGATATAACAAATTAAATTTATTAGTGGACAGCTTGAGCGATTTTATAAATTACCATCTTTATTATTGCAAAATTGGTGACAAAGTAGAAGTTAGGCAAAAAGGAGTAATGAGAAGTAACTGCTTGGATTGCTTAGACAGAACTAACGTTGTTCAAAGTTATATCGCTTGGGAGCTCATCAGGATTCAGCTTAGAGTTGCTGGCTATGATTTTAATTTACGCTTAGATGATGGGTCCAATAACTTTGTAAAATCATTCAAACACTTATGGGCTGACAATGGAGACATACTAAGCATGCAATATACAGGAACAGGTTCCACCATCTCTAGTGTAACTAGAGAAGGAAAACAAGGAATCAAAGGCCTTATCTCTTCAGGCATAAAATCCATAGGCCGTTTTTATAATGCCAACGTTCAAGATGCTGTGCGGCAGCAAAGTATAGACGCTGTCTTAAGAAGGAGGGGCACCCAAGGACTTATGAATAAAGTGGAACAAGAAATTTTTTTCAGAGAAAGCGAGTATTGCCAGTTCCAAAAGCTCAGATTCCGCTGTGTTACCTGAAATCTTGCTGGCCGCAAACTTCCCACAAATACCAATTTATTAAAGCTGTTTAGCGATGGGAATTATCCTGATATAATTGCTATTGCTTTTCAAGAAATTGTGAAACTGAATGCCAGAAATGTCGTCCAAGAAAGCTCGAATCAAGCCACCATTGCATCATTAAAAGAGCTTATTGAAAACAATCTAGAGCATATAGGCGAAAAATATTCTTTTGTTAGATGTGATGACTTAGTTGGGATTGCCTTGTATATTTATGCTTTAGATTCCATAAAAAATGCTATAAAACATTGTGATTCAGATACTGTAAAAGTCGGTTTTAAAGGAAAAATGGGGAATAAAGGAGCCGTTTTAGTGAGGTTCAATATATTTGATACATCGTTTTGCTTTTTAGGCTGTCATTTAGCTAGTGGCTCTGACCAAAATGAAGCAAGAAAATCGCAGCTAATTGATATTCATGCCCGTGGGTTTCAAAAAGATAAAGCTGGGAAACCTAAATTATATACTGTATCAGGTCACGATATAAGAATCATTTGTGGAGATCTTAATTTCCGTATTGCCCTAGGAAATTATCAAGTCCGATCTCTTGTTCAGGCTGGAAATTTTGATGAGCTTTTCCAAGCTGAGCAACTCACTCATGCATTAAGATATGGAGAATTATCAAGCTATAAAGAATCTCCCATCAATTTTAAGCCAACTTATAAGTTTGATGTAGGAACTGATATTTATGACACGTCTAAAAAGCAAAGGTCGCCAGCTTGGTGTGACAGAATTTTGTACTCTGGAGAAAATATCGAGCCAGTAAGCTATACCTCAATAGATGTTAAATACTCTGACCATCGGCCAGTTGTACATGAATTTTTAATTCAAGTCAAGCAAGTAGACAAACTCAGACGAAAAGAAATTGCTGATCAGCTATATGGCCAACTTGACGAAAAGCAATCGATCCAGCCAGACCTAGCAGCCATAAATGCAGTGCCTGAGATTGAAGAAGTCGATTTGTTGAGTATTTAATTTTAGAGATTTAGCTTAACTTTCATTTTGCTTATAAAACCTTCTAGACTTATTAAGAGTTAAATTTGAGCAATTTCTGTCACAATAAATTATCAATGTTAAAAAATTAATATGGAAACTCCATTCTGAGACAACTTAATAATATGGACAATAGCACACGACAATTGTATACAAAAATTTTAAACTCAATAGACCGTTTTAGACAGAATGTTGATGCTATTTTTACAGCAAAAATGCATAACGATACCGAGCTCCTACCTTCCTTACTTGCAAGGAACAGAGGAGTCTTATTAGACTTGAAAAAGGCTGAAAGGAACCTAAAAATTTCAATTGAGTTCCAAAGGAGCCAAAATCAGTCTGAAAAGGAGCTGACCAACTCGATGATGGATCAGCTCAAAGCACTGGAGTATGAGAAAAAAGCACTTGAAAACGAAATCAAATTGTGTAGAGAAAAAGAAGACCAAGAGCTCAGGGAGCTCGGCTATGATGTAAATGGAAATTACGAAGAAATTGTTGAAAAGTTGTGGAGGGAGCATGAGGAGGGCACAAGAATTGTGGCAAGAGAAGAAGGCCTAGTTTGTAAAGGTAAAAGCTTGGATGAAGAAGCTGATGAATTTGAAAATGCTGATGAAGCTACTGTGTCTAGCACTGTTCCGAATTTAGAATCAGTGCTAGATTCTATTTTAAATGATGAAGAAACAGATAATGATGAAGAAGCTTCAGACCTGGAGTAATTATTAATATCGTTGCTTATAACTTAAACTAGTTTTTAAATATATTTAAATTACTTTTGGTATATAATCTTAAATTTGGGAAAATCAAAAAAAAAAAGCTGGCTTAAATATTTTTATGGGCGCTTATAAAATAATAAAACTAAAAAATTTGTAGATTTCCATATCAATCGGCTTCTAATTTATACCAAAAGAATAAATAAATCAACTATAAATTTATATCATTTACAGATATTTAATCAAGTAGTATTTTGGGTTAATCATGAAAAGGATTTAATTTTTGCTTATTATTACTTAAATATTAGAAACTCATTAAAATAAATAGCTAAGTTAAGTGCCAATTCTCAAAAAAAAAATTTAATCTTGTGAATTATCTTGTTTATCAAAATTTAAAAAAATATGAAATTGATAATAAATTACTAATAAATTCTAAAGTTGAGCAGATAAAATCTTTAATTAACATAATGAAAAAATCAACTAATTTAGCTATTTATTATCATAAAAAAACAGAATTTTTTAGGAAATCATAGGCGAAGAAAAGAACTTAATTCAAAATTAAAAATTATCATTAGCAAAACAATTAATTGTCTATTTCAGTTTAAAATGTAGATTTTATAGATTATTTATAAGCTATTGGCTTTTAATTCAATTAGTTGCATATAATCAACCCTAGAGCTTTAATAACGCCTCGATTAGTTCGCTCATACAAGTTGAAAATATTTCTTATTATAGAATTTGACAAATACATAATATATGGTGAGCTTCTAATTTGTGGAGTGATTTGGCAGAGGATGTTGCTAAGCCAAAGCCACTGATACTAGGATCATACGAGCTAAAAGCAGACCTGGGGTTATTAATATTTCTCATCAAATTTGAATTTAGAAGATATATTATAACGGATACTATTACTTACCTTATAAATTGGCAGTCCTTATTTACTGAATTTTGAAATTAAGTTTATAAATGGGTTGTTGCCAGCAACATAAATCAAGAATAAGCATAATCAAGCCAAATGGTTCAATTTTTTCATCATCAACCATTGACGTGAATAAATTTTTGGACTCATTTCAAAAGCCAAGTCATAATCTTTTGTTATCTTATTACGCAAGCAATTCAAAAATGTCCTCAGCATTTAAGTCATTTTTTGAAGTAATTTTTGCTCATGATGAAGATCAAATAACTGAAATTGATTTGAATTTCGTATCATTTGGATCAGATGGTATTTATCATTTTCAAATGATGTCACAGTATTTTTCATGTATAAAAATCCTCAAGTTAAGCAATATTGGGATACTCAATGTACATATTAAGAGATTATCTCAATCTATTGAACAAATGAGCTGCCTCGAAGTATTAGAAATCGAGGGTAACAAAATCACCGCAGAAGGAATTCATCATCTCTCACCTTTTAAATATTTAAATAAACTCAAAGAGTTATACGTAGGGAGAAATGATATAGGAGCGCTTGGAATGAGACATTTGTGTAGCAACTTACAAAACAGTGAAAATTTGGAAATATTGAGTTTAAAGGGTAATATGATTGAAGATGATGGGATTGTAACTTTAAGCAAAATTTTGCAGCGCTTCCCCAAGTTGAAAGTTCTGGATGTTTGTGAAAATTCTATTACTGACATCGGGGCCAAAATTATCACTAAGAATTTTTTAACTTTGAAATATCTCGATCTTTCCCGAAATAAGCTAAATGCACACAAATTTCAATTTCTTTTAGAAAGAAATAAACTACAATTCAAACTCTAGATTAGAATATCAAAAGCACATAATTAAATTAATTGTATAGTGTGTATACATTTTAATTTATATATAATGGAAGACCGAGTTCACACTACTTTTACTCAAGCAGCCAATGCTTTGACTACACTATTTAAAGACTCACAGCATGCTTGCAATCGTGCTTACAGCAAAGGAAGAGAAGACGCAGCCCAGGAAATATTTAACATGTGCTTGGAGCTAAGATCTCAAGGATTGAAATATGTGAATCCTTCTATGTTCTTGGAGCGCTTCCACAGCTATTCACCCGATATGAAAATCACTGACATATCAGAATCAAGAAAGCGCTGCCGAAATTAATTAAGATCTATATATAACATTTGTTATAAATTAATAAAATTTTCTTGTTTAAACTACCACTACTTTAATTTTTCTATTAACATCAAATTACATTAAAGACATGTCAGTATCAGAAATCTCATAATTGATTTACTATACAATGGATCGCATTTCATGCTCAGTCTGCATAGACGAAAGGTGCCAACAAAACAATTTCTTTATAGAAAACATATACATTCTATCTGATGAGGCTTTCGCTCAAGTGATTACTAGTCTCCAAGCTTCTCGGTGTGAAAGCCATAGCTGCTGTTTTCTTGGATTCCCACCTCCAACAAGTAAGCCATTTAAATACAATCGCCAACAGCTTGTTGGCATTTGCAAATTTATGGGGATAAAGGAAGATGATGCTACTTTCATTACCAACCAAATTTTTACATCCTTATCTAATCTCATCATGTCAAAAACTCGTATTCGTGAAGGACACAGTTATCAGATAATTCAAGCAATTACACTGACGTCTTCATCAATAGATGAAATAGTGTTGGGAGCATTTAAAGCTAAAGGCTATTATGGTGATCAGCATTTGATTGATTTTCATATTGCATGTGAAGTGATTTCTCAGAAAAGACCTGTAATTGTCCTATTAGGTGGGGCTTCGGGAACTGGAAAAAGCACCCTATCTTCTCTATTGGCAAGCAGGTTAGGAATTTCAAGTCTTTTGTCAACTGATTCTATCAGACATATATTGAGGAATGTGCTGCCTAAGGAAGAAAACCAGGTTTTATTTTGTTCGACTTATGAAGCAGGGAATTTTATAAATAATCAGGGCCTTAGCCAAAAAGAAGCCTGCATTCAAGGTTATTTAGCACAATGTGAAAAAGTATATGAATATCTCGAAAGAGTAATAGACAGCTACCACAAATGTGGGATCAGTATCGTTATAGAAGGAGTCCATCTCCATGTAGGTGTTATGAAAAAACTCATGCAAAAATACGACTCATGCATCCCATTTACAATAATTATCAAGAACAAGCAAAAACATATGGAAAGATTCGCTGTCCGATGTAAATATATGACAATAGACCCTGTAACTAACAAATATATCGCAAGTTTCCCAAACATCAGAGAAATCCAAAAAAGATTTGTCACAAAATCAGATAAGCATCTAATCCCAAAGGTCGAAACCAGCAACCTCGACCGATCATTTGGTCTCTGTCACGCCACAATTATAAGGGTCCTTCGACAAGTTTATAAAGGACAGAAAATTTATGATGAAGCAACAGAACAAACTTCAATTGTCCACAATGAATTTAATTATGTGTCAAAAGTTACCTGGAGCTCTAAACTTGCACATGAAGTTATAAGGGCAAAAGTCAATAAAGGGGAGCTGTTTAAAAGGTTTTTTGGGGAAAATGTGGTGATTGAAGAAGAAGATATTGATATGCTGGATAATAATAAATCTGAAGGGTCTAGTATGGAAGCTCCTGATATTGGGTCAATCACTTCTGGAATGGATATTGATGTAGCACAAGCAAAAGGAAAAGACTCAAAAGAATATATCAAAGTGATTGAAGGCGAGGAGCTGCTAGAAGAGCAAGCTAGAGATACAAGTGAAGCTTCAGACACAGATAGTAATAGATCAGTGGAAGGGGAAAACATGCCAGTGGAAATGCTGTCAGCAACTCTTCCTTCTTCAGCAGTTAGTCATTCCAGGCAAAAGAGTTATTAATTATGAAACTATAATTATTTATTTGAAATTTCCATTTCTTATCATCTCATTAAATGACGCTCCAAGAGTCGCAATATCAATTTGAAGCCTATTGATCTCATTTTTAAGCTCTTCATTTTCTTTTTCTGAGTTTTCAAGTTCCAAAAATACACCGTCAATTTCCAAAATTCTGTTTCTATAAGCATTATTTTCCATTTCAAGCTCGCCTACACGCTGGGCTAAAGCTTCCACAAGCTTTTTTTCTTGATGTGTGGGGGTTTGTGGGATTATTTTGATAGTAGATTTTTGAGAGTCTTGAAAAGAGCGGAGTTCATTTGTTAGCTTTTCTTTCTCCATTTTGCACTGCTCTAAAGCTGTTTTTTCTCTGGCGAGCTCAGATTTTAGGTCTTTTAAGTCATGCATGCTGCGTTTTTGGATAATTTGTTTTTCAGTTTTGGCGTCTTCTAGATCAGAGTATGCTTTTTTGAGGGTTTCTTCAGCTTTTTTCATTTGAGATTCAAGTTCTCTGTTTCGAGTGTAAACTGTGTTAAGTTCTTGTAATGTTTCTTTTGCAGAAGACTTTAGATTTTTGTGCTCAATAGTCAATAAATTTTCATTTCCTTTAGATTCCGCCAAAGCTTTTTGGAGTTCTTCAATTTCATTTTCTAAGGTTTTTACTTTTTCTTCTAAATCCTCCCCATGCTTATTTTTCAATTCTTTAATCTCATTTTCAAGTACTAATACTTTCTGTTTATAATTTTCTACTTCAAATTCTAACTCTTTTCTAGAGCATTCTACAGCATATTTTTCCTTTAAAGCAACTCTGGCTTCATTTACTTCTTCTTCTTTTTCTGCAAGCTCAAAAATAAGCCTTTCTTTTTGAGATTGGAGCTCCTTTACTTGACTTTCCAGAGTTTCATTTAATCTTGTTGCATTTAAAAGTGAATTTTCTAAAAGCTTACATCTTTCATTGGCTAATTCAATATCATCTGCTAGCTTTTTGTTGTTTTTTCCTAGCTTTTGGACTTCATTATGGTCAGCTAAATTTTTTATGAATTTTTGTTTAGGCTTATGCATTTCTCCTTTTCCCCAGTTTGGCCATATATTTTGCACAATATCTAAAACTTGTTCTAATAAATGCTTTTCTTCTTCTATCAGATGATCTTCTCTTCTTACTGAATTTAATGACTCTAGAATTATTTCTCTTTTAAATTCTGGTACATGTTTCAATTTTTCTTCAAGCTCTTGAAATGCTTTTGTTTTTTCTTGCACACTACTTCGGAGTTCATTAATTTCTACTAATGGGTGAGATGAGTGCTTCAACAGCTCTTCGTATTTATCTGAATTTGCTTTCAAGCGATTATTTTCATGCTTCAGAGCTAGTTTTTCGCTTTGAAACTGGCCAAACTCTGCCATTGTGAAAGTAATTGTCTCCTCATCTTCCTCCATTTGGAAATTAATAAAAATGGATAGTTTTTTAAAATCAAATGATTTTTCTCTAAATTATATTAAATAATCAAAATATTTCTATCGATAAATATAAATGTTTTAATAAATCTAATGAGTAATAAAATATAATTTTTAAAATAATAAAATTAGATAAGAATTCGAAAATATTGAAGGTCAAATAAATTATTTTAAGAGATCTGCAAATTAAAAAGGTATGAATAAGAAGTTTTAGAAGAAATAATTTCGATTGTCTATGATAATGTTTATAAATTTCTTGTAGTTTTTGATTAAATAAGCATTCAAGATTATAAATTAAAGATAATACATTGAAATTGAATGAAGCACATAAAGTCCTCATAATAATTTACATATGAAAAGATATTGCATTTTGTTGATTTCTAACAACAATAATTGTGGATAAAGATGTCATTAAAATAAAATACTGGCCCACTTTTTCAAATATGTTGAAAATATTAGAATGCTCCTCTGTAAGATATTTTGTTTATACCAAATATGTAAATTCTGAGGAATTTCAAGCTGGGATGAGAAGATTTGATTTGCCAGATTTTTCTTGGGAAGATATTCCAAGCACAAAAACCCTGAAAAACCAGTTTGATTTGGCTTCAAAGAAAGAGTTTATAATGTAACTCATTTTATTGAGCATCATTCTGGAGGAGAAAAATTTTTACTTGGTGCTGGGAACTCAATTGAACCTTTTTGAAATTTATATCGAGCCCACCACAAGCCTTATATTTATCAAATGCTTAAGTCTATGAGAATTTGCAACTTAAGAATTGGAGAAAAACTATGGTTTTAGATGATCCCTATAAAAATGATCCAAGGTGTAACCCAGAAATGGTTACTCATGGGAAGAAGTCATTTAACGCTGAAACGCCAAACGATTTACTAGTTAAAATTACCACAACTTCGAATGATGCATTTTTTATAAGAAATCTTTTACCAGTGCCTCTAAGAGACCCGCAAACATATTGTTTAAAGCTTATACTATCTGATGATAAATGTTTAGAATTCTCTCTTGAAGATTTATCTACAAAGTTTGAGCTTGTGACTGTAAAATCATGCATTCAGTGTGCTGAAAACAGAAGAGCAGATATGGCTAAACACGGAAGTGTTCGTGGAATCATATGAAATGCTGGGAGCTATTGGTAGTGCTAAATGAAAAGGTGCTATGCTCAGAGACATTATAAATTATGCAAATCCAAAGGCAAATTGCAATCACACTCATATAGAAGTTTTTAACTCAGACCCAAATGGTCTATTTGGCACCAATATCCATATCTCAAAATTATGGATATCAATGGAGACGTTATTTTATCACTAGAGATGAATGGCGAGCCTTTACCATTAGATCATGGATTTCCAGTAAGATTAATAGTCCCAGGGTATGTAGGCGAGCCCTTTAATATGGCATAAAAGAGATTATAAAATTTTCGGCATTAATGATACCATATATAATACAGACTTGAAAAAAGGCCACCATTGTATGAAATGAATGTCCGGGCTGCTATTTTTGATCCTTTAGATGGAGCTTCTTCAGAAAGTGTATAAGGAAAAGTGTCCTTTAAAGGGTATACTTATAATAGAGGAGGCGATGAAATCGCAAGAGTTGACGTAACGACTGATAATGGAGAAACTTTGCATGAAGTGGAACTAATCAAAGACTCTGCTGACCACAAAAAGTATTGATCTTGGCCTCTTTGAGAAACCAAAATCCCTATGTCAGAACTTCATAACGAAGTCTGTTCAAAACCACAGATTCTTCTGGCAACTCTCAGCCTTGAGATACTGTCCCTATTATGAATTTCCGAGGACATTTGAATAACTCTTGGCTCTGCTTTAAAGTCAATCATAAATCATTTTAAATTCTAATTGCCACCAAACGGTTTCTCTCTCCTAATCATATCCAATCTCTCCCCATTTCCATTACTATGTAGTGTTCTATAAATACCTTAATAGCTTTGCGTAGTTATTTTTAAGGGAGCATTAATATTTTGTGTTTATGTATAAATGAATAGCTCGACATCAAAGATTCACAATGTGACATTATCCCCTAAAGCTACTACAATTAGAAGGCATAGATCTAAACCTAATAGAAGCTTAAAAGATTTAATAATTAGACACAAAGATTCTTCTTTACAGCCGATGGAAGAATCGCCTATCAAAAAAATGATTAAGCCTCTAAACATTTCTCATTTGAAATTTAATACACTTACAACAACCACTGATACCACAACGAGAAAACACTTTGAATTGGCTAGCTCAACAAGGACTAATTCAAAAAAGAACACAATGAACTCAACGCAGGTAATAATTAAAAGTTGCTCAAATACTTCGATAAAAAAATCGAATACCCTGCATTCTAACTCTGTTCTAAGCATAAAAAAGTCATTCCCGATCTCCCCTAAAATTGCTTTGACTGAGTTTATTGAAGATTTAACTGATAAAGAAAAAAGCGAAATTTTGGAATATCCCGAGGTATATTTTATCGCTAAAAAAGACTGCAGAGACGATCCACCTCCTTTTACGTTTAATGATGGGTATGACGACAATAAAGGCGATTACTGTTTATATAAAGGAGATCACATTGCATATCGCTACGAAATTCATAGTATTCTAGGCAAGGGAAGCTTTGGACAGGTCAGCCTGTGTTTTGATCACAAAAGAAAAGAAAACGTAGCAATAAAAATAATTAAAAACAAAAAAAGGTTTCATTTTCAAGCTTCGTTTGAAATCCGTATATTGCAATCGCTATTAGAAAATGACCCTGAAGATAAAAGAAACATTGTAAGAATCAAGAATTATTTTTTATTTAGAAATCACATATGCATTGCCTTCGAACTTTTACAAATAAATCTTTACCAATTGCTACATAAAAACCATTTCAATGGAGTTTCCTTAAAATTGATCAAAAAAATTGCAATCCAGCTGCTAGTGTCACTTCAGTTTTTGGCAGAAAATCAAGTTATTCATTGCGATTTAAAGCCAGAAAATATTTTATTGAAAAAGCCAGATTCAGCGACGATAAAAATAATTGATTTTGGGTCATCTTGCTTTGAGAATGAAAAGATCCATACATATATTCAGAGCAGATTTTATAGGTCCCCTGAAATTATTTTAGGGATTTATTATACCACTGCTATTGATATGTGGTCGTTGGGGTGTATTTTAGCAGAACTTTATACTGGACAGCCTATTTTTCCAGGGAGAAGTGAAGAAGAGCAATTTGCATTGATAATGGAAGTAATTGGAGCTCCACCGAAATCTTTTATCTCCCAAGCAACCAGAAATAAATCGTATTTTTACCCCAACGGCGAGCCGAAGCTGATAGCTGATACAAAAGGCTTATTGAGAGTCCCTGGGAGTCGAAGCCTAAACGAACTATTAAAAGGTTCCAACCCAAACTTCATAAACTTCGTCCAACAATGCTTCGAGTGGAACCCAGAGCTCCGTCTAACCGCATCTCAAGGCCTGGAGCATCCTTGGATCATAGAAAGCTCCTTAAATTCTTCCTTATTGCTAAAGCGCCGATTTTCAAGTGAAAGAAAAAGGTATTAACATACGTTAATGCTTGATTATTAAATTATTCTTATTATTCCATAAATATGCTGGTCCTTTTCGAGACCTCTGGTGGCTTTGCTCTATTTAAAGTCCTCAAGGATAAAAAGCTAAAGCAAGTGGAAAACTTGGCAGAAGAGTTCAGGACCTTGGACAACGCAAGCAAAATAGTCAAACTCAAAGCATTTGACAAATTCAAAGACGCCAAATCTGCACTACAAGCTGCAGCTTCTTTGGCGAACCATGAACTTTCGAAACCATTGACAAGGTTTTTAAGGAAAAATATCGTGCAGCAAGAGATTGATGATGAGCTGATTGTCCTAGATAAGAAGCTAAGGTCAGCCATAGAAGATAAATTAGGGATCAAATGTCTTTATAGCTCGAAATATCAGGAACTTATTAGAGGAATTCGTACACAAATTGAAGGGCTTATTGCTGGACTTTCAGCTCAAGAGCAGAAAGCAATGGCTTTGGGTTTGGCTCATTCGTTGTGTAGGCATACGTTGAAGTTCTCAATTGATAAAGTTGACACCATGGTTGTTCAAGCTGTCAATTTATTAGACGACATTGACAAAGAGCTAAATAACTATGCTATGAGGCTAAAAGAATGGTATTCATGGCATTTCCCTGAACTTGCCAGAATAGTCACTGATAATGTGGAATACGCCAAATGTGTCAATGCAATAAAAGAAAGACAAAATACAGCTAAAGTCAATTTAGCATCAATCATTACAGACGAAGACATCATTGAAGAAATCAAAGAGGCCGCTGAGCTTAGTATGGGGACAGAAATCACCCAAGACGACATGGAGAATATGAAAGCGCTTTGTGACCAAGTTATCAGCTTGAGCGAATATAGGACCAACTTAAGTGAGTACTTAAAGAATAGAATGAATGCCATCGCACCTAATCTGACTGTTCTTGTCGGAGAACTTGTAGGGGCAAGATTAATTGCACACGCAGGAAGCTTGGTGAATTTAGCAAAGCATCCAGCCTCAACCATACAAATTTTGGGTGCTGAAAAAGCATTATTCAGAGCAATCAGAACAAAACATGATACGCCAAAATATGGGCTGCTTTATCATGCTAGTATTGTAGGACAAGCTACACCAAAGACAAAAGGAAAAATCAGCAGGTCACTAGCAGCAAAATGCGCCCTTTGCATTAGAATGGACGCTCTTGGTGACCAAGAGACTGCTACTATTGGACTACAGCATAAAGAAGCTCTAGATAAAAGGGTCAAATTTTTAGAAAATAATTTGACACCAAGCATGCTCTCAGGCAAAAGGCCAGGTGCATATCAAAGACCTGCACAGACTGGAATGTATAACCCAGCCTCAGATGCAACAAATAAAATTGAAGTACCTGCCAAGAGGGCAAGAATAGAAGAAGTGGAAGATGAAAGTGAAGAAAGTGAAGAGGAAGTAAAACCTAAAAAGAAAAAGCATTAAGCTAAGGATTACCTTATTTTTATATAAAATATTAAAATATAACAAAGCTAGATAAATGGGATGCCTGCAAAGTAACCCACCGCTTATTAATCCTGAGCCCATAAAGCATTCGTTTGACTTGGAATCATTCTCACCTCCAGAATCAACTTTGCATAAATTATGCACTCAATGCAGTAACCAGCACTTACAAAATAAATCTTATCTTATAGAGAAATTTCATAGAGCTTATGATTCGTGTGAGAGGTTTAGAAAGTCTCTTAACAAATTTGATTTACTTTTTAGTAGAAAAACATTTCAAGCAACCAATACTAGCAATGATGACCTCGAATGCAAGAAATGTAATGGTTTATATAATAATAAGAGTGAGATACCAGTTTTATTGCCATGCAGCCATACTGCTTGCTATAAGTGTCTTAAATCGGAATATGAAAGGAAAGGAGTTATTTATTGTCCTTTTGATGGGCAAGATTTTGATGAAAATCCTGATAATTTGCCATGAGATAATGCAGGGATGAGCATGATTGATGATTCCAAATCAAGCATTTTTTGTGAAAATCATAACTTAGCTATCTCTAAATACTGCTTGACAGATAAAGAGCTATTATGCAAGAACTGCTTACCAAGCCATAGTTCACATGAGGTAGTCGATATTAATTCTCAAAAAATAAGCAATGAACTCAAGATGAAAAAAGAGAAAACAAATATTTATATTGAAAAGCTCCGCTCCCAATCAGAAAAAATCAATGCATATCAATCTCAAACTGAAGAGATTGAATTTGCTTTAAAAGCCTCCATTAATTCTCACATAAACGCAATAACCGAAATGAAAGACACTCTTATAGAAAAAATCAATGAAGATTGCCAAAGCTACAGCAATGAATTGGAATTTTCTTTAAAGAAGTTTGAAAGCATTTCTACGCATAGCGAAATTCAACTGATTCATGATCAATTGAATTACGAGCTGCAAAAAGCTGAAGAATTTTTATATAATTTTGATATAATTCCTATCAGCGAACGTCTAGATAAATTGCAAAGTGAAGAAAGCTTATCCAATCAAATTTCTAAACCTGATATAAGCGGGCTACAAGAAATTAAATTTCTTTTGGCCAAGCTACCTGATCCCAAAGTGCTTGTTCTTTCATTACCATTAGGAAAAAATCCAAAAATTAATATCCCAATAAAATTCTTATAAATTTTCCTAAAACCAATAATAAAAGTTAAAACTAATATAATACGTGATGAGTCTAGGCAGCTTGAACAGTTCTGGGACAATTAAAGATTCTTTACCTAATAGTTTTGATACTTCTTATCTTTCAAACCCGCAAACAGATAAATCAGCTTACAAAAAAGATAAAAATTGCTCAATCTGTGGATCTCCTTTTACACTCTTGGGGTCTACTCAAAAGCATGTGTGCCAGTTTTGTTATCATGGAGTGTGTGGCCGGTGTTGCTCTCAAACGGTCTATGAAGCAATTAAAGATGAAGCTCTTAAAATCTGTGACAACTGTTATAGTGAATATATAAAAACCCAAGTTACCAGCAAAATTCAATTTGAAATTATGGATGTAAAGGCACAAAACAGATTTATAGAAGAACAAATAGTGAAGGAACAGAAAGCTTATGAATTTGAAAAAGATTTATATCAAAAAGGAAAACAAAAATATAGAGAAATTGAAGAGAAAAATGATCTGAATAATAAAAGAACAGCAAGACAAAAGGATAAAATACAAGCAAGTATAGGAAGGATTGGAGAAGTGATGATAAAATTAGAGGCTAAAGTTGAGGAGCTGAGCTTAATAGCGCAAGCAAAAGAAATAAAAGTCAATAACTATAAGAATGAAATTACTGATATACAAGGGAATTCCGATAAGAACAATAATGCGTCCTCAGATATTAAAACTTCAATAGAAGAATATAATATTGTGAATACAAAGATTAATGATGATATTTTACGCAGCCAAGAAGAGCAAGAACTTGGGATTCTCAATTCATTTCGACCTTCAGACGAAGTCGAATTAACTTTCAAACTTCGTCGGCTTCGTACAAAAATAGAAGAGCAAAGGGCAGAAAATAAAAGGCTTGAAAAGAAAAAGCAAGAACTAAGAAAAGAAGGCGGGGCTAAAACAGCTGCAGTTTCTGCTCTTTCAACCTCTCTTTTAATTTCTCAAGGTGGCTTAAATCCAGCAGCATTTTGCGCAAAAATTATGAATCCTCTCAAAGTTATGAAAATCATGAAAGAAAAGGCTGAAGCTCAGGAAGAAGAAATTAATGCCTTAAAAAAGGAGCTCGAAGAGATAAGAAATTCAGAAAAAATTGATCAACAGGTGGATTTTAAGAAAGCATTGAAAAGAAATAAATAATTCAATATAAATACTTTACTTGTGAATAAGAAAATAGCTATTTATTGATCTAAATTTTAGAATCATGATTAATGAATTGAAAACTAATATTATCTATCTTAAATTGTGGGATTGGTTCCATATGCGAAGTTATTCAAATATTGAAATACTAAATGGAGATTTTGGTTTTGCACGTGGAATAGTTTTTCTTCGTAAAAGACATATCCTAGAATTTATGCAATAGATAATACCAAATTGAGAATAATGAAAATGATGGCGTATATAAATTTATGATATAGGTATCTAATCTATGATTTTTAATGCATTTCTCAGCCTAAAGAAAGAAATAAAATCAGCAATTTTTCTTATTTAGCTAATTTATTTACTAATTTGATTGCAATTATTATCAACGTTTGAAGTATTCATATATGCTGAAATTGATAATTTTCGTCTTATTTTCCTATGATTCATATTTAAATCCCATAACTGGCAATAATCGAATTCCATATGAGAATTGTTTCAATTTTATTATTTGAGTTATATAAGCATTGCCCCTCTAAAAATATAAGAAATTCTTCAATTGAATCACATCCTTTTATTTTGAAAAATTAATAATTTAATAAGCAAGAAGATTACACTAACCAGCCCGGTCTTTCCCTTTTAGGTTGACTTTCATTTTTTAAAGCAGATATTTCACCAATTTTTGGAAGAATTATTTCTTAATCTATCTAATTAAGAAAATTTTATTCTAACTTACATGCATTAATTTAATTAATTAGTCTGTTCTTTTTCGACCTGATTTTGGCGTCATATTTAGTTCAACATAATAAATGAAATTTGTTGTCTTAATTGTTCTGTTCTCCCTTGGAGTTCTCAGCTTTGAAGCACCTAGCAAAATTGAGGTCACAGATCCAGTAGAAGACGCCCTTGAAGCCAGCACCTTCCCAACAAACCCAATAAAAATCATTGGAAATTTCACCTTGGGTATCGCCCAAGGTCTCCAAACCAAGCTCACTCCTCTCTCAAAATGTTACAACAATACTGCACTTTTACATCCAGGCTTCGAAGCAGTTGCACAAATGGCCATTAAGTGTGCATTCTTTAACTTCACTGCTTGCAATGATGTTCCAGCCGTCCTGACATTATTCAACACAAAAGTGGAAACAGTTTACACCTCTTGCAAGTTGGCAACTTTGGTCGCTGATGTTGAAAGTCTTAAGAATCCTGAATCTTTCAGTGAATTTATGGTCAGATATTACTTGAAAAAGAGCGCTATAACCGCAAACAATGATAAGATGGTCACTTATTTTAAGTCAGGGCAATACCTCGCAGCAGGACAAATGCTTGGCACTAATATTCGCCTACTGTTTAGCTTCACAGTAAGTTAAAAATTTCATATAAATAAGCCTTAATAAATGAATAGTGATGAATTACTAAACCCAGTCTTAGTTTTGAGCGATAGCGATGAGGATGAAGCGAGTGTGTATTTGAGGAGTGTCATGAATGAGGCTAAGAATTATGAAGAAAAAAGCATTTACATTGAAGAAAGCATGGATTGTGAGCAAAATATGATATCTGAAAGCCAAATCCCAAAGGATTTTGTGCTAAACTTAACAAATGAACAAATTGAAAAAATAATCCAAGATTTCAGAAATTTAAGGGAGTATTTGTCTCAATGGAAACAGAATACAATAGAAAACGAAATCAAGCCGAATAAGGAAGAATGGAGGAATTTCATGATGAATCATGACCCTTTGCTTGATAAAATCAAAGAGATTGACCATGTAACGACTTTAAAGTTAGTTAAATGGCTATCAGACTGAATTGAAGGCGAGTTCGAAATTCTTGGAAAATGAGTTTACGCTATTTTGGCGAATTTAGAGGAACCTTTAACTCCTGACACAGCTTATTTTTTAAACAAAATTATGATCACCTGCATTAAGAACTCTCCAAATTCTCTATCCTTATTGTGCATTTGTTTAATCACGACTTTTTTTGGCCAAAAGCTCCATTCCTAATTACAAATTTAATCATATTTAATTCTTTTTGATTTATATTTCTCGTCCTCTTCAAACTTTTCTACGAATTTTCTTTTCAAGTTTTCATTTTTCTGCTTATAAGCTGAGTAGTTAGGCTGCGAGTACAGCAAATCTAAATTGTTCTGCGAATACCTCATTTCTTTTAAAATTAAATTTTCTTTTTCTTCAGAATTCAGCTGTGGAGTTTCGAATTTCTTGGACTCTGATTTTATTTTTACTTCTGTTCAGCTGGTGTCGCGAATTCTTTTACCTGACGCTAAAAGCTTTACACGCTTTGCAGATTTCATAATGGCTTCTTCAAGACTGATTTGTGAGCATGTAGGGGTTGAAATGATAGACTCAAAAGGGGATTTTATGATATTGATAGGAGAATTTTCTGATAATAAAGTAGTTGGGCTAAACATTGAAGACTGAGTGGAAATTGTCAAGGCCCTTCTTGAAACAGTTGATTGATTTCTAGTAAGATTACGAACAATTGGTGTGTTTATTGGAGTAAAATCAAGATTAGATATGATTGGGTCTTCATGTATTATTGAAAGTATTGACCCTCGTGGACGAGCTGCTTTATAATTGCTATTTGGGATGCGCAAAGGCTTGAATTTTGAAATTTTTTGGCTGGATGATCTTTTCACTCTTCCAGATTGAGAAATATATGAATTTGCGTTTTTTGGTTTAAATGATCTTAAAGGTGAAAGACTTATTGTTCTTTGGCCAGATTTTTCATCATCTTTATTGTCAATAATTTCAAAACTCAAATCTTCATCGATAATTTGCTGATTGAAAGAATTTGAATTTGAATCCATTTATTATGAATAGTCACTAAGCTGAACTTTTATCAATTTCTCAAAGATAATTTCCAATTTAAGCAAATTTTGACAAATAATCAGCATGAAAATCAATGATAAAATAATGGTTTTAAATAATAGATGTATATAAATATATTATTGAATAGTGCATCTTTTTGAATGGGACTGAATTGGAGGTAGAGAGTACTCATCAGCGTTAAACACTTCTTTATCAGTATCTCTGAGTTCTTCAAGCTCATATTTGAGTTCTTCGATTTCTTGCTGATTAAATTTATATTGCTCTTTGGCTACCTTATAAGGATTATCGAATTGTGCGCAAAAGGCTTCTGGATTAATCCCAGTGCTTGAAATTAGTATTGAATTAGACAACTGACTTACAGTTGCTATCTTAACGCCTCCTTCGTTTCTTAATTCAGTTATCTTTCTCTCAGCTTTTATATTGGTTTTTTCAAGCTCCCTTATTTCTGCTTTTAATCTATCAATTTTCAACGTCAATTCTACTTCATTAGAGCTCACCATAATATTTGCTTCCTGCATTTTATCCTCTTCAGTCTTTTTGATTTGCTCTTCTACAGTTTTGTTATCAACTATGCAAGCATCAATTTTTTCTTTTAAATCTTCTTTATTAACCCTCTCTGTAGCCGTTTGCAATTTAAGGTCTTCGATTTCCTCTTTATACTGAGCTATCTTCATCTCTTTTCCTTTCAAATGCAGTTGAAGCTCGACTACTTTTGATTCCAGCTTCATTATTACATCGTCCAGTTTCTCAATTGCATCTTCTACTTTTTCTTTTCTTTTTTGGTCTGATCGTAAGTTATGATTAATTTTTCCTTCTTCAATAAGAATTTTTGATTTGAGTTCTTTACACATATCACGCTCCTTATTTAAGCCTTTTATTTCCTCATCTACCTTTTCTTGTACATACCTGATCTGTGCTTGAAAATCCATAATTTCAAATTGGACTTTACTAGTGATTTGTGTTTGGATGAATTGGGTATAACAATTGTCACAAATTTTAAGAATTTCTCGCTTGACAGGCTCATAAATTTGTTGCATGGAGCATTTATTGCAGACTCCTCTATAGCAAAATCCACATGTGTATTTTTGATTGGAACCTAAAAGACTAAAAGGAGATCCGCAGATTGTGCAAACTTTATCTTTTTTGTAGGCAGCTTTATCTGTTGTAGGGCTTGATACTGGAGTTAGATTTAAAAGATCAGAGGTTAGAGGAAGTGGACCTGCTTGTAAATCATCGTCCACGTTTTCCAGATTCATTAATGTTTATAAAAAATTCAGAAAATATTGCGAATTTTTTTTAAGTAATTATAAAGCAAATTTAATTTATTCCTAAGGCAAAATTCCATTTGTGAATCTCTGAAAAGAATCATATTTCACTGTCTTCCAGTTTTCAGCTGCAGTTAAAACTAAGTCATTTATAAATGACAAGCATTGATCTTCATTTAAATTAAGTTGAAACCTTGATCTAAAATCTGAAATCGCTCTTGATGGATTTTTAAAACATGGGAAATTTGTATGCTTCATCATATCCAATAAAAGTCTTAGCTTATCAAACTGCTTTCTCAAAGCCAAAAATCCTTGGAATAGCAAAACTTTAAAATATACATACATTTCGCTATCATAACCTCCCATGGCATCTATCATTTCTTTCGTTAATTTAAATGGAGCGCTTTCAAAATTAATATTCCCTCCAGGCGAATTGGTTAAAAAAAATCCAAAATCAATATGAATAATGTGGCCTTTCGAATCTAACAAAATATTTCCATTATGCCTATCCTTCAAATTCAAAATATAGCAAACCAATGAATATCCAGCCATACTCTCCACAAAATTTCTTTGAGCTTCCTCAAATGACGTATCCCAGGTTCTCGCAAAAAAATCTCTTAAATTTGTATAATTTTTAGTATTTTTTTTAATACTATGCAATGATACAGCATCAGGGACGCATTCAATTAATCCTGAGTTGTGTGAAACTATCAAGATATCATAAGGCCTTAAATAAATACTTAGACCAGCCTCAAGGAAGATTTCTTTGGATTTTCTGATAATTTGCATTGCTAAGAGTTCTTGTCTCAAATCATCATGCCCTTTTACTATAACTGCTCTGGCGTTTCAAGATTTATAATACCCGAATGGCGAGCAGGCTTGAAGCCTTGCTTTGGTTTCTTCTCAGCTTTCTCCCCATGGGGTTTCTTCTGAGCCATCAGACCCAGCCATTGAAATAACATCTTGCCTGTCTTCTTTGTCAGGCCTAGCTTTTCTTGCATACTCTTCAAAGCCTGCAAATCTTGCTTCATTTTTGTCAATTATTGAGCCTTCCAGGTCTTCAACATTGAGACCTTCAATAATTTCAGATTTTGGGGCGACTTGTGGAGATACGGGCTCAGTTTCGTTCAAATCGTCATCGTTGATATCGATGGTTTCTATAATAATTTTATATGGAACTCTTGCTTTGGTTTTGAAACATTTGCTTTCTTCGCTAGGAATGCTAACAATTTGTTCGATTTTTGAATCAGAACCTTGGAATTCAATAGGAAGCACAATTCCTCTGTACATTCTTTGGATATATAAGGATTTCTCAGATCTTTTATATCAAAATCTTGTATCCTTTATCCAAGTATCGACGTTTTGTATATATGCCCTGAGCATTGAGTCTTTATCGTCATTCGGGACTCCTATTAATGTTATAGAAATCTTTGCCAAAGTATTTGCAAGTTTATGCTGATCAGTGAAATACTCAGCTCTTGCCCTCTTATGAATCAGTAATTCTTCTTCAGTCTCAGCAATATTTAGTGCAAATAAATGAGGTGGTTGATATCCAGAGCTTCTTCTATGCCTTTGCCCATCTACTATAGCTTTTTCCAAGCTGTGAATAATATGCTCAAGCTTCTTTACATATTGATTTTGGCAATCTAATAAATTCGCTTGTAGCAGCCAGTACAGCTTGACAGCGAAAAAGTGGTTTTTTATTGCTGTGTCAAGGAAAAAAGATGTATATGACTCGCAATCTTCTCTTTGTATCGATATGTTGACGAGCTGTGGTAAAAAATTGACGACTTGGTCGGATGGGAAATCGTAGAGTCTATTTATAAGAAAATCCTGAACTCCACGAGACTCATTTTTATGCAGATAGCCAAGAATATATTCAATCGAAGTGTCTTCACCAGAAAATAGAGAAGGAATCGAACTTGGAGATTCACTCATCCGTGATAATAAATTTCTATTTAATTGGAGTCTATAATAAACTCATAAAAATTTTCATTAATTATTAGTAACTTAGCAAATATTGTATAGTCTAACTAGGTTAAGAAATTAGCCTTCATAAGACTTAAATATCATCGATATTAAAATCTTCATGGACTTGCATGCGAGACATTAAGTCAACAGCTGCTTTTGCTTCAGTCTCGTTCACAGGTTCTTTAACTTGTTCTTCAGCTACTTTTGCGATCTTAGCTTGCTCTTCAAGCTGCTGTTGAATAATTTGTTGCTGAATTGCAATTTTATCTTCTCCTTTTTCTTCTTTTTCTTCTTTAACATCTTCTCCTTCTTCTTCCGATTCGCTTTCAGCGTTTTGCAATCAAGTTAAAAAATCCTTGGCACACCGTTTCATTGTTTCCAGAAAATCTGCGTTATAAATAATTGAAGACTCGTTAAAGACAGCTTCGTCTTCTGACCATGACGTTAAGAACTCCTCAGTGAAAATGTCTTTTTCATATAAAGCCATCAAAACTCTTGACACTTTACTGTGGAAGCTCTCGTCAGGAATATAAATTACTGATAAAGCCATTAACAGCTCCTCAGGATATGCCTCGGATTGTGACTTTAATATAAAGATCTTTGCCGGATCTTGCAACAATCTGAGTAGATTAAGTCCGAAAATGGATTTCAGGGTAATATAAACTCGTAAATCAGGCTCAATGCTGTTAGCTATGCAAATATTATTTATATGCTCACTTATTTTTTCAGGGGTTTCTTCTATATGGTGGGAAATTCTTTCGATAGCTTCCAAAACATCAGGATGGTCTAGGGTTATTTTTTCTTCAGCTTCTTCTTCCTTTTTCCTTTTTGAGACTTTCTTCTTACCTGTTGCTTTTTTTTCGCTAGCAGCTGGCGGCTTTTCTTCAGTTTTGGGATGATGTTTGAGTATGAAGTTGCTGATTTTGTGAGACATATCCATGGGTTTTACATTGCCACAGGCTTTGCAGTCAGAAATTAAGTTATTTCTTTTGAACCGATAGGTAATTTCTGGATAATGACATTTAGAACATAACACAAATTTTTCGATGAACTGGTCTAGAAGCTTTTGAAGATCTTCTCTACGGAAGGTACCTTTAAGAATTGCTTTATTTTCAGACTCTTTGTACTCAGCGCTGGCCCCTAATTCGGCAGCAAAAAATCTGAGGGGATACTCAGTGGGGACATTCAAGTATTTTGACACATCTGAGAGGTTTACAAGCTTTGTTTTCACGCCATTGCCACGACTTTCACCTGTTATTTGTAAAGCTGGCATCTTATAGCGATAGCTTGGGTCGTCGATGTAAGAGGGTATGTTCAGCATTTTATATCCTTACAAAAGAATTGTTAAGACAAGAGCTATTTGAGGTCAAAATAAATTATAAAGAAATAATATTTAGTAATTTTAATTAATTGCTTAAAAAATCACTAAAAGAAATATTGGAATTTAATAAATCGACCCCTAGATATTCAAATTTGCATTGAAAATTTTCTATGTGCTTATAAATTTTTTTTTGTGTAGAACAAATTAATTTAAAATAAACTATAATGAGAAGAATCTATAATTAAAGAAAGAGAAAAAATACAATGATTAGGCATCATCATTCCATATTTTTTGATTGATGGAGGCTTTTATATTATAAAAATGATGAAAGAAATTTATTTGAATAATTAAATCAAATTTCTTTATTTTTATTAATGCTTATTATCATGAGCTGGAATCAAAGTCATTATTGTTTCCATTTTTTTGAGATTATTTTTTTCCTTTGCAAGAAAAGGTAGATAAAAAAACAGATACAAGCATGCTGAATATAAAATATAAAATACGAGAACAATAAGAACATACATGACTTGTCTTGAGATAATATTCATGTTTTGATCATCAGCATAATTTATAAGTTCATCATAAATATTTGCTAAATTTTCTGATTTTTCAGTAATAGAGAGTCATTCTTTATCGTTTTCTTCTCTATAAGTCATATTTCCATCCCAATTCTGATTAGTATCAACATCATTATCATCCATAGAATGATAATGACTATCAAACAGAATTATATTTCCTGCAGAATATACTCCATATTTAAAAATCTCATTTTCATTGCTCATCTCTTCATAAAAAATTTTTATAAAATCAGAATTAAAGGATACCAAATACTTTGAATTTCTTATAAGTTCATTTGAATAAAGTGCATTAGCATACAACGAATTTTGCTTTATTCCTGGCTCTGGAAACTGATAGGATGAATTTAAAATATGTTCAAGACTTAAAGATTGACCATCTAGCACTGTTTCCCTTGACCAAGAAACCAAATCAACATAAGAAATTTTTCTGCTTATAAGTGTTTTGATAAGTACAGGTCTCATTTTTACATATTTATGGCCATTTGGATATATGTATACATAATCTATTAAAAAAAAGAGCAAAGAGCATAATAAAAATATGCTGATCCTTCATATATATCTTCAGGGACTTCTCATATTGGCAGTTTTGCTCATATATTTTGTATTATGTGGTAAGTTTTGAGCATCATTTTGCCCGTGAATACTGTATAGTCTATCTAAACAACTTTGCCTTAAATCAAAATATGCATCACATGCTTGAGCTTTAATATGGTTTCAGAATGAGTTAAACATGTTTTCAATAGACATTGCAAACGGAATTAGAATAACTATGCAAATAATAAGTACAGCAAAACTGCAAAGCAGTAAGTAATTCATATTTTCAGTAAGGTCAACAATTGCTTCGTGCTGGCAATTGGCAAAGTCATAAAGAGAACTATTTGTATAGCGAAAAACGCTTCCATATCCGTTTGAGACGATATATTTACCTTCAGCTGAGAAATCTTCTAAACCATTTGCTTTTCTTATGACATCCTTTCCCTATATATTAGTTACTGTATCAATGAACTCAGAAATTGTATTAATTAATTTTTCGTTCTCAATAATATTTTCTTTCCATACTGGAACAGCTTCTTCTATAAAAATGTTTTTTGCACGACAAAGAGTCCAATCAGACAGTTTAAATGAAATATTTGCATGGAGATCTTCTAAATCACTGATTTTTAACTGCAATTCAGCAACAGAGCTGGATAACTCATCTGGGTAAAGAAGAAATTGAAATTGCATATCCCGGATTGAGTTAGCTATTGTAAGAAGGGTGTATTCTAATTTTCCAAGTGTTATTGTAACATTTAAATCACTCAACTTCATTGCTTCAATTACAGTGAAAAGTACAACTGCTACATTTGCTAGCGTGCTCAGAGTAATCTAAATGATAAATACCGCTAATATAAGAATAATATTGAAAATTTTTAGAGTCCGAGTTGCGTCTTCTCTGAGCTTAATTCCAAGATTTTTTTTCTGAATTGCAGAAGAGCTTTGGGATATACTATGAGCTGGCCCTTCATCGTCATAAAATCCTCAATCTTTTGGCTGAGTAGCATCATTTGAATGCCCTATGTCTGTTGTTTCATTTTTTTGTTGTTTTCCGCTGGAATCTTTTTTTATAATATCATATTCTGCAATACTTGATAAAACTCCAAACTTTGGCAAAGGAAATATTTTATTTACTACTGGTGTATAGACATCTTCAATTTCTCTATATTTTTCGATGTTTCAGTCCTGAATTTCATTAGGATCATCTATTATTAATACATAATTTATCTTTATGCCAGAAAATTCCCAGAATGAAAATACTATATAAGCATCTTCCGATTTATTTTGCAATTTGATAAGTGTATCAGGTGTGATATCAGAAAATTTCAAATCTGGAAAAACATCAAATATATAAAATCCTTTTAAAAATGGATATCTCAAATTTGTGTACAAGTTAAATAATTCACTATGGGCATAGATTTCTCCATTTTCTGATATCAAAGCAATCTGATGATTTTTATTATTTTCCTTTAAGAGAATGAATAGAGTCAATATATTTCCTAATGATGTGATGGAAGCTTTAAACATAAACTCAACTAAATAGCCATTTGGAGAAAGCAAATAAATAAATGGGGGCAATTTCAGGTCAGATTTTGAGCAATATTGAAGGTAATTATTCATTGAGTTCGCAAAATTTTGATCATACGGATGAGGAATAAATATAGAAATATTATTCCCAATAAGCTCGTCAATAGGATGCTGAAGCATCTCAGAGGCTCTGGGATTAGCAAAAAAAATTTTCCCTCAGTCCTCTTTTTCTCCTCAGCTGGCTAAAATAATTCCATTGTTTTCATCAAATACACTGAACTTTTTATCAAATTCATGTTTAAGTATTCTATTTAAAGAATGCTGCCTATTCAAGAGAGGAGTTGCTTTTTCATTGTTAAAGAAAATTTTTTGTAATAAAGTGGAATATAACAAAAGAGTTTCTGAGCTTTTCGGAAAGCTGATAATTAGTCTTGAATATTCTTGATTAAGTAATGAAACTGAACTTGATATCCTTAGCATTATTGATTTTATTTTATTTAAGTTTGGCTTCCTTAATATAATTTCTCTTCAAAAATCTTGAAGCAGAACGCAAAAAAATTCATCTTCTTTCTTCAATTTATTGAGATCATTTATATAATCCAAAAATTTTGTATTTTCATTAATCTTAGTACTATCAGAAAATACCTTTTTGCATAAAAATTCATGATAGCTTCCTTCTAAACTGTAGCTCGAGAATTTTGCTTTATAAAGCTTAATTTTTGCTAAAGTTTCATCTTTTAAACTATAAAAGCAAAAATTTGCCTCTCATATTGCTAATAGTTTTACATTATGAAGGAGAGTTTTAAGATAGCAATCTGCAAAAACATGTATAACTGATTCATCTATCTCACTTTTTTTCTTTCATAAAGATTGCCGAAGTAAAAGTTCAAACTCATATCCATTTTTTAGAGTTTCAACATAGAACTCTCTATGTCTTATTGATCTTTGATAACATCGCATTACTATTTCTATTGCTATCAATGATAAAGATGGCACAAAAACAAAGGATAGTAGGGAAACAGCATAAGCAGTATTTATTCATTTTCCAAAGATGAATGCAAATGACACTGTAGAAATAATTAAAAATCTAAGCACGACAATGCAGTTATTGAATGATGAAAAATAGGGAAATAATTTGATTGTTTTATAACCTAAAATGAGTGATAAAATCATTGCTATAGATTGACATAGAATAATGTGCTTAATACCAAAAAAAACATATAATACTGATACTAATGTAGAATAAAGAACTGTATAAATTTCGATTATTGAATGGGCTTTTGCAGAAATTACTTTTGGAAATTTTGAATGCCTAATATCTCCACAAAACGCTGACTTTAGCAATACAATAAAAAATTGTAAAATAAGCAATATTAATGCTCAAGGTATCAATATAGGTGATAGCTGAAAATATGAGGTTTTATTATTTTCTTGATATTCTAATGCATAAGTTTCCGTACTCACACTATATTTAATGCAAATTAAAAGCAAGGTCATAGCTGGAATATAAATAAAGTCAGAAAAAAAAATGTAAAATCCACCTAAAACCCGCGCAAAGAGTTTAGATATCTTTCTTTTCAATAAAATAGCTATTATCATAATAACTGTTCCAAATACACAAGTAAACGAAAATGCAATCGAAGAGTAAAGACATATATCTATTGTATCAAAATTAATACATAAATTATCGAATCGCAAAGAGCCAATATAATTTCAAACTTTTACATTACTCTCTCATCCATCCATTGAAATATTTGAAGTTCATGAAAAGCTTATGATTTGGCATGTAAATATGATATTTATGAAAATAATTTTAAGGTTTTGCTTCATAAGAGACTCTCGCTTTGGGCTTTTGACAAAAAAGCACATCAGATAAACTTCAAAAATTGCTTCTAAAATTTTATTTTTAGCTTTGCTTTCAACTTTTAATGTTTTATAGGGTAAGCTTTCCTCATAATAATCTATATAACTTGCTTTGCTTGATAAAGTTGTAATTGAACTTGGCTCATTATTTATCATGGTTAATTTAATATTAATAAAATGAAATTAATTAAGCGATATAGTTTGGATTTAAACTTAAATTGCTTATACATATTTTAAGATTTAACATTTAAAACATTTACTGATTAAATTAAAGTTTCACATATATTGATTTTTTTTGCGTTTAACAATTCATTTCCTAAATAATTCATTTATTTGATGATATATTCAAGCTTGTGAGCACTTATATGAATAACAAAAAGATTGAGTGATATTCTGTAAGCCACAGATTCTATATGAGAACCTCCATCTTTTCCTCCTAATTAATAAACATTTATTATAAATTTCTAATAAAAGCTAAATAATATTTTCATTATTTTTGATAATCATTAGCAATCAAATGAGAATCAGTTGTATTTTTAAATATTATGATAGAATCTTGAAAATGTCTAAAATTGCTCCATAAGTTAAATATTAAATTTGAATTAGGATCTTTTAAAATTTGTCTTAGCATTTTATTTATGTCTAAGCATAGATTTCCTGAAATTACAAAAGCAAACTCACATCTATTCCAAGAATCATTCAAATCTAAGCCAAGGCGCCAAATAGCATTATTTCAAAACCCGCCTACTCCAATAATAATAGTAAATGATTCATCTCATCTTCAAAGGCAGGCGAGCTTTTTCAGTGATTCTCCATACGCACATGGCCAATCTTTAACCAAAATGCGATCTTCATCAATGGTAACTCTTAATGAAAAGACTCCTATAAAGCTTCGCTCGGTATCTTCAGAACTCAAAAAAAATTTCTCAAATTCACGAATTCAGCTGAAGTTTAAAAAAAGGAAAGAAGCTTCTGTTATAAATTTTTCTAATAAATCATCAAACTCTATAGATTCCACTCAAAACATCTCAAAATCAAAAACTCCAACAGGAAATAATGTATCGTTAAACAACTCATTTACAACACTTACACAAGATTCTCGGAGAATCTTCACTCAGTCAAAAAATGACGCTGAAAATTTGGAAAATAAATTAATGAAAAAATTGAAGAAAATAGAGAAAAGCGATGCAGAATCTATAATGGTCAATGATAAATTTAATATCTATCGAAAAATCTTTATAGAAGTCATAAAAAATGATAAAACTTATGGATCTTTATTGGCAAAAATAAAAGATGGCTATGAGGAATGAATTTCTGTTTGGAAAAACTCTGAAAATAATTTATGCTTGCAAGAAGAAGCCAATGATCTGAATAAAAAAATAAAAGAATTATTGGACGATCAGAAACTTATGTACAAAAAATTAGAAAAGCTTGCTAAAGAAAATGTTGGGTTAAGCCGATCATTAGAAGAGAGCGAATCTGGCTATGCAAAATTGCACGAAAGGCTACTATTAATTTCAAATATAAAATTAGAAGATATGTCAAAAGATGAGGATTCTTGAAAATACATAGTTGCTGAAAACAAGATTATGGTTGACATGTGCAGACATATGAAAGAGCAACTAAAAAAATTCCAATCAAAAGAAAAAAAACTGCTTAAATTAATTTCTGAATTAAAAAATAGGGGATATCCTGTAGAAGAAGTATATGAAAAATGTATTTTAAAACGAAAACTTGTTAATGAAGAAAAATCCAAAAATAGAGAAATGAATTCAGGTGGAAATGATGAAGAACTGCTTATATCAGGACCTCCTAGAAAAGTTGAAAAGCCTGAAATAGTGCCTATTTTAGATCTGAATACTATTAAGCATGAAATTTATTATTCTGAGAGTTCTGGATATTCTAGTGTGGAAAGTGAAGCATAGGCATATTTAAAATTCACTCAAAATCCCTCATAATAATTAATTTAAAATAATGTCACTTTCGAGTTATCTTCAATGGGTGAATTGAAAAAAGCAGTAGGAGTCTCATAAGAAAAATTGAAGAAATTCAACGATCTCATTCATCATTAGACAATTTACCTCCGAAGCGATATAATCACTGCTATAATTCCAAATCTTTAACTAATAGATGTAACGCTCATATAGTTCTAACGAAAAAATATCAAAAGAAAACTCAACAATGTTGAATAGACTTACATCAATAATTAATTCGCCACCTAATGTGTAGATTAGTCAAGGAAACGAGCTAAATCTTTGGTCTCAAACTTGCAATGCAGAAAAAAGAAGAAAACTTTCATTTGATAATTCTGCTTTAGTAAAGAGAATAAAAAGCCAAATAAATTTAGTATATTGCATAAATAAAAAATGTATTTAATGGCCAATGAATATTATGAATAATTTTATCTATAAGCATATAACTTTTTGAGGTCAAATTAATTATTGTTATATCTTTCAACTTCTCTTCTAAAACAATCTCTGAGTGTTTGCATGTCTAATTCTTCTTCTTCTCTATCAAAGATAAAATCAGCTGGAACACTCGCTAAGCTCTCTAGCTCGGGATGCCTTATATCACGAAAATAAGGATGATCTAAAGCTTGATTTAAAGTAATTCGCTTTATTGGTGAAAAAGTTAAAAGCCTTGATAAAAGATTCAATTCTTCAGGAGTCGACCCAGGATACAGTTCACGAAGGTCTATGGGGTCAGTAGCTGGAAAGGATCTAACATAGCTTAAAGCACGTGGATCTGATATAAAAGAACAGTCATCATCTGATGGAGTTCCTATAATCCTAAAAATCATGTTCAACTGATCATTATTAGAAGATGGGAATCCTCCCCTTTGATTATTTGGACTAGAATCAGGTGATAATGGAAAACAGCTTTTTCCAGGGAAAAGAGGACCTCTATCTATATATTGCGGAATGTTTTCTGAGATCATTCCAAGCAGTTCTGCAAAGACACAGCCAAGACTTCATATATCGATTTCCTTTCCATATTGCTCAAGTAAAATCACTTCTGGAGCCCTATAATATCTCGACACAACATGTTGGGTAAGAATTCTTCTGGTCACGCTATTAAAGTTTCTTTCTACCCCTTGCACCTCGTTGGACTCTAATTGATTATTTGCGGCATTTTGGAAGTTTTGATTCAGTCCTTGATAACTTCTCGAAAATCCAAAATCACAAATCTTAAGCGAATTATCTGAGTTTATTAAAATATTTCCAGGCTCAATATCGCGATGAAAAATATTTGCTGAATGCATATATCGGCATCCACAAATAGCTTGATACATCAACGCCTTTACCTGTTCATGGAGTAGGAATATAGGGGATCTTGTAACTTTTTTAAGGTCCGTGTCTGCATGCTCCATCACGATATAAACAGTATTAAACAATTCTGGCTGAGAAGGCAGCAGAATATTCTTGATTTTTATGATATTTGGGTGATTTAAGTATCTCATGATCGAAATCTCTCTTAGCATTCTAGTAGCAACAATTTGGTTATCGAAAATAGCATTCATGCATTTGATAGCCACTTTTTCACCAGTTTGAAGGTCAATTGCTTCACAGACAGATCAATATGTACCTTGCCCAATCATTCGTGTGAGTTGATATCTAGGAGGAAGCTCCCAGTTTGGAAGGTTGGATGCCATTAATTGTAAAATGGTGATTTAGACTGCTAAAATCTAATAATAAGATAATTGATAAGAAAATACTTCAGCATTTTATATTGATTAGAGTCTGGCAAAAACTAATAATAATCATAATTTTTGTTAATAAATTTAATGTTTGGGTTTTCTATAAGAAAGGTCCATACAGCATTAAAATTCACCCACAATGGGCCAAATCTCAAATCAGCAGTGACTCTTTTCGATAAAGAAAAAGGCGTACCAAAATCAGCAAAACTAAATCAAGCTGAGCTAGACGATTTGAAAACGTTGAAATCTTTATGGACTTATCCGAAAGGAACTTACGATAGGATTTTATATCAAGAACTAGACGAAAAAGATATTTTTTCAAGCGCTAATAAGACAATTACTTCTTTAAAGGCTAGAAACCTTGAAAATTCAGATGTCTTATTCCCTAGAGGAACAAAACAAGAGCAATTAGAAATTTGGGCAAATACAGCTTTACTAAAGAATTATAAATTTTCAGCGAAATCAAGCAAAGAAAATAAAGAAGAGGAAAATGGTGAGGAGAAAAATGATAAAAAAGAACTTGCAGAGCTAAATCTCATTCATAATTTAACAATCGATGAATCAAGCTGGAATCAATCAATCCATTCTGGGGTTTGTGCATTATACGCAAGAGATCTTTGCAATACTAGAGGAACTGAAGCAAATACTGAATTTATGGCTGCAGAAGCTCAAAAACTGTATTCAAATAATCCCGGCAAAGTCGAAATACAAGTTATCAAAGGTGAAGAATTAAAAGAAAGGGGCATGAATTTATTATACTCAGTCGGCAAAGGAGCTTCTACGCCACCATACTTGATTCTTCTTAAATACAACGGAAACCCTCAAAATACAAAAAAGCTTGCATTAATTGGCAAAGGACTTACTTTTGATACTGGTGGACTCAATTTAAAACCAACCAACTCAATAGAAGAGATGTATTTAGACAAATCAGGAGCCTGCATTACTTTATCAGCATTCAAATGGGCAGTCGAAATGTCAATTCCTGTCAATCTTGTATGCACTTTAGCAATCGCAGAAAATGCAATTTCCCACAAATCATACAAGCCTCTTGATATAATAAAATCACTAAAAGGCTTAACTGTCGAAATCGGTAACACAGACGCCGAAGGTCGCTTATGTCTTGCTGACGCATTTACTTATACTCAGCAGCAGGAAAAGCCTGACACATTAATAGACTTAGCCACTTTGACTGGAGCTTGTGTAGTAGCATTAGGCGAACAAACTGCTGGAATTTTTGGTAATGATAACGCATTGATTAATCAAATAATCAAATCAGGAGAATTTTATAAAGAAGATTTATGGCAACTCCCTATAAGGAAAGAACATAAAAAAGCTATTGAAGGAGCAGCTGCTGATATCAATAACTCTGGAAAAACAAGATATGGAGGTGCCAGCCAAGCTGCAGCATTTTTACAGAATTTCATAGAAAAGGATGTGAAATGGGCTCATTTAGATATTGCAGGACCAGCTATGAGTAAAGCAGATAGAGAGCAGTTTTCAAAAGGTGGAACAGGAATTGGAACCCAAACCTTAACGAGATATATTCAGAAAAGAGTTGAAGAAGAATCCAAGGCAAATAAATAATATTTTACTCTATGTTTTATTATTTATTAAATTGAAAATTGATAGAAATGAGCTAAAGACTTTTAAATATCAATTTTCTATTAAAGAATGGTTTATTTTTATTAGCATCAAAGTGCTGAAAATGTGTTTAGCCAAAATTAATATCATCTTCACTGATAAATTTCATATCAACTTTCTTTGAACTTAAGTGCTCAATTATGTTTTTACTTCCTACAATTCTTTCGCCTCTTATTTCAAGAATTGCTTCTCCTTCAGTTTCTTTTTCAATTATAGTATCTCCTTTTTCTTTAAATATCTGCAAAATTGGTTCATAGTTCTCTCCTTTAAATAAAACAGGGATTCCTTCTAATTTAATATCAGGAATTTTCATAGCAAGCTCCAAGAATTTTTTTCCTTTATATTTTACATCTTTTGCAATCCTCTCAGTTTCATTAACAAGGTCCATCAGAGTTTTTATAGAAACTTGTTCAACAATTTGTTTTAAATATTCTTTTTGCTCTCTAATAAGCCCTAGCCGACTTGATATTGCAAGAATCACATCTTTTGTAGGAAATTTTACAATTGGACCAAGCAAGCAGGAAGCAGCTTTTAAGTGGCTTCCATCAAATAATAAGGTGACTTCTATAAAAGGCTGTGTTTCGTCAATTTCATAAATAACATTCGCAAACTGTTGTATGTCTACATTTGGAGGCAAATAAATTAAAACTGACTGTGAGCATTTCAGAGCTGAACTTATCAATATTGGGAGTTCTGGCCTAAAATTATTCATATCAAAAGATTCTCCACATTTTAAATAATCAGGCGACACAATTGTTAGATCTGCCCTATGTCCATGAGCAACTTCTAAAAAATCAGCCTCAATAAAAGCGATATTTTCACTAACTCCGTATACCTCAGCATTTATTTGGGCAAAACCAATTTTTACAGGATCTATATCAATAGCAATAACTTTGCAATATTTTGCAAATTGTATAGTAAAACCACCAACCCCACAAAGCGCATCAATCACAGAATTAGGCTTTCCTCTCAAAACTGCATATTTTGCTATTGATTTTACGATCTTTTCATGAGGCGTTACAAGCCAGCTATCCCAATCTAGTTTTATCCCTTCATCATATTTCGAAAAAATTCTGTACCTTTGTCGTCAATTTTCTTCTTCAATTTCTGGAGGCCTTTCTCCATTTATCCTATGATCTTCTAAAGACTCTATTGCCATATGTTTAAAAATACACAAAATCTTTTTGTTTTCTGCTCCTAATATGTAAATTTTGTCTGCTGAATAATTTTTGATAGAATAGACATCAGGGTCATTGCAAGTTGAGCTTGCAAAAGTATCAAATGGGCTCATGGAAATATCATCAGTTTGGTTAGCTTTATTTGACAAACAAAAACACATGCAGAGTTTTGCAAAAAATGATTTCTTAGGAATAGGGAGCAATTTTTCTTTTGTAGTCGATTCCATTTATATAAATAACCTATGAACGACGAAGAACAGTATAGAGAAATTTATAGAATGCTGCTGCGACAAATTTCTGTTGGGAGCTTAAGAGTTAAGATTACAGATCTTGCCACTTTTGTAGTTAGGATTCAAAGAGAAGTCGTCCATCGAGATGAAGAAGATGCGTTGAGAAGGCTAGAGAATAGTCTGGCTAATGCCTTTAGAGAAGCGAGCGAAGATCCTGAATATATAACTGAAGATGAATTTGTGAGATGTATGATGGAAGTTGACAAAAAAGCGCCTTGGGATCATTATGATAGATTTTTGAAAAGAACTTATGAAAGCTTGAAATCAACGCCCTTAGGCATCAGAATTGAAGACTATATACAATTATGTGAAAGCGCTTTTGGGATTAAGGTCGATGATGAAATGTCAAGAGTGCTTGAAGATAAAGTGGGAAAATACATTGATTTGAAAACGTTTTTGAATTTAAGTGGAAAATTAGAATAAATTTTAATAATTTTATATAAATTATCTTTGAAGTTAAATAATAAACTTTTAAATGGAAACAAGTATAGAGCAAGATCTTGAAAAATATTATAAAGAACAGTATTTTTAATATAGTGCAATACACAAATCAACAGAAAATAGCCCATCAATAAAAAATTTACGGTCAGAAGGTAAATCAATTTTAATTATCAGAGATTTAGAAAATAAAATCCAGGAGCTCGAAGACGCAAACAGATTTTTAAGAAAAAAATTCAATGATTCTGAGCTTAAAAATAATGAGCTCTCACAATCAATAACTTTGCTTGAAAGAGGATTAAAAAAATCCACTTTAGAAGCAGAAAAGTATAAACACGAGCTTGAATACTTTCAACAGAATATTCAAAATCCAAAAGGAAATGACAAAATTGAAATGGAAGCAGAAACACTTAAGGATGAACTGTCTCATTTCAAAGAAAAGAAAAATCAGCAAATTTCTGTTTTAATTGAAACTTGTGAAAAATTACAAGAAGAGCTGCTAGCATTTAAAGAAAAAGAGAAGAAATTTAAGCTCTATAAAAGAAAATATTTGGCACTTGAAAGTGCACTAAACCACCTAACAGTAGAAAAAGATAAGAAAATCGATCATTTACAAAGTAAAATAAAAATATTGAAAAACAAAATAAGCTATAATACACCTTTTTCAGAAAGACATAACCAAAAACCAAGATTCCGATCAAAAAGTCCTGGAACAATATCTCCAATAAGAAGCTCTTCACCATTGACAACATCGAGGACGAGGGCTACTGAAATTGACGGTATCAGCTGTAAAATTTTAGATCTTGAAAGAGCTCAGTTAGAATATAGAAAGAAGCTTACATCCTTATTGTTAGAGCCGTCCATATCTAAGAATGAAATAGAGAAATTAAAATATTTGTTAAAGCAGAATGATGATAAGCTGCAAGAAAGCAAAAGTTTGCAAACACATATCCTTAAAGATACATTAAATTATTAATTATAATAATAAAATGAGGAAATGCAGATGTAGGTGCATGAGACCATTCTATTATCAAAATCAGCAATTAAAAGATCATCATCCAGTTCCTTTAAGAAGTATTGATGCTAAGGTAACAGTAAACAATCTTTTAGCTGTGACTCAACTTTTTCAATCTTTTCAAAATATTGAAGATCGACCTATTGAATGTGAATATGTTTTTCCGATTGAAGAAGAATGTGCAATAACTGATATAAAAATTCACCTTCAAGATGGATCTATTGTGACTGGGATTGTCAAAGAATTAGAAGAAGCTACAGAAGAATACCAAGATGCAATATCTGGAGGAAATTCTGCATTTCTGGCGAAGTCTGATCAAAATGATATGATGACTTTGACAGTTGGGAATTTGCAGCCAGGAGAAACAGTAACTGTAGAATTCAGATATGTAAATCCTGTACAAAATAACCTCGATAGCTGAAAATTATTTTTACCTAAGTCACTAACCCCACTTCAAAAAGGTGAGTTTCTTAAACAGAAAAGACCAGGCTCAATAAAAGTTAGAGGATGTGCATATGACTTTTCTTTTCAATTAGAAATAAACTCAGAAACAGAAATTCTTGATTACTCTTGCAACCCAGACAATTTACTATGGGAATTAAATGAAAATAAAACTCAGCTCAAAGCAAAATTCAATGAACATGCTGAGTTTCATCCTAACTCTGAACTTGTCATTTATTATAAAAATCTAAATGTGAATGCTCCTCAATGCATTTTGCAAGAATATGAGGGAAATTACGCTAGCTTAATTTCTTTTATTCCTTATGATAGAATGGAAGAAATTGAAAATTTGGAAGGAAGCGGAGAATATATCTTACTGCTAGACAGGAGTGGTTCAATGAAAGGAGAAAAAATCAATATGGCTAAAGAAGCAACGTTAATCTTTCTCAAAAGTTTACCAGAAAAATCAAAATTTAACATTATAAGTTTTGGAAGCTATTACACCCCAATGTTTAAAAAATCTGTGAAATACTCAGAAGATTCGCTAGCTGAAGCAATTGAAAATCTCCAGAAATTTAAAGCCGACATGGATGGAACTAATATTTATGATCCATTATTGTCTGTATATGAGTCTTCACCTAACCCCAGGTACCCAAGATCTATCTTTCTAGTAACAGATGGTGAAGTTTTGCAACCAGAAAGAGTTGTACAACTAATTTTTGACAATTCAGAATCTTCAAGAGTCAATGCATTTGGCATTGGCAAAGATGTATCTACAGAACTAGTAAAATCCTGTGCAAAAGTTGGGGGTGGACTCCACTCTTTTATTAAAAACCTCAAAGATATGTCAGGAGAAATAATTAATGTTCTGAAAAAATGCATGATGCCTGCCATATCCAATCTTCATATGACTTCAAAAGAAAGTACTGTCTATTCTCCTCAAAAATTAAAAAATATTTATTATGGAGAAAGGCTTACTATTTATGCATACCTTGGAAATTCCATTCCTACTGAAGAAATTTTACTAGAATGCTTTGATACCAAAGCAGATGCAAAAATTACTTTTCCTGTTAATTTTGGAAATAAAATAGAGGGGAATGATATTTTTAAATTATGGGCAAAGAATAGAATTGATGAATTTACAATACTTGAAACTACAGGAAATGTTCAAAATATTGTGGAACTTTCGGTAAAATATCAATTGATTTCGAAATATACAGCTTTTATTGCTGTTAAAAAGAATGAAAGCAGTGCTGGTGGAGAGATGGAATTAAGAGAAATTCCACAGCCTGATATGAGAAGCAGATTTAGAACAAAAGCGAGAAAAATTTCATCAATGGGCCTATCTCGTAGCTGTAGAGGTAGAGGAGGAATAGTTGGAGCGAGAGGAGGATTGAGTTTTTTATCTAAAAAAACATGGCATGGGGGAATTTCTTTCCAAAAATGCCTTAATTCAAACAGCCTGAAAAAAAAATGCAAAAATAGTTCAGAATGAAAACAGGAGTGCCTCAATATTCAATCATCAGAATGTTTCGACGATTCTGACAATATAAGTGATTCATTCGAAGATAAAGAAGAAAGCACCAAATGTGAAAAGAGAAAAAGATCAAGAAGTAGATCAATTGAAAAATCTCCAGCTAAAAAAGAAGTTGAAATAAAAGGATCTGTTTATATGCAGCTTTTAACTCTCCAATTATTTGATGGCTCCTGGGATCTTAATAGAGTTTCAAAGTTGTTTAAATGCTCCTTACAGATTCCTCAAGAAATTTCAATTTTGCAAAATGCTGAAAAAATATGGGCTACTCTGCTAGCTATTGCTTTCTTGCAAAAAAAGCATCTTGACACTAAATCCTCATGGGAGCTTATAGAAAGAAAAGCATTAAAATGGCTCAAAAAGCATGGAGTTTCTCCTCATTTAATATCATTAGCAATATCTTCTCTTTAAATATCTTTTAATATTTAACTTACGAAATTCTTCACATGTCTTAACCATTCCATGTATAATCTATATTCTTTGTCAAGTGAATACACATCAATAAAAAAGGCTAGATCATCATCAACTCCAAAACTCTTCAAATAATCTATTAACAAGTTTTTCACCTTTTCGTCAAGATTTGGGAAATCAGGACCTCTGTATTCGCTACCTCTTCTACCAAATGATGATCGCCGTGGTGTGTTAATTAAATCGTCACTAAAAACAATATTGGCAATATTAATTTCCTGATCCATGCTAAGACATTCAAAGATTAATCCTGTGTTTGTGTTTGACTTCTTAATAAGTACTTGAAAATCTATATAACTTCCAGGTGGTTCATCCTGCTCTTCATTGCCTTGAGGTTCTTTAGGTTCATTTCCCTCGTCAATGGGTGGAGCTCTTGCATGAAAAGTTATTTCAACTTCAGCATCGTCAGTCTTCTTCTTGAGTGTAATTAATGTGTGATTTTCACCATCTACTGTCTTAAATCCACTATTTGTCATGAATGATGAAATATCGTCATCCATTTTGTATCGCTGATGCTCATGCTCTAATTCCTTTTCAAGAGCCTTTGCTAAACGCTTATGAGAAATTGAAGAAAATGATCTGAAAGTATGAAACATTGGACGGATGAACTTACATGCTTGTCGAGCCAGCATTTTTATTAATTAAATAGAAACCTAAAATCTAAAATAGCAGACGAGAAAATGTGTAATATATCAAATATGTGATAAATATAGATACACTAAAATGGGGTATGTGATTGCCAATCTTTTAGCTCATGCATCTGTTGAGTCAAAAGATTAAAGGCCTTGAGGAAGAGATTAAGGCATCCGATATGTGTATCTGTCTTGATATTGCTGCACAGGTGGAGCCACGTTGCTGAACTGATCAACTAGAGAACAATACTAGGGCAGATTTTTCATCATGGAGAAATGAGACATGAAGTTAGAACGATTTGCCTAGCACTATCAAATTAAATGCTTATTGCTCAATCGAGAAGTCTGCAAGCGCCTGACCTGGCCAGAAAATTTAAGGTAGAATATACTATGGAAGTAGACCTGCTGACACATCACAAGGTGATACGAACCTTCTGAATTTCTGGATATCATGCATACCCTCATCGGAAGGAGTAACACGGTATAAGTCTGTATGCGCACTGTTGAGTAACTGATTGAGAGGCAGTGAAGGGAATAAGGGTTTTAGCTGACCTACAGTGAATTTTTATATATTATATAAAGATAGTAATCTCCTCATCGTACTAAGAAAATTAAATTTACCTAAATTAATATTCAAAGTAGCTAAATATATCTTTTGCAAATTAAATTATCCATGCTACTGCTGCTAAAAGATAAAATAAGATTTTATTAATAAACGCTATTAACTAACTTATAGTCCTTATTTCTTCAACGCTTTTTTATTCAATTGAATGTTTTTTAAATTGTAAAAACTTTTAGATTGAAAAGTTCTTAAGTTAAATTGATACAAAGCTGATTCTCTAAGGTAAAAAGATGTTTTATTATGCCAAGCAAATCTACCTCCAAAAGTTCACCATTTTAAACATTCAAGCCTTGACACAAAAGTTCATTTTGATAAAGGATTGTCTGTCAGATAAATATCATCGCATTGTGGAGAGTGGCTTATCAAATAAAGTTTTCCTTGGCTTTTAAGCATTATTTTCTCATCACGACACCTAAACTCTTCTTCTAAATCATGATAATCATAAGAATCCAAATATATATCATATATAATTATCTCTTGCACATTGCCAGCTGCAATAATAATTTTCTGATTAAACCCAATGCAAAAAGTAGCATTATTGCAGAGTATAGACAAATTAATTCATTTATTTTGGGAAATAATATATCTTTTGGCTATCATATCATCATCAATTGAACCAAAATAACCTTCAAAGATAAAAATTGAATCATCATAAAAACATGCTGCTGGGCACTGGCAAGAATAATTTTTATTTAATGGAGGCGCTATTGCTTTTAGATTGAATTTTTCGTCTGATATGAATAGCTGCCCTGATTCCAAGTCTGGTTCGCAAAATTTCACTCCAAAAATTTGATTATTTGGAAGTGATATGCAACTTCTAAAAATAGCTGTCGTTTTCAATTTCTGAGAAAAATCTATTGCTAATTTCGACAAGTTAATACGTTGTATTATTTTTGATCCTTTTTCTGGGAGGTTTCAGATGTATTCTGACTCGATTTCATTTTGATCAACCTTTTTATCATGATTTAACTTAATTTTAAACATATTTAAGCAAAAATATCAAAAAAGATTTGAGAAAAAAATTGCCAGCCTACTTTGTCGGGATGAAATATCTTTTGCAAATTAAATTATCTATGTTACTGCTGCTAAAAGATAAAATAAGATTTTATTAATAAATGCTATTAACTAACTTATAGTCCTTATTTCTTCAACGCTTTTTTATTCAATTGAATGTTTTTTAAATTGTAAAAACTTTTAGATTGAAAAGTTCTCAAGTTAAATTGAAACAAAACTAATTCTCTAATGCAAAAAGATGTTTTATTATGCCAAGCAAATCTACATCCAAGTTTTCACCAGTTTAAACATTCAAGCCTTGACAGAAAAGTTCATTTTGATAAAGGATCGTCTGCCAGATAAATATCGTCACATTGCGGGCTGTGGCTTATCAAATAAAGTTTTCCTTGGCTTTTAAGCATAATTTTCTCATCACGTCACTGAAACTCTTTGAATTCAAAACTATAATCATAAGAATCCGAATATATATCATATATATTTATCTCTTCCGTATGCTCAGCTGCAATGATGATTTTCTGATTAAACCCAATGCAAGAAATAACCTCTTCGCGGAATATAGCCAAATTAATTCATTTATTTTGAGAAATAATATATCTTTTGGCTATCATTTCATCATCATAATCATAAGTATCGAAAATTCGAACACCTGCAAACATAAAAATTGAATCATCATAAAAACATACTGCTGGAGGCCGGAGTCCAGGAAATTTTAAAGAAGGCCCTATTGTTTTTAGATTGAATTTTTCGTCTGATATGAATAGCTGCCCTAATTCCATGTCTGGTTCGCAAAATTTCACTCCAAAAATTTGATTATTTGGAAGTGATATGCAACTTGCAAAAATAGTTGGCGTTTTCAATTTTTGAGAAAAATCTATTGCCAACTTCGACAAGTTAATACGATGTATTATTGTTGATTTCTTTTCTGGGAGGTTTCAGATGTATTCTGACTCAATTTCGTTTTGATCAACCTTTTTATCAGATAATTGACCTAACCTCATTTAATATATTAATATTGATAATTTCTGTATTTTATTTAAGTAAATTTTCTGATTATATCTGTTTAAACTTAAAAAACAAATCTTTTGCCAATTAAATTATCTATGTTAACTGCTGCTAAAAGATAAAATAAGATTTTATTAATAAATGCTATTAACTAACTTATAGTCCTTATTTCTTCAACGCTTTTTTATTCAATTGAATGTTTTTTAAATTGTAAAAACTTTTAGATTGAAAATTTCTCAAGTTAAATTGATACAAAGCTGATTCTCTAATGTAAAAAAATGTTTTTTTATGCCAAGCAAATCTAAATCCAAAAGTTCACCATTTAAAACATTCTATCCTTGACACAAAAGTTCATTTTGATAAAGGATTGTCTGTCAGATAAATTTCATCGTATTGCCCCGGAAGGTGGCTTATCAAATAAAGCTTTCCTTGGCTTTTAAGCATTATTTTCTCATCACGAAACCTAAACTCTTCTTTTATATAATGATCATCATATGAATCCAAATATATATCATATATAATTATCTCTTGCACATATGTAGCTACAATGATGATTTTCTGATTAAACCCAATGCAAAAAGTAACATTACTGCAGATTATATTCAAATTAATTCATTTATTTTGGGAAATAATATATCTTTTGGCTGTCACACGCTTACGAGAAGAATTAAAATAACATTCAAAGATAAAAATTGAATCATCATAAAAACATGCTACTGGGCACTGGTAAGAATAATCTTTATTTAAAGTAGGCCCTATTGCTTTTAGATTGAATTTTTCGTCTGATATGAATAGCTGCCCTGAATGCAAGTCTGGTGGGCAAACTTTTATTCCAAATATTTGATTATTTGGAAGTGATATGCAACTTCTAAAAAAAGCTGTCGTTTTCAATTTCTGAGAAAAATCTATTGCCAATTTCGACAAGTTAATACGTTGTATCATTTTTGATTCCTTTTCTGGGAGGTTTCAGATGTATTCTGACTCGATTTCATTTTGATCAACCTTTTTATCAGATAATTGACCTAGCTTCATTTAATATATTAATATTGATAATTTCTGAATTTTATTTAATTAAATTTTTCTTATTATATCTGTTTAAACTTAAAAAGCAAATTCTTAACGCATTTTGGAGAAATTTAATTTATCTTAGCAAACCATTTTTATTAAATGTAATAATAAATTTAATTAAAGGAATGATTTGCTTTTCATTAAGAATAATTTTTTATTTTAAGCATAGCTTTATTTATTACATATCCAGCTTTTAAGATTATTATCACGTCAATAATTCAATTAAAAAAAATTTAAATAAGCAATAAAGCATATATCTTAATTTATAATTTTATTATCATATCCACTTCTTTTAATTTTAATTCATAAAGAGAAAATCATATAAAGTTGATCTTCTAAGTCATCTTTTCTCTTAATTTTTTTTATTTCTAAATCATTAATTTTTTATCCGTTATAAATGGCTGATCAGATATTATTCATTGATTTGGGCTCCAAAAATACCAGTCAGTATAATTAAATGGCAAACAAAACAAAAACAGTTGTAGCTGATAAGCTTGGAAATTTCAACACCCTAGGTGTAAAAGAAATGAACATTCCTGAAGTCCCTGAAGGTTACGTTCTTATAAGAACTGAGTTTGCAACCCTCAACCCAATGGACGAACTTATGTTTATGGGCAAGTATTTCTACCAGCTTCAAAATAAAACTCTCGGTATAGAAGGATCTGGCACTGTCGTCAAAAGTGGGGGTGGTGCTCTTCCTAACTCTCTCCTTAATAAGCGTGTCTGCTTTATGGCTTATGGCCCTAACTCAACTGGAGCATTCTCAGAATTCTGCGTTACTGATGCTAGATTTGTACTGCCAATCAAAGATAATATTCCTTTTGAGCAAGCAGCTACTATGTTTTCCAATGCATTGACCACCGAACTTCATATAAGAAAAATCAAAAAAGGCAATCACAGAGCAGTCATAATAAATGCAGCTGCTTCCATGACAGGAAAATCTCTAATTAAATACTGCTGTTATTTAGGCATTCCAGTTATTGCTATTGTTAGAAGTGAAGAAGATGCAACTTCATTAAGAACTTGTGGGACTGAAAATATTATCGTATCCTCAAATGAAGGCTGGTTTGATAGAGCTAAAGACTTATCAAGACATTTAGGAGCTACGATTGCTTTTGATGCTATTTCTGGAGAGCATACAGGACATTTATATGAACTTATTCAAGAGCCAGGCATTGTATATGTCTATGGAGGACTCTCAATGGAACCTTGCACAATCAATCCTATGTCATTTTCTCCAAGAAAAAAGCTTAAAGGTCTGTCTTTCATGAAATGGTGGTGTTGCTTGCCTACTTTGAAAAGAATTAAGCTCTGTGAAAGGGTTGAAAAATTGATGGAGGACATTTTTAATACAAATTATTGTGCAACTGTGAATTTGAATGGTGTGAAAGATGCAATGACGACTTATCATACCAGAAAGACAGACAATAAGTTCTTAATCAGAACCAGAACCAATTAAATTAGATAATACAGATTTCCATTTAATTGATTTTTTTGATAATATACATTAATTGTCTTATTATTTTTTATTGTTTTTATTGTTTAAATTATTATTAGCCGAATAATCTTAAAATTTTATCATCAAATAAGTATTTAAATTAATAATTAAATAATGGACCCTGAAATCAGAGGACTTCTTAACTCAATAGAAAGGTCTATGAACACTGCAAATGCAATCAAGAAAGCTGCTCAAGGAGCAGCAACTGATGTGCAGCTAGCAGAATTAATGTAAACATTACTTAGAGACAGCTATACTGATTCATTAGACACATTATTGACAACAAGTGCAAACTTAAGAACTGAAATTGGAGACTGCGATATCCCTTATGAGTTACTTGAGTAAATATGATTTAGCATGATTTCCAAAGGTGGCAGACCAGAAGATTTCAACAGAGATATTAAAGATAAGACAGAGGAAGAAATTTCTGAGTTGAAAGCAGAAGCCGAAGCTCTTGGGGATTTTTTTGATGAGATTTCTAAAAATTTCAGTAGCCAAGAAAATCCTCAATAATTTTGCAAATAACCTCATATCATTTCAGTTAAATTTTATATGTCTGGTATTAAAATAATTAAATAAATACCAATATAAAGAATCTAAATATCTTAATAAAGACTTTTTTTAGATTAATATATTAAAGCTGTTTTATGAAGAGCCAGCCTTAAAATTTGAATATCCAAAATGAAATATGTAAATTAAAGATAAGCCTTAATTATGTCTAAAGATCCAGATGTCCTTGCAGCTGCTAACTTAGGAATCCACGTAAGAGGTACAGCAAAAGCTAAAGAACTTTCTGAAAGTCCTCAACCATTACTAAAACAGTCAGGTTCTTCAAGACTCACCCACGCTTTATTCTGTTCATCTATTTTGATCCTCAATTTTGATACAGGCATAGTTCCCGCTTCACTATTTAAAATTACTCAAGAAATCGACATGACCTTTCAGCAACAAGCAGCTATAGGCTCTCTTGTCTTTTTAGGAATTTGTGTAGGCTCATTAGTAGTGACATCTGTATTCCAGCAATTTTCTGCTCAAAAAATTTTATTTTGTGTAATGCTATTAAATGCGATATCAGCTGGGGTATTTTCAGTATCATCAAATTTGTATATTCTTTATGTAACAAGATTTATTATGGGATTCACTAAATCATTTTTTGTTATTTATGGACCTGTATGGGTTAATGAGTTCAGTCCTCCAGAAAGCTGCACAAAATGGCTTGCTGCTTTGCAAGCTTCATCCACATTAGGAATTATAATCGGCTACGTAATGGCTGGTATTATTATTAACATTCTATATGACTATGGTACATGGAGAACTGCAATTCAAATACAAGTGGTATTTCTAATCCCCTTGCTCCTTTGGCTCAGAGCTACATATTACAAAAACATTGATATCATTGATACAACAGACTTTCGGAAAACCACAACTTTGGTTTCTCCAGGCGACCGTCCTTCAGGGGAAAGTAAATTTGTAAGAATGGATACCGTGAATATTAGTCATTTATCAAGCTATATGCAGCAGCTAAAAATGCTTTTTTCAAACACTTTGTTTATTTTTATTACACTTTCTTTATGCTCACTTTGCTTTGTGGTCACAGGCATACAATACTGGATAACTTTATATTTAATACAAGTCTTGAATTCGAACCCTGCAGAAGTAGTTTTATTGTTTTCAATTATTTGTACGACTGGGCCAATGTCTGGAGTTATGTTTGGAGGGTGGCTTTCAGATCATATGGGAGGCTATAAAGGAGAAAATTTAATAACTGCAGTCGAGCTCTGTGTGATTTTTTCACTATTCGCATCAGTGTTTTCTATTTCAATTGGGTTTGTAGGGACGCTGAATTATGTTTGTCCTTTGTTATGGATTATGATGTTTTTTGGCGGGGCTCTATTCCCGACAGCAACAGGGATTAATATAAATTCATTATCAAGAGAATACCAATCATCAGCTAGCTCTTTTTCACAATTAGCATTTAATTTAGGCTCATACTTTGCACCAGTGATATCAGCTACTGTTATGGATTATTATGAAGATCCTATTGAAGGACTAAGATGGGGATTCAGGACCGTTCTTTTTGCAAGTACTTTAGGAGTTGTTTTCTTGCTAGTAGCATGAATTATTTGTAGCGCAAGGAATGGAAGGAAAGGAGAATATAACGATTTCGATGAAGAAAAAGATGTGGTAGGCGAGCTGAAAAATTACTCCAATAATGAGTACAAAAATGAAATACTCTTAAGAAGACTTCATTCTTACAGCTTTTAATAATTTAATTCAAAAATATTGATATAATAAAGATCTTAATTTATTTTAGCAAATATAATAACGATGATATAATCTCTTGCTTGACTTAAAGCAAGCTCCTGATAATTAATCCAGAAATTTTATAATGATTTCATTTAACATTTAAAATTTAGCAACGCAAACATTGAAACTTGAAAAATAAAAAAGGAAATTTTTTTATTTCATTCTAACTGTCTGAATAAATGAGCCAAGTAACTACGGCATTTAGCAAAATAACAAAATATTAAAGAAATTTATAAATCATGTTAGAATTGTGTTGTCATTTCTGCTTTTACAGCTTCATACGTCCCAAAAAACATCATACCTCCTACAGTAATATAAATTACTCTAATTTTCCAAGAGCTCCACAATGCTGGAAGACCTTCAGTTTTATATATTAGCTTTATTGTTTGTAAGAAGGATCTATATTTTCCTTCACCTTTATCTGTTTGTATCCTCACTTTCGCAACATCAATAGGAGTTGTGATAAAGGCTGAAAATCCACCAGCAATTGCTCCATTAATCAAATGTCTATATAAGCTTAGTTGGCTCCCACCATAGTCAGAGCCCTTCAAGTACTCATAAATGATCATTTGCATTGCATCAAATGGGATTTCTCTATATATAAGTGATAATAATCCTACATAAAAGCCAGATGGTCCTTTTGTCTTAAGAATTCCTTGTGACGCACTTCTAACTGACTTATAAGCACCGACTTGCATCAAACTTTTCACAACTTCAAAAGGATTTCTAACACAAGCTGTACAAGCACTTCCAAAGATTGCTGATAGGAAATGAAGCATTGTTGGGGAGCTGGGATTTGCGTAATTTTCTAAAATCCATTTCATGGAGCAATAGCTTGCCCAGAAAGTAGCTGCACAAGGAAATGACGCTGCCATTGCCATAGATAGGCCTTTGTAAATCTTTGAGAATTCAAGCTTGGCTGCTGCATTTGCCATTAGTCGGGTTTTGATTGCGTCTAACGGAAACAAGGCTAAATCTACTGCACATCCTGCACAACCTCCTGCTATGAGAGATGTGAAAAAAGTGTTAAATAGGTCAGCCATGTTTAATTGCTAATGGTTCTGATTATGATTTAAATTTTTTTGAACAAGTTATATTTGTAAAATTATCGGTGATAATGGTTCTTATTTAAAAATATATCATAGTATTAAAATTTAGAATTAGCCAAGAAGCTGTTTTATTATGCAAGATATGAGGGATATAAAAGGAGTGAGTATATTATAGAATCGTTTATAAATGATAAACTTTTTCATAGGTTTAAATTTATTTAACAACTATTAAAAGAATTTTTCAGAATTAATATAGTCCTCTTCGTTAGGCAGTGGAACCGTTGGAAAAAATTGCCCATCTTCTTTTCCTTTGTGCTGTATAGGTATAGGCCATAATAGCGGATTATTTCCGAAAATTTCTATTCAATTAACTGCTGAACCTAAGTGATGCTGATTTGCAGCTGCTTCCATCTCACTGTAGCAAAATGGGTATATGAACGGCTTTCCTTTTATATATTCAATAGTTGTTAAGTTGATTAATGCCATTAATATATGAGTAGAAAACAATCCTGTAGCCAAAATTGTTGTTATATACACAATTGCTGTTTCTAAGTACACTAAAATCTTTAATACAATTCACAGATTGAATTTATCAGGCGCCACTATATACTCATAAGACAAATAATCATAAGTATAGGTCCCTAATGAAAGATATCCTACAAATAATAGAAAAGTTTTGTAATTATAGTACCCTACACACGTATTTGTTCAAACACAATGATGGTCCATCTTGGTAATGCAAGTCCCACATGCTGAACAATGATGAGCACGGTCTGGTTTTGTAATTTTGCATTTCTCACAACGGCCGCCTGAAAAGCCAATCTAAATATAATTTACCAAAGCATTTTTTATTCTATTTTGCCCTGATGCACAAGTTGTAAAGTATGCCCAAGTTCACAAAAAGAACAAAATACAGTAAAAGTAGCTAAAAAATTCTGCGTAAAAAGCAGGGTATGATTCAGGTTTTTCTCTAGATTCTTGAAGAAATACAAACAGCACAATAGGAACTGAAGAAAAGGTAGTAATGATTGTAAAGAGCTGAAAGAAAAAGTAGCTTTGTGGCTTTTCTTCAGTGTCGATTAAATCCATTTTTGCAATTTAAAACGATAATAAATCAGCATTATTCAAAATTAAGATAATCACAATTAAGATTTATAGATACTCTTATTTTATTAATTTTCAATTTCATTGTTAAACAATCTGCATAACAATTAATATGGAAGGCCCTGCATCTCCATCTCAAGAAGATCCTGCTCAAAACCCAGGCCAAATCACAATAGAAGACCCATCAAAATTTGCAAACCCTAATGACCAACCTCATGGCTTTTCAGCCGAAAATGTTTCTTCCAAAAAACCAAAAATTGAAATTCCTACCCCTCAAGAAACCGAAAACTTAGAAGAAGAAAAGAGCCCAAACTACGAAATTAAATTTTCCAATGACAAAGGTGAAGGAGGAGAAGGTCACGACTCATTTATTTCAGACCATGAAGGCCGAAAAGCAAGCTTAGGCAGCTCAATAAACCTTGATGACCTTCGAGAAAAAGATTTAATTTCAACAGAAGAAATGGAGAGAGCTATTATAGACCGCTGCAAAGAAGAGCACTGCTTATATGAAGACGAAGATTTTCCTGCAGCTCCTACATCGCTCTACAATGATCCTGACAATATTCCAGAATATGATCGCGGCATGGGCTGCGAAACTTGGGTAAGGCCGAAAGATATAGCTGACAACCCTGTGCTTTTTGCGAATGGAGTTTCTCCAGGAGATATACAACAAGGATCTCTTGGGGATTGCTGGCTTATGGGCTCATTATGCAGTCTAGCAATTTATCCAAAACTACTAGAAAGGCTCTTTGTTAACACTGAATTCATGCTGGAATATGGCTTCGTCACTTGCCAATTTTTTAAAAACGGTGAATGAAAACAAGTGATTATTGATACAAGAATTCCTTATAACTCCAATTATGGAGCACCTATTTATGCACACTGCAAAGACCCCAATGAAATGTGGCTCCCTCTAATAGAAAAAGCTTATGCAAAACTGCATAGGACATACGAAAATTTAAACGGTGGCAAAATGGCTGAAGCCTTAGTAGACTTAACTGGAGAAGCCAGTGAAAAATTCAACTTAAAAGACCCAGACACAGCTTCACTGCTTGATGGCGATGAATTTTGAAATAGCTTATTAAGGTATTTTAAACAAGGATGTTTACTTGGATGCAGCAATTCATTGAAAGAGAAAGAAGGAGAAAATGGAGAAGAAATGGGAAATGATGGAATTTGGAGTAATCATGCTTATGGAATTATGGACGTTAGAGACATCCCAAAGCCTCAACCATTGAAACTGATAAGAATCAGAAATCCATGGGGCGAAGGAGAATGGAAAGGAACCTTTGCTGACGAAGATGAAGAATGGGATAAACATAGAGGACTTAAAGATGAGCTTAATTATGAGTTTGGAAAAGATGGAACTTGGTGGATGGCGTATGATGACTGGAAAAAACATTTTAATAGACTTTATGTATGCAGGATGTTCCCAGAAAAATGGCAGAAATATTCAATAGATGGAAAATGGGAAGGAAAAACAGCTGGCGGGCCGCCTCCAATACAAATTGATAGAGATGAAGAACTCGCTCAGCATATAAAAATGGATAGTGATGATAAATGGTTTAACAACCCACAATATAGGGTTACTGTAAAGAAAAAAACTCATGTGTTTATATCGTTAATGCAAGCTGACCAAAAACTGTCAGAAAAGCCTTATCTGCCTTGTAATTTCCTCGTCATCAAAACTATTGATAAGAAAAACCGAATCTGGGAAAAAGACCAAGACGACGTAGTCGCTTCAGCTGCAGAAGGACTTCAGAGGTTCGCTCAAAGAGAAATCACAAAAGATCTTGTATTAGAACCACCTGAAGGTAAAAAAGAAGCACATTATATAATAGTTCCATATTTAGAAATTGATGGGAAAAAACTGGAAGCTGAGACCTCCAAAAAATCCAAAGGGAGAATGTTTTGGCTAAGACTGTTTTCAAGTCAATCAATAGAAGTACTGGAATTACCAGAAACTTATGAAATCATTGAAAAAGGAGAATGGGCTGAAAAAACTGCTGGAGGAAGACGAACGCTTAGAAATGGGCGTGATAATCCGCTATGATGCATTAATCCTCAATATTTTTTAAAAGTAGAAACGACAACTCTATTGAAAATTATTTTAAGAAAAACTGGAAAATTCAGAGGGGCTAAAGGATTTACTGTCGGAATGGTCTTATGCCATGCACCTGTAAGGGCAAATACCAAAAAGAATCTAAACATGGGAACAAGAGGAAAAACACAAGTGCAAGTTGCTGATAGAGATATACCAGAATATGAAAGAGAAAGGAAGCTGCAGATACTTGGAAATGAATGGTTTATTGAGAGCCATTATCAATATGATGATTTTTCATGTATTTATGAAAAGCTTGAACCACATCATGGACCTTATTTAATTGTTCCTTCACTTAGCCAAGAAAATATACAAGCTTTATACTCTTTGACGATTTATAGCAATTACCCAGTGACTATTGAAAGACTGCAGGACTCAAAAAATGTGGTCCTTTCAGGAGAATGGAAAAAAGGAAACTCAGGAGGATGCCATTTGTATGAGAGACCTTATGCAAATCAATTGGAAAATCTTACTTGGGGAAATAATCCTAAATATTTGCTAAAATTCGCAGGGAATAACCCAATTAGTGCTAAAATCACCTTGAGCCGTCCAGAACGTTTATGGAGCAGCAAAATTGCAAGAAAATCAGTCGGCTGTATGATGGCTCTATATTTATTTGATGGGATAATGACAAAGCCTCAGCAAGAAAGATGACTTAGAAAGCCTGAGTTTATGCCACTGAATGAAATAGTAGAAATTTTGGATGAGCCAAACCCTAGTCCAAGCGGATATATGCTGATGCCTACAACTTATGAGAGCGGTATGAATGGACCATTTGTATTATCAGTTTCTTCAGAAAATGATTTTACTCTGAGTGAGATCGTGGAGCAAGTTCAATAATCTAAAAACTTATGATAAAATGGTTAATTCTTTTTATAATTATGAGTAAATTAGACGAACTCAATGTTATCAGAACTATTGGCCGAGGGGTTGGCACAAAAGTTAAACTTGTTGAAGATCCCAAAACCGGGGTTTTCTATGCAGCGAAAATTGTTAAATTCAGAGATGATTCTTTATTGAACTATCTTAGAGATGCTTTATTGAGAGAGACTGAAAGTCTCTCACGAATAAATCATCCAAATGTAGTTTCAATAGTTAATTGAAATGGACAAGGAGTTTATGTGAAAAAAGAAGACCGAGGGTTCTATGAGTGCATGTATATTCTCATGGAATTATGCTCCAATGGTGAGCTGTTTGATATTATTAGCAGAACTGGAAAATTAAGCGAAAACGTCGCAAGAGGCTTATTTCATCAGTTGATCAATGGCTTAGAGGCTTGCCATAACTCACAGATCATCCACAACGACTTAAAGTGTGAAAATATTTTATTTGATCGAGATTTTAATATAAAAATTTCTGATTTCGGGTCATGTGCAATATTAAGAGACTGAGACGGACAAGTAAAAACTAAAGGAAAAAATGAAATGTATATGGCACCAGAAATGCATATGCTGCAGCCTTGCAATGGAGAGTTATCAGACTTTTTTGCAGCTGGTGTTATTTTATTCATCATGGTAACCAAAGATGCTCCTTTTCAAAGAGCTATATTAAATGACCCATATTATAAACATCTAGCAAGCCGCGAAATAAGGTTTTGGAAGCTCCACAGAAAATCAGACTTATCCAGCGAATTTAAAGATTTTATCGAATCCTTATTAGCGTATGACTCAACTCAAAGGATAAATTTATCATCAATAAAATCCCATCCATGATACAATGGACCAGTAGCAAATCCTAACGAAATATCTTCAGAATTAGAATTAAAAAGACAGCAAGCAGTAGCTGCAGCAGAAAGAGCAAAGCAGCAAAGGATTTCTGCAGGGGAAAATGCAGGAATTATATACAATCGTGGAAGATTTTTCAGAGGAGATGCGAGTGAAGCAGAAGAATTATCACTATCATTTTCGTATACAGCCGATCTTTTAAGTACTCATAAAGTCTGCGAAAAGTTCAATGTGGTAAATAAATACTCTCAGTTTCTAACAGGATTGCTGCCGCATGAGGTTATGACTATTCTTTCTCATACCCTTGTTACTTATGATCCTAAATGTGATGCATCCACAGACAGCTATAAAGTCAAAGTTTCGATCGTAACTGAAGGAGACACCCTGAATTTCAAAGTTTCGATTTTAGAAAGCGACAATGATTTGTATTTAGTGCTTTTTAAGCTTGAATCAGGCAATCATTTTGATTTTATGCCAATTTTTAATGCAATTGTCGAAAAAGTTAATTCAATAAATGATAAACCAATTGAGTAAATTAGTTTTAAGCTATCGTCTAAATTTTTAATTAAATGAGCTGCCATTACTCATAAAAATTCAATTTAAATAATCTCATTCAAAAAGATATTTTAACAAAATTACATAATAAATGTCAAATAAAAGTTTTAGTGAAGACGCTAATTCAATCAACCGTTCTCATAAAAATCCTTTTAAGTTATGCAAAAATTTAGGCTGTAGCAAATTGCCACTTGAGCAAGAGTAAAATTCAATTAGACTTTGCCCCATGCATCTTACATTGGAATTTATCTCAAAAATTCGTTCTGGTTTTAAAAAGAAATATATAAGCCTGACAAACTCAAAAGTGATATTAAAATCAAAATATTCAAAAATACTATCACCAAAAAAATTTAGGGAATTTTTAGCATCAATTAATATCAGCTACTCAGTAACCGAGGTTAGAGAATTCATAAAAGTTTATGGGCATTTGCATGAAGATGGAGAATATAAAATTTCCATTGAAGTTTTAGAGAAAATTCTTTCGTTAATGGTGCACAAAAAGCAATCAGCAAGATCCTCTGAAAGAAGTGTCAAAAAATCAAATAGAAAATATAGAGGGATTAAGCCAAGCAACAAAAGTTTTATTATTTCCAGGTCTTTTAGTACTGAAGAATCAAGCAAACTTTTAGATAAAACTAATGATGAAGAACCTGAATACTTAAGAGATATGATAGGAACTACTGATAATGCCACAAATTTTATGAAAAAATTACTTGAAATTTTTTCAAACATTTATACGGCAGCTGAGTATTTTTATTATCAGAGGGCTGAGCTATTATTTGATGAGTTTGAAGAATCATCTCGAGCTCTCGGTTTAAGCTCCGAATTTTCAGAATTTGATTTAATTTTCCATGAATTAAGAGATGGAGAAGGAATCAGCAAAGATAAATTCATTAATGCGCTTGAAGAATCACAGCACATTGATGAGCATGATAATTTTTGTTATGAAGAGTTATCGAATAATTTAGAAAGCAGTCATATCTGCCCACCCATTTTTGAAAGAAGTTTAAGAATTTCCCCGGTAAAATTTATATCCACATTAAATAGGAAATCTTTAAACACTTCAGATAGAGAAAAAGAGCATCTTAAGAGGAAATATTCTGACCAAAATTCATTTCAAACAAAAGAAGCAAAAGCTTTAAAAATCATTGAAGCAAATTATTGTGCTATAAAATCATGCAACTCCTTTGCACATAAAAATTCTTGTTATTGTTCAAAACATTTAGATAAATTAATAACTAAAGCAAGACTTTTTATTTCTAGGATAAAATCTCATTTGCCAAGCCCACGATCAGCAGAAATGGTTAACGCTTTTATAAAAGACTTGAAAAAGAATCCTAATATTAAAAATCTGAAAAACGAAATCGAGTGCCGAGCTCCTGGGCAGCTTTTCACAGATCACGATATTGCTGCACTCCAAGAGTTTCTAAAACTGCCTACCCCAAAGCAGCAATTTAAAGTAAAAAACACAGATTTTCATGAGTGCTTAAAAGAACTGAGTAGACCTAACAGGAAATTTTCCCCCTCCCAAGGCTTTTCCCCACTTTTAGGCTCCTTTCGAATTGGATACTCAGAAATTCGCAAGAATGGTAATACTCCTCATTTAACTCCTAAGAAAAGTTCATCTGGAAAATCATTAAGTAGATCCCCTGTAAGAAGAATTATTAGACTGAGATAATTTTCGATAAACATTTTGTTTTTTAATAAAACTTGAAGCTGGCTTAACAATTAATAAATGTCAAGTCATCAGCCGTTAGGAGCCAACAGGAAAAAAGAGCCTAAAACGCCGCCGTCATTTTATATGGAAGAAAATTATATGGATGAAGTAGAAGAACGAGCGATAAGTAAACCTATTCCAAAACCATCACAGAATAGGCCTCAAAGCGCCAAACCAAATAATGCAAAAATTTCAAAAAGCCCTAATAAGCCTATAAAAAGGCCTTCCTCAGCTAAAAAGCAGCCGCCAAAAGCAAGAACTCCTGTTAAACCGAATCATGATGCTGATATTGTGGTTCCAGCTAAGCAAAAGCTTGGAAGAACTTCAATGGACAAGGAAAAAATATATGAAGAAAACATTGCCTTAAAGTTACAGCTAAACATGTCTAATGAAGAGCTGATTAAGTACAAAACAAAAATCTCTCAATTAGAAAAAGAAATAAAACAAAAACGAGAGTATTTTGCTGAAGAACTTAAAAATGCTGACAAATACACTCCAAACAACCTTAAACATGCTAACCTTGTCTCAAATTTAAGGCAATCAGTAAAAGACCATAAACGAGAGCTCGCCAAAAAAGACAGTGAAATTTCATCTCTCAAGAAAAGTATAAAAAATACCAAAGGCTCTGAACTTGAAATTGAAATTCAAGCTTATATTGATGAATGTACAAGATTAAGGCATCATCTAGAAGAATTAATAAGAGAAAGAGAACTCCCTCAGGGTACATCTGATGACCATCATGCAATAGTGAAAAACTTGAAAAAGGAAAATAAAGATTTGAATCTATTAATGGGACAAATCAAAACTGAGGCCTTACATTGAAAAGAAAGGGCAGAAAAGCTTGAAAAATTAAAGAAAAAAAGCATTAGCAGCAAGGATGAGCCTGAAGCACTTCTAGCTGAAATTAGCAATTTAAAATCTCAGCTTGAAAACTCAGGGCAAACTGCTTCGAAAAAAGATGGAGAGCTTAAAAAATCTTTAGAGCAAGCGCAAAAAGAGCTCATTGATGCCAAAAATAAACTAGCTAATGCAGAAAAAACCATTAAAGAGCAAAATAAAACTATTGAGAGGTTTCAAGGAGAGCAAAAAAAGAGCCAAGGTTTGCCACTTTCAAATAATCTATTGAGCAATCCCAATAAACTGCTGGTTACACTCAACCGAATTATAGAAAAAAAGAGAATAGATATTGATACTTTATTATCCCAACTTGATAGGAATAAAAAAGGATCGCTTGAGCTTGATGAAATTGTAAAAGGCTGTAAAGTAAATGGAGAAGAAATAAGTGGGACTCATGTGAAAGAAGCAATTTTGGAATTTACAGGTATACCTATTGCTAGCATTTCTTTACATCAATTAAGAATTCAGTATGAAAGATATAACTATAAGGATGAGGATGATCCTATCTCCAGTGTAGAAGAAGTAAATTTCATTGAAGAAATAAAAACACGAGAGGTAATTACTTCTCCTTCTAAAGAACCAAAACAAGCTTCTCCGCCAATAAAAGAAGCTAAGCAAGCTCTAACTCCTCCACCTAAAGAAAATCCCCAGCAATCTACTCCAGCTAAGCCGAAACAAGAAATTTCTCCATTGAAAACGACCGATAAAAAACCATCTGAAAACCAAATTACAACGGTAAAATTGAATCAAGTTTCCAACACATTAAGGCATATTTCATTCCGAATGCAACTTCACCGTTTACCGAAGGACAAGCTTTCTTCTGCTTTATTTGATGAAAAACAAAAAAATGATAAACCGATCTCTTACCAAGAACTAGCCTTAATATTTAGTAAAAAGCCATTTGGCATTGAAGAGAAATCTGAGGCTATTTTATTAGCAAAGTTTTTAGTTGAGCCTGAAGGCACAGAAAATATTCCTGAAAGCCAATATAAGCAACTCAAAAGCACTCCAAAGCAGATTGTTGCTAAGTTTTCAAAAGCATTAGAAGACTGGGAACTATTTTCATTAGAAGATGAAGAAGAATTTGATAAAGAAATCGCTATTTTAATAGGAAGCACCTATGACCATATATATGAGCTGTGCAAAAAATATGACAAAAATGGAAGCGGGGTCATAAAAAGCAGTGAATTTAAAAATGCATTAAAGGAACTAGGCGCTGAAATCCCTAAAGAAGTCTACAATTATATGCAGCTACTATTTTATTCTCATAATAATCAGCTAGACTCAGTTCCATATGAGCAATTTTTAAATGCTTATATTTCTCAAGGTGAAGAAGGTGACCATTCAGACTACTCTGAAGAAGAACAGGCCAAAATCGTTAGAAACTATCTTACAATGATAGCACAAAACCTAAACAAAATGAAAAAAAGCATTAGATCTGTGTTCCGAGCAGATAAAAAAGGTAGAATTGTTCCAGATCAGTTTATTTCTGCGTTAAAAGAACTAGGAATGGGCAACATTGAGAAAGAACATCTGATTTTAATGATCGAAGCTCTACAGTTTGATGAGGATACTGAAGATGTGCATATTAATATAGAAGAATTAGAAGAAATTTTAAGCCATTATGGAGTCAAGGTGGAAAAAATTTCAAATTTGCCTGGCTCAGAAGATTTAAAGCTTGGAGAGCTGCTAGAAAATCCTTCAGGTCGTCAGCCAAAACAACTTTCGTTGCTGAATGAATTCGAAGAAAAAAAGCAAGAACCAAAAAGAGACCCGACGCCTCCTACTAAAGAAGTAAAAGAGCCGCAAAAAGTGGCTTCAACGAATCCGAAGCAAGAACCCTCTCCTCAAAAAGCACCTGATAAAAAGCCATCTGAAACTCAAATTTCTACTGTAAAACTAAGTCAAGTATCCAATACATTAAAGCATATTTCATTCCGAATGCAACTTCAACGTTTACCAAAAGAAAAACTTTTTTCAGCATTATTTGATGATAAACAGAAGAATGATAAACCTATCACTTATCAAGAATTAGCTTTATTATTTAAAAAAGAGCCTTTTGGTATTGAAGAGAAGTCAGAGTCTATTTTGCTTGCTAAATTTTTAATAGAGCCAGAAGGTACAGAAAATATCCCTGAAAGCCAATACAAGCAGCTTAAAAGTACACCCAAGCAGATTGTTGCAAAATTCTTAAAAAATTTAGATAATTGGGAACTATTTTCCCCAGAGGATGAGGAAGAATTTGATAAAGAAATTGCTATGCTAGTTGGAAGTACTTATGAGCATTTATTCGAATTTTGCAAAAAATTTGATAAAACTAAAAGTGGTGTCATAAAAATGACTGAATTTAAAACTGCATTAAAAGAGCTCGGAGCAGAAATCCCTAAAGAAGTTTTTAGCTATATGCAATTATTGTTTTACTCTCATAACAATCAACTCGATTCAGTTCCATATGAGCAATTTCTCAATGCATATATCGATAGAGGCGAAGAAGGTGAGCATTCAGACTTATCTGAAGAAGAGCAAGCCAAAATTGTTAGACATTATTTAACGATGATTGCCCAAAATCTGAATAAACTTAAAAAAAGTGTAAGAACTGTATTTCTTGCAGATAAAAAAGGCAGAGTTTCCCCAGATCAATTCGTATCTGCTTTAAAGTACCTAGGCATGAGCAATATAGAGAAAGATCATTTAATTTTGATGATTGAAGCTCTACAATTTGATGAAGATCAAGATGTGTATATTAATATTGATGAATTAGAAGAAATTTTAAGCCATTATGGAGTAAAAGCAGAAGAAATCCCGATGTTGCCTGACTCTGAAGATTTACAATTCGCAGAACTCCTAGGAAACTCTTCAGGAGGCCATGTAAAACAAATTTCGCTATTGGACGAAATGGAAGACAGCGAAGAAGAAAAATTTGGTAAGCCAAAGCCAGCTAAAAAAGAAGACAAAAAGAAAAATAAAGAAGACTTAGGACATTTTGTGAAAGGCTCACATGAGTATATAGAAGATTACGAAGACAGCTCTGGAAGAAATAGTGTTGAATTTATGGGATCTGAGTCTGGGGAAGGAGAACTAGAAGAAAGGATAAGGGTTGTAGACTTTTATGAAGACTTCAGAGACATGGACCATTCACCTTCAGCTGTAAGTATATAAATTATTGTTATAATTATCTGGATACTGGAGGAGGAGCTTCAAGAAATCTGTCGTGAGAACTTCTTAATGACCTTGTTTTTCCTTCAGAATTTTTTTCCAATATTGTTGCTATTTCTTTTGTGTCCCATTTCTTTGTGACTGCCATATTAAATAATGCTTCTTTTACCTGAAACTGTTGAAGTTGGGTTTCTGAGTTGATATTTTGCCTTGTCTGAATCATTCTCTCTCTTTCTTTTGAAAAATTTTTTAGTCTTTCATCTTCCATTTTCATGCGTAATCTAGCCATTTGCTTTAAATATTCATCCTTCTTTTTCTGTCTTTTGACATTTCATTCTTTTTTGAGCTCTTTCAGTTCATCTAAATTCTTTTTAAATTCAATTTGTTGCTGCAATAAATCTTTTTGATGCTCAACCCTTTGCTGACTTTTTATTGATTTTTCTGTAATTTTTTGACGCCGCTCTTCTATGATTGCTTCAGCAACTTCTCGTGTTTTTAATATTTTTAAATCTCTCTCTTTGCTTAATGATTGAATGCTTTTAAGTTGTTCGGCTTTTTCTTCTAAAAATTTTTTGGTTTTTTTTTCTTCGATCTCTTTTTTTACATAATAGTCTTGACGCTTCTTTTCTAGTTGCTCTTCTAGAGAGGCTCTAACCATTTCACTTCTTATTTCTTTAGCTTTTCTTTGTTTTTGAATTTTTTTTCGTAGTCGTTTTTGGTGTTTTAAAATATTTTCCTGTCTTCATCTTTCTTCTTCATTTCTAGCTTTCATTCTAACTTCTTTTTCTCTTTGCATTTCCAATAAAAATTCTTCAACTCTCTTTAAATGCTCTTTCAACTTTTTATCATTATTTTGCCTCCTCAGCTCAATTTCTTTCAGCTTCATTTCTTCTAAATATTGTTGTTTCTCTGCTTCTTGCATATCGTGCTCAAACTGCAATAATGCTTTTCTCTTTGCTTCTTTTTCCTCTTCTATCTCCTTTTTAAGCTTTTCTATCTCCTTAAGCCTTTTTATTTCCGCTTTTTGCCTTTCTTCCTTTATAAGCTCTTTTTTCTTTCTTTCCTCTTCTAATGCCTTCTCCTGTTCTTTTTGTTGGTTTTCATTTAATTTTTTTGCAGCTAGTGTCTCATAACTTACAAGTCTTGTGAGCATTCTCACTTGTTTTTCTTTAGCTCTTTTTATGTCGTTTCCATACAATTTTTGATGAGCTAGAGATCCTAACGAGGAAGATCGTGAAAATTTTTCATCAGCAGCAATAATTTGGCGTCTTACTTTACGAGCTATATGCAAAAGTTCTAGCCGTTTGGACTCGAAAAATTCATATTGAAGATCCTGGACACCCGGAGAAACTGATTTGTATTTAAACTTCTCTCTTGGGACAAATAGAAGTTCTTCTGGGTCTATGCCTTCTCTATAGCACGCTTCAAGGGATCTGGGGGAGTTTACAACGCGTCTTGATTCGTAATTGTCAAAATCTTCAAGGGAGAAATTCTTAGGGCTTGAAGTCATAATAAAAAATATTTTAATGATTTATAATGTAAATCTTAAAATCTGTTTTAGAGGAAAAAGAGAAGTAATTATTATAAAAAATAACCGTTTGAATAATGAAATTCTATTAAATAGGTTTAAAATATGCTTATTGAATTGCCTTTACTTCGTCTTTTACTAAGACCAGCAAGTTTTGGCTCTCATGATTTGACTTATTCTTTCTTTTTCTTCTTATATCACTATATTTTACTGATTGTTTATACTCTTCTTCAAATTTACTGAAATTTATTTGGCTTTTGGTACTAATTATTCTCTTCGCCAAAGCAACGTTATCAAATGAAAGTTTTCTCCTTTTTTCTGCTTTGCAGGTTTGAGACCAAAGATTTAGCTCGTTTCCTTGACTAATCTGCACATTAGGTGGTGAATTAATTATTGATGTAAGTCTATTCAGCATTGTTGAGTTTTCTTTTGATATTTTTTCGTTTAGAACTATATGAGCGTTACATCTATCAGTTAAAGATTTGGAATTATAGCAGTGATTATATCGCTTCGGAGGTAAATTGTCTAATGATGAATGAGATCGTTGAATTTCTTCAATTTTTTTCTTATGAGACTCCTGCTGCTTTTTTCAATTCACCCATTGAAGATAACTCGAAAGTGACATTATTTTAAATTAATTATTATGAGGGATTTTGAGTGAATTTTATGTTCTTCTTCTAACATAAATCACAGTATTTATAATTTGTAAAGTATGCTTAGCAGTCTAAATAACTATTTTACAATTAATGGCATCCAGCCTTCCAAACTGGGTACTTCCTCCTAGATATCAACTCACACGAAAGATTGGGCAAGGTACATATGGATCTGTCTGTGAAGCAATTGATCATCAAACTGGTGAAAAAGTGGCTATCAAAAGCATCAAAGCTCTTTTCGATGAGCAAATTGTTGCTACTAGAATGCTAAGAGAGATTTCGATCATGAGATCCTTAAATCACCCAAATATCATAAAAATAAAGAAAATTCTGCTGCCTTCTCAACCAGAATTGTTTAATACCGTTTATATTGTGATGGAGCATGCAGACACAGACCTTAAAAAAGTTACAAGATCCCCTACATTCCTCGACCGCGCCCAGGTAAAGTGGTTGATGTATCAAGCTATTTGTGGATGCCGATATATGCATTCAGCAAATATTTTTCATCGCGATATTAAGCCTGGAAATATTTTAATAAACTCAAATGTTTCGCTTAAGATTTGTGATTTTGGACTTTCTAGAAGTTATCAAGGACTGAATCAAAACTTCCAAAATGCTGCAAATAATCAATTAGCGTCCAATGAGGCGCAAGGGATAGAAAGAAACTTTGAAAGAGTGACTAGAAGAATTCTTACTGATCATGTTGTGACGAGATATTATAGGGCTCCAGAAGTGATTTTACTTGAAAAACAATATGGAAAGGAAATCGATATATGAAGTCTTGGCTGTGTCTTTGCAGAACTGCTTGGAATGATCTCAGAAAACATTCCGCAATATATAGATAGAGCTCCTCTTTTCCCTGGAAAAAGTTGTTTCCCATTATCACCTGACCCTAGTCCAAATAATCAAAGGGGAGGATTCCCATCTTCTAATAATGATCAGTTGAACATGATTTTTAGGATTATAGGAACTCCATCAGATGATGACTGTTCTTTTATATCAGATCAACGTGCTTTAAACTATGTTAGATCCTTTCCAGTTACTGACCCCGTAGACCTTCGCGAACTGTATCCTGGGTCGACTTCTGAAGAATTGAATCTTTTATTGAGACTTTTAACTTTTTCACCAATAAAGCGAATTACTTTAGATCAAGCTTTAGATCATCCTTATTTTCGTGATATAAGGCATCCCGAGCTAGAGAGCTTAGCGAGTGTTCCAGCTGATTTTATCTTTGATAGAGAAGAAGAATTAGACATGCAAGCACTCAGAGATCTTTTTAGAAGAGAAATTGAAAGATATAACAATAATTAATTTGACCTCAAAAAGTTATATGCTTATAGATAAAATTATTCATAATATTCATTGGTCATTAAATACATTTTCCATTTATGGAATATACTGAATTTATTTGGATTTTTATTCTCTTTGCTAAAACAGAATTATCAAATGAAAGTTTTCTCCTTTTTTCTGCTTTGCAGGTTTGAAATCAAAGATTTAGCTCATTTCCTTGACTAATCTGCACATTAGGTGGTGAAATAATTATTGATGTAAGTCTATTCAACATTGTTGAGTTTTCTTTTGATATTTTTTCGTTAGAACTATATGAGCATTATATCTATCAGTTAAAGATTTGGAATTATAGCAGTGATTATATCGCTTCAGAGGTAAATTGTCTAATGATGAATGAGATCGTTGAATTTCTTCAATTTTTTTCTTATGAGACTCCTGTTACTTGTTTTAATTCATGTGACATTATTTTTAATTAATTATTATGATGAATTTTGAGTGAATTATATTCTATTCGTAAAGCATAAATCACAGTATTTATAATCTGCAAAATATGCTTAATCTTAGTATTTTAAATAGTTTACAATAAATGGTTTCTAGTCTTCCAAACTGGGAGCTTCCTCCTAGATATCAACTCAAACGACAGATTGGGCAAGGTGCATATGGATCTGTCTGTGAAGCAATTGATCTTCAAACTGGTGAAAAAGTGGCTATCAAATGCATAGAGAAAATTTTCGATAACAAAATTTTGGCAACTAGGATTCTAAGAGAGACTAAGATAATGAGAAAATTACATCACCATAATATCATAAAAATCAAGAATATTCTGCTGCCTTCTCAACCAGAATTGTTTAATACTGTTTATATTGTGATGGAGCATGTATACAAAGACCTTAAAAAAGTTACAAGATCCCCTACATTCCTCGACCGCGCCCAGGTAAAGTGGTTGATGTATCAAGCTATTTGTGGATGCCGATATATGCATTCAGCAAATATTTTTCATCGCGATATTAAGCCTGGAAATATTTTAATAAGCTCAGACTGTTGACTTAAGATTTGTGATTTTGGACTTTCTAGAAGTTATCAAGGACTGAATAGAAACTTCCAAAATGCGGCAAATAATCAAGTAGGGTCCAATGAGGTGCAAGGGATAGAAAGAAACTTTAATAGCGTGACCAGAAGAATTCTTACTGATCATGTTGTGACCAGAAATTATAGGGCTCCAGAAGTGATTTTACTTGAAAGACAATATGGAAAGGAAATCGATATATGAAGTCTTGGCTGTGTCTTTGCAGAACTGCTTGGAATGATCTCAGAAAACATTCCGCAATTTATAGATAGAGGTCCTCTTTTCCCTGGAAAAAGCTGTTTCCCATTATCACGTGACTCTAGTCCAAATAATCAAAGGGGAGGATTCCCATCTTCTAATAGTGATCAATTGAACATGATTTTTAGGATTATAGGAACTCCATCAGACGATGACTGTTCTTTTATATCAGATCCAGTTGCTTTAAATTATGTTAGATCCTTTCCAGTTACTGACCCCGTAGACCTTCGCGAACTGTATCCTGGGTCGACTCCTGAAGAATTGGATCTTTTGTCGAGACTTTTAACTTTTTCACCAATAAAGCGAATTACTTTAGATCAAGCTTTAGAGCATCCTTATTTTCATGATGTAAGATGCCCTGAGTTAGAGATCTTAGCGAGTGTTCGAGCTAATTTTATCTTTGATAGAGAAGAAGCATTAGATTTGCAAACACTCAGAGGTCTTTTTAGAAGAGAAGTTGAAAGATATAACAATAATTAATTTGACCTCAATAAGTTATATGTTTGCAGATAAGCTATTTATAATTGTTTATTGGTCATTAAACATTTAAAAATAAAATTATTTTTCATATCTTCTCTGAGCTTCCATTCTCTTTAATGATCTCGCACTCTTTTGATGCTCAATAAATTGGTGTGGGCATTTTTCTAGCAATTTATCAACGTATTTATGGAGAGGATCTACCTCAGTCATATCTCTAGAAAGTTTTATTACTATTGCTATACTTAAATCTAAGGTGCAAATTGAAACATTACATTACATTACATTACTGTGCAAATTGAAACAGATTTTTAGCTCTGATTTGAAAGTGATATTAAGACCAACAAATTTTATTTGACTTATTCTTTCTTTTTCTTTTTAAATCGCTTTATTTTACCGATTGTTTATACTTTCTTCAAATTTGGTGAAATTTATTTGGCTTTTGTTTGCTAATTAATCTCTTCGCAAAAGCAACGCGATGAAATTAAAGTTTTCTTCTTTTTTCTGCTTTACAATTGTGAGACCAAAGACTCAGTTCATTTTCTTGAATAATCTGCACATTAGGTGGCGAATTAATTATTGATAAAAGTCTGTTCATTTTTTTATATTTTTTCGTTTATTGCTGCGGAGGTAAATTGTCTAATGATGAATGAGATTGCTGAGTTTCTTCAATTTTTTTTTGAGACTCCTGCTGCTTTTTTCAATTCACACATTGAAGATATCTGAAAATGGCATTAATTTTAATTAATTATTATGATGGATTTTGAGAGAATTATATTCTATTCGTCAAGCATAAATCACAGTATTTATAATCTGCAAAATATGATTAATCTTAGTAATTTAAATCCTTTACAATTAATGTCATATAGATTTCCAAAATAGGAGCTTCCTCCTAGATATCAACTTACACGAAAACTTGGGCAAGGTAGATTTGGATCTGTCTGTGAAGCAATTGATCTTCAAACTGGTGAAAAAGTGGCTATCAAAAACATGAAGGCTCTTTTTGATAACCAAATTGTTGCAACTAGGATTCTGAGATTTTGTCAATTAAATCCTTAGATCACCTCAATATCATAAAAATCAAGAATATTCTGCTGCCTCCTTCTCAGTCAGAGTTATTTAATACTCTTTATATTGTGATGGAGTGTGCAGATTATGATCTTCAAAAAGCTACAAGATCAAATCTTTTCTACGGCTACGGTCAGGTAAAGTTATTGATGTATCAAGCTATTTGTGGATGCCGATATATGCATTCAGCATCTGATCCAACCAGAAACCGCCCCCAGCCTCTAAAAGACAAACTACCTAGGACTTAAAGTCATAATAAAAAATATTTAATGATTTATAATGTAAATCTTAAAATCTGTTTTAGAGGAAAAAGAGAAGTAATTATTATAAAAAATAACCGTTTGAATAATGAAATTCTATTAAATAGGTTTAAAATATGCTTATTGCATTGCCTTTACTTCGTCTTTTACTAAGACCAGCAAGTTTTGGCTCTCATGATTTGACTTATTCTTTCTTTTTCTTCTTATATCACTCTATTTTATTGATTGTTTATACTCTTCTTCAAATTTACTGAAATTTATTTGGCTTTTGGTACAAATTATTCTCTTCGCCAAAGCAACGTTATCAAATGAAAATTTTCTTCTTTTTTCTACTTTGCAGGTTTGAGACCAAAGATTTAGCTCATTGCCTTGACTAATCTGCACATTAGGTGGTGAATTAATTATTGATGTAAGTCTGCTCAACATTGTTGAGTTTTTTTTGATATTTTTTCGTTTAGAACTATATGAGCATTACATCTATCAGTTAAGGATTTGCAATTATAGCAGTGATTATATCGCTTCGGAGGTAAATTGTCTAATGATGAATGAGATCGTTGAATTTCTTCAATTTTTTCTTATGAGACTCCTGCTGCTTTTTTCAATTCACCCATTGAAGATAACTCGAAAGTGACATTATTTTAAATTAATTATTACAAGGGATTTTGAGTGAATTTTATGTTCTTCTTCTAGCATAAATCAGAGTATTTATAATTTTTAAAGTATGCTTAGCAGTCTAAATAACTATTTTAAAATTAATGGCATCCAGCCTTCCAAACTGGGAGCTTCCTCCTAGATATCAACTCACACGAAAGATTCGGCAAGGTGGATATGGATCTGTCTGTGAAGCTAATGATCTTCAAACTGGTGAAAAAGTGGCTATCAAATGCATCAAAGCTCTTTTCGATAACCAAATTGTTGCTACCAGAATGCTAAGAGAGATTTCGATCATGAGATCCTTAAATCACCCCACAATCATAAAAATCAAGAAAATTCTGCTGCCTTCTCAACCAGAATTGTTTAATACTATTTATATTGTGATGGAGCATGCAGACACAGACCTTAAAAAAGTTACAAGATCCCCTATATTCCTCGACCACACCCAGGTAAAGGTGTTGATGTATCAAGCTATTTGCGGATGCCGATATATGCATTCAGCAAATATTTTTCATCGCAATATTGAGCCTGGAAATATTTTAATAAACTCAAATTTTTCGCTTAAGATTTGTGATTTTTGACTTTCTAGAAGTTATCAAGGACTGAATCAAAACTTCCAAAATGCCGCAAATAATCAATTAGAGTCCAATGAGGCGCAAGGGATAGAAAGAAACTTTGAAAGAGTGACCAGAAGAAAACTTACTCAGCATGTTGTGTTGAGATATTATAGGGCTCCAGAAGTGATTTTACTTGAAAAACAATATGGAAAGGAAATCGATATATGAAGTCTTGGCTGTGTCTTTGCAGAACTGCTTGGAATGATCTCAGAAAATATTCCGAAATATATAGATAGAGCTCCTCTTTTCCCTGGAAAAAGCAGTTTCCCATTATCACCTGACTCTAGTCCAAATAATCAAAGGGGAGGATTCCCATCTTCTAATAATGATCAATTGAACATGATTTTTAGGATTATAGGAACTCCATCAGATGATGACTGTTCTTTTATATCAGATCCACATGCTTTAAACTATGTTAGATCCTTTCCAGTTACTGACCCAGTAGACCTTCACGAACTGTATCCTGGGTCGACTTCTGAAGAATTGAATCTTTTATTGAGGCTTTTAACTTTTTCACCAATAAAGCGAATTACTTTAGATCAAGCTTTAGATCATCCTTATTTTCGTGATATAAGGCATCCCGATCTAGAGAGCTTAGCGAGTGTTCCAGCTGATTTTATCTTTGATAGAGGAGAAGAATTAGACATGCAAGCACTCAGAGATCTTTTTAGAAGAGAAATTGAAAGATATAACAATAATTAATTTGACCTCAAAAAGTTATATGCTTATAGATAAAATTATTCATAATATTCATTGGCCATTAAATACATTTTCCATTTATGGAATATACTGAATTTTTTGGCTTTTTATTCTCTTTGCTAAACTAGAATTATCAAATAAAAGTTTTCTCCTTTTTTCTGCATTTCAGGTTTGAGACCAAAGATTTAGCTCATTTCCTTGACTAGTCTGCACATTAGGTGGCGAATTGATTATTGATGTAAGTATGCTCAACATTGTTGAGTTTTCTTTTGATATTTTTTCGTTAGAACTATATGAGCGTTACATCTATCAGTTAAAAATTTAGAATTATAGCAGTGATTATCGCTTTGGAGGTAAATTGTCTAATGATGAATGAGATCGTTGAATTTCTTCAATTTTTCTTATGAGACTCCTGTTACTTGTTTTAATTCATGTGACATTATTTTTAATTAATTATTATGATGAATTTTGTGTGAATTATATTCTATTCGTAAAGCATAAATCACAAATATTTATAATCTGCAAAATATGATTAATCTTAGTAATTTAAATCGTTTACAATAAATGGAATCTAGTCTTCCAAACTGGGAGCTTCCTCCTAGATATCAACTTACACGAAAACTTGGGAAAGGTACATATGGATCTGTCTGTGAAGCTAATGATCTTCAAACTGGTGAAAAAGTGGCTATCAAATGCATAGAGAAAATTTTCGACAACAAAATTTTGGCAACTAGGATTCTAAGAGAGATTTCGATCATGAGATCCTTAAATCACCATAATATCATAAAAATCAAGAATATTCTGCTGCCTTCTCAACCAGAATTGTTTAATACTGTTTATATTGTGATGGAGTATGTACACACAGACCTTCAAAAAATTTCAAAATCCCCTACATTCCTACTCCACGAACAGGTAAAGGTGTTGATGTATCAAGCTATTTGTGGATACCGATATATGCATTCAGCAAATATTTTTCATCGCGATATTAAGCCTGGAAATATTTTAATAAGCACAGACTGTCGACTTAAGATTTGTGATTTTGGACTTTCTAGAAGTTATCAAGGACTGAATCAAACCTTCCAAAATGCCGCAAATAATCACTTAGAGTCCAATGAGGCGCAAGGGATAGAAAGAAACTTTGAAAGAGTGACCAGAAGAATTCTTACTGATCATGTTGTGTCGAGATATTATAGGGCTCCAGAAGTGATTTTACTTGAAGCACAATATGGAAAGGAAATCGATATATGAAGTCTTGGCTGTGTCTTTGCAGAAATGCTTGGAATGATTTCAGAAAACATTCCGCAATTTATAGATAGAGGTCCTCTTTTCCCTGGAAAAAGCTGTTATCCATTATCACCTGATTCTAGTCCAAATAATCAAAGGGGAGGATTCCCATCTTCTAATAGTGATCAATTGAGCATGATTTTTAGGATCATAGGAACTCCATCAGACGAAGACTGTTCTTTTATATCAAATCCAATTTTTTTAAATTATGTTAGATCCTTTCCAGTTACTGACCCCGTAGACCTTCGCGAATATTATCCTGGGTCGACTCCTGAAGAATTGGATCTTTTGTCGAGACTTTTAACTTTTTCACCAATAAAGCGAATTACTTTAGATCAAGCTTTAGAGCATCCTTATTTTCATGGTTGTGAAAGATTCCCTGGGCTGGAGACATTAGCGAGTGCTCCAGCTGATTTTATCTTTGATAGAGAAGAAGAATTAGATTTGCAAAGACTCAGAGTTCTTTTTAGAAGCGAAGTTCAAAGATATAACAATAATTAATTTGACCTCAATAAGTTATATGCTTGCAGATAAGCTATTTATAATTGTTTATTGGTCATTAAACATTTAAATAAAATTATTTTTCATATCTTCTCTGAGCCTCCATTCTCTTTAATGATCTCGTACTCTTTTGATGCTCAATAAATTGGTGTGGGCATTTTTCTAGCAATTTATCAACGTATTTATGGAGAGGATCTACCTCAGTCATATCTCTAGAAAGTTTTATTACTATTGTTATACTTAAATCTAAGTAATAATTCAGGTGTCATGGACCATATTTTTTCTAATCGATTGATTTTTTGGTTAGAATGATCTATTAAGGTGCAAATTGAAACAGATTTTTAGCTCTGATTTGAAAGTGATATTAAGACCAGCAAATTTTATTTGACTTATTCTTTCTTTTTCTTTTTAAATCGCTTTATTTTACCGATTGTTTATACTTTCTTCAAATTTGGTGAAATTTATTTGGCTTTTGTTTGCTAATTAATCTCTTCGCAAAAGCAACGCGATGAAATTAAAGTTTTCTTCTTTTTTCTGCTTTACAATTGTGAGACCAAAGACTCAGTTCATTTTCTTAAATGATCTGCACATTAGGTGGCGAATTAATTATTGATAAAAGTCTGTTCATTTTTTTAATATTTTTTCGTTTATTGCTGCAGAGGTAAATTGTCTAATGATGAATGTGATTGTTGAATTTCTTGAATTTTTTTTGTGAGACTCCTGCTGCTTTTTTCAATTCACACATTGAAGATATCTGAAAGTGGCATTAATTTTAATTAATTATTATGAGGCATTTTGTGAGAATTATATTCTATTCGTCAAGCATAAATCACAGTATTTATAATCTGCAAAATATGATTAATCTTAGTAATTTAAATCATTTACAATTAATGGCATCTAGACTTCCAAATTGGGAGCTTCCTCCTAGATATCAACTTACACGAAAACTTGGGCAAGGTAGATATGGATCTGTCTATGAAGCTAATGATCTTCAAACTGGTGAAAAAGTGGCTATCAAATGCATAGAGAAAATTTTCGATAACCAAAAAGTTGCAACTAGGATTCTAAGAGAGATTTCGATCATGAGATCCTTAAATCACCCCACAATCATAAAAATCAAGAATATTCTGCTGCCTCCTTCTCAGCCTGAGTTATTTAATACTCTTTATATTGTGATGGAGTGTGCAGATTATGATCTTCAAAAAGCTACAAAATTCAATCTTTTCTACGACCACAATCAGGTAAAGGTATTGATGTATCAAGCTATTTGTGGATGCCGATATATGCATTCAGCAAATATTTTTCACCGCGATATTAAGCCTGGAAATATTTTAATAAATAAGGACTGATCGCTTAAGATTTGTGATTTTGGACTCGCTAGAAGTTATCAAGGACTGAATAGAAACTTCCAAAATGCTGCAAATAATCAAGTAGAGTCCAATGAGGTGCAAGGGATAGAAAGAAACTTTAATATCGTGACCGGAAGAATTCTTACCCAGTATGTTGCGTCGAGATATTATAGGGCCCCAGAAGTGATTTTACTTGAAAGACAATATGGAAAGGAAATCGATATATGAAGTCTTGGCTGTGTCTTTGCAGAACTGCTTGGAATGATTTCAGAAAACATTCCACACTGAGTAGACAGAGGTCCTCTTTTCCCTGGACAAAGCTGTTTTCCATTCTCACCTGATTCTAGTCCAAATAATCAAAGAGGAGGATACCCATCTTCTAATAACGATCAATTGAGCATGATTTTTAGGATTATAGGAACTCCATCAGACGATGACTGTTCTTTTATATCAGATCAAACCGCTTTAAATTATGTTAGATCCTTTCCAGTTACTGATCCTCTAAACCTTTGCGAACTGTATCCTGGGTCAACTCCTGAAGAATTGAATCTTTTGTCGAGACTTTTAACTTTTTCACCAATAAAGCGAATTACTTTAGATCAAGCTTTAGATCATCCTTATTTTCGTGGTATAAGGCACTCTGAGCTAGAGACATTAGCAAGTGTTCGAGCTGATTTTATCTTTGATAGAGAAGAAGAATTAGATTTGCAAAGACTCAGAGATCTTTTTAGAAGCGAAGTTGAATGATACAACAATAATTAATTTGACCTCTATAAATTATGGTTGGCCAATATACTTGAAGGTAAAACAATTCATAATAGTTCATTGGTAATGAACCATTTAAGAATAAAATTACTTTTATTCAATGGTGCAGCTATGCCGGTTTTTCTTTCTTCTGCCAAGCTTTTTCCTGATATGCTCATACTTAGATCTTATTTGTGCATTGTATCCTCCAAACTCTACAAAGCTTCCAAACGGCTTTATTATGCCTTTACTTCCTAGCTCTCTCTATCAGACCTTGCTTTATGTAGTAGTGACTTTTCTTCAAGCAATTTTGCATCATCAATCTTATTTGCAAATAATATTGGCCTATCTCCATTTTTTCTATTAATCTCGCATTAAAATTGTTCGGGAAAAACAGCGTAAATCCTTGGCCAAAAATTGTCACTAAGTCAATAAACCATTACTTTATTGAACTGTGTATGTTTGGCTTTAATAAATAACAAAAAGTTATAGCATACTGATGGTGTTAGACGGGCAATAAAACTACATCAGATGATAGCTGTTATTTTATATAAGATCCAAAGCGCTTTAAATTATTTTAGATCCTTTCCAGTTACTGATCCTCTAGACATTCACGAACTATATCCTAGGTTAACTCATGGTGAATTGAATCTTTTGACGAGATTTTTAACTTTTCCACCAATAAAGCGAATAGTCTTAGACCAATCTCTAGAGTATCCTTATTTTCATGGTATAAGGCCTTCTCAGCTGGAATGCTTAGCGAGTGTTCCAGCTGATTTAATCCTAGATAGAAAGAAGAATTAGATTTGCAAACACTTAGAAATCTTTATATAACAGAAATTGAAATTAAAACAATAATTAATTTGGCCTCAATAAGTTATATGTTTTAGAGAAAATTATTTATAATAGTTGATTGGTCATTAACCATTTAAGAATAAACTTAACTATTCTAACTTATTTTCCTTGAGTATAATAAATTTAGAAATCGTAAATATCTTTCTTCAATGGTGCAGTTATACTGTTTTTTCTTTCTTCAGCCAAGCTTTTCCTGATATGCTCATACTTAGATCTTATTTGTGCATTGTATCCTCCAGACTCTACAAAGCTTCCAGACGGCGTTATTGTGCCTTTACTTCCTCGCTCTCTATCAGACCTTGCTTTACGCAGTAGTGATTTTCCTTCAAGCAATTTTGCATCATCAATCTTATCTGCAAAGGAATATTGGTCCATTCCCATTTTTTCCATTAATCTCGCATAAAAATTGGTAATGTTTAATAAGCAAAAGACTATTAAGATCATAGGGAAAAACAGTGTAAATCCTTGGCCAAAAATTGGCACTAAGTCAATAACCCCCATAACTTTATTGAACTGTGTATGCTTGACTTTAATAAATAGCAAAAAGTTATAGCATACTGATGGTGTAAGACGGGCCATAATAAAAGCACTCCATATAAGATTTGGAGGATCTGTTTGATTGTGACTATAAAGTCCGTATCTACCTTTAAGCTTTAATTTGAAAAGAGAGACATAGATGCTAGCTATGATGTAAAGAAGTGGCATAAAGCAGAGAATCAGAGTACCGACGCTACCATGGTTATCTTTAAAAAATAATGGAAAGACGCCAATTGGTGTGTCGACAAATAGTGTAATTTCGCCTAATACCACAAATAAGCTGACTACTGCTAATAAAAGGCCCAGCAGTCTGCACAAGATTGGGTAAAGGCGGGTATACCAAATCCATTCAAAGACTTCTCTAAATCTTGCATATTTTCCATTTTTTGCTGGCCAAAAGTTGCTTCTGATCCATTTATTTGAATTGTTTTTGTTAGCTATGATGTCTTCAAGTCGAAAAGCAGCTTCCAGATGTTGTTCCCAACGACTCTAGATATTTAATTACCTTTCACTTCTCCCAAATTCAGCAATATTTTTCTTCAAATCTCTATTAACTCCTACTAAATACTTATATGTGATTTCTTTTTTCTCATCATTAGCCTCCATACTCCTTAATGATCTCGTACTCTTTTGGTGCTCAATAGATTGCTGTGGACATTTTTCCAACAATTTATCAACGTATTTATGGAGAGGATCCACCTCAGTCACATCTCTAGAAAGTTTCATTACTATTCCTACAGTTTGATCTAAGTTATATTTGGCTTCTATCTTCGACTGATCTAGCTCAACAGCTTTTAACTGTGCAAGTTTCATTGAAGTATCAAGACTTCCATTCTGCCAAAATGTTTTCGGAATATAAACAAGCCCATAACCAAGAAGAACCATGATAATAAACAATGACCAAATATTGCTCAATGCCACAAGAATTGCAGGGAGCCTATGAGATGCAAAGTTTCCTGAAATGACTAAATATAAAATAAAAATGACTCCCATAGCAAGAGTAATTCCAATCATCCTAAGTCTTGTAATAAAAGCTCTTTTCATCTTGGTTAGAAATGTAAATTCGCCAGCCATGTGGTAATTTTGCATCATTGGCAAGAGCGCCCAGCATAATGCAAAAATTACCCAATAAATGATGTTCCAGCAAACGTGTAGGTCATTTTTGTTGCCTTCTCCTCCTAAACTTAAATAAACATCATATGGAATCACTGTGACGATCACAAATGCCAAATACCAGCCGATAAACACAAAAAAGTAGACGTAGTATTGGGTTTTCTTTGATGGGTAAATCTTTAGAAGGTATACAGTGAAAGCAGTGATGCCAATCACCAGGAGAATTGTAAACCAACTTACCATGTTTTATTCTGCAACAACTGCAGGTGAAGTATTTTCTTATTTAATATATGAATATTCTGGGCTAGAAAGAATTTTTAGGATTAATTTAGCAAAATTACCTAAGAGCTCTTGAAAATTATGCCTGCTCCTCCTCCCCTTCTATTTTCTCAGTCTCTTCAAACAGCTTGAGCAATCTATTTACATTTTGCACAGCTTCATAAGACTCCGACAGCTTAATTTTCATCAAATCAAATCCTACAACAGCATCAACCTGTGCATTTTGTGGCCTTTTCGAATATCTCTGAGAAAAGTGAGTTAGTACCACCTTCCAAGCACTCATTTGTACAGCCACATTAAGCGCTTCTCCAATAGTGCTATGCATCTTTTCACTTGCATCTCCAGCTAAGTCATCATCAAAAGTTGCTTCATGAATCAGCAAACTTGCATTATTTCCTGCTTCTACAAGCGCCTGGCAAGGTCTTGTGTCTCCACTATATACGATTTTTCAGCCAGTTTGATGTTGAATTACAAATCCATATGCCTCTATACTGTGATCTACTTTTATGCATTGAACTGAAGAGAAATTAGGCAAAATGTGACTGTTTGTTATAGGCTCAAATCTAAATAATAAAGGTCCCATGAGCTCATTACAGATTTGCAAATAAATTTGGTATGCAATTGGAGCTATAATTGTGATGGGTTCATCGGTAAGCTTGGATCTCTCATAAATTAGTTTTATTGTGCCTAAGTGGTGATCTGCATGCAAATGGGAAATAAAGATGGTTTTGATATCTATTAAAGCTTGATTAATATCTTCCCCAAAATGTCGGCATAACTGCCCATAAGTGCCTTCTCCGCAGTCAAAAAGAAGGCTTGAACCAAATTCACCGATTCAAATTCCGCTGACGTTTCTGTATTTTCCTGGCTTCATTGAAGCAGTGCCTAGCAAAAGCACAGCTGGGTCAGAGTTGGGTTGAGACATATCAATGAAATCTTCATAAGAAATTCTGTTTAGAGTGAGAAATGGAGGAAATTCCATATCTGTCACTCTTTTTATTATTTCTTCTGGGTTTAAAGGGTCTAAACAGTCTGTCTCATCAATTGTTCCGTTCATCTCAGGAGGGCTGAGATTAAGCTTCGCCTTAAATTGAGGGATTATTAAATTTTTGAAACTTTTCTTAATATTTTCCTCAAACAAAAGGTCAACCTTTTCATACATTTCGGTGTTAAGCTTAAAATTTTTAGGTGAAACAGCACTCAGCTCAGTCAATAAGATATCTGATCCTCTGAAAATGGGGGTCTGCATTGTATTTATAAAATTTCTTGTAAGATGCCTATTAAAAACGATATTTTTGGTACCTTCTGGCATCATTTCTAGGAAGCTTTGGTATCCTGGATCTAAAAGAACTGTAGTTGGTGACATATGAATAAGTGCTGAAAAGTCAAATTCTCCAGTAAAATAATTACAAACTACATCAGAAATGTGAGGGTGCAAATATTGAATTGAAGGAATATCAATAACTCCAAATGCAGGCGGCTTCGAAGGAGGGTCAAGTACATCGTCAGGAGTGATTACTCTTCCATTGATTTCTAATGTTTCTCCATTTGCCAGCCTTCCAAACAGTTTTCCAGGAGGGACTCCAAACTCTTTAGCTTTCTCAGCTCTAAATTTTCTAGGATGAGCCTTGCATTCAATAAAATAGCTTGCACATGACTCTCTTGGCATCCTTAACTTATTCCCATCTGGCATCTCCAGTCATCGTTCATCAAAGGAATTGAGTGAGACAATTCTGACACTAATATTTTCATCTTTATAGCTTCTTTCTGTGGTGATTCTCGATATATGAGTGCTAACATCTCTATCTCCATACTCAATAATGTCAAATTTATCTAATCAAGAAAACGTACACGCAGCTTCAATAAAAGCAGCTATACCAACAGGGCCATGGATTTTGCATCTGTATCCTTTTCTTGTATCGCTTGCCATATTCAGCATTAAACTTGGCAAAGCTGCTATTGCTTCTGTATGAATTCCAGTCAAAAATACATCCGTGATTTTGCTTTTTCTTACCTTTGACTCCAGAAGACACCTTTGCAGGTTTTCTCCTGCGTTAAATAAATATCTTTTCGAATCAAAGAAGAGCATAAAGCACGGGCTTGTAAGTTTTGATGGGACCCCCAGCATTTGGAGGTAGTATCTCATATTGGTTTTTTATTATGTCAGCCATGGACAGAATGATAATTCACAATTTTCTAATAAAATTTTAAGGATTTATTAAGTGGAGGCTATAATTACCAGTGCTACAATGATTCCGATAGTCATCAACCCTGCTGTTGTTAAGACACATACTTGAGTGTTTACTCCTAGGCATTTATCGTTAACATTAGGTAAACATGTTCTAGATTCACTATTTTGAGGCAAAAGAGGCTGGTTTTCTCTCCCATAACCAGGAGGAGGAGCATAATATGGGTTTTGCCTTGGCTGAGGAGGCGGAACTTGATATACAGGAGGCTGATTTGAAGGAGGGACTTGATAAGCTGGGTATGCTTGATAGCCGTAAACAGGAGGGTTACTTGAAACATTAGACTGTTCTGGACCTTGATATTGGCTTTGCAATTTTCTGGCTACTTCTTCATCAGCTAATGCTTGTTTACGAACTCTTTCATTTTCTTCTTCTTGTAAAGCTCTTGCTATCTCCTCATCTCTATTAATATCGCTGCCAGTGTGTCTTTGCTGCATACGACGTCGATATTCCTCTAATTGGTCTCCGCTCATGACTTAATTTTATTCGTTTTATTATATTTAATCTCTAAGCAAATAATAAAAGAAGTTTTCTGACAGGAGAAGTTTTTATATATATTTTATAGCGTTTTTCGCAAAATCAGATATAAAAATATTAAAATATATACTTGAATTAAAAATTTTGCAATTAAAAAACTAATAATCTCAGCTTAAGTAAACCTTTAGTATATAAAGATGCTAAATAATTTTTTGAATAATATATAAATTTAGATATAATAATCATAATATTAAATAATCCAGGAAAAATATAGTTAAACTAATGTTTGCTATCTAAATATAATGATTTAATTCGAATCACGCTTTTCCAACATAATTTTTTATATATAATTGAATAGACTTCATATAATATTTCTAAAAATTGATTTTTCTTTAAAAATCACTCTGCTGTTTTAGTAATTATATATGCAATGCTCTAGCCTTTAATTATAAATTTGTTTCAAATAAGTTAATTTTTCAATCTTCATCATATCATAACATCTTTTCATATATGGCCTTAATTCAAAGCATTTTGATAATTTAAAAATTAAAAATAAAAAAGATAAATAAATAAAGATCAGATCTAGTGATAGATGAATGTTTTAAAGAGTAAATTATCATAGATGGTTTCCAAGAATAATTTTGAATTTTATTTGAAAAATTATTTTTTGGCAAAGGGAGGGCTTAATGGTAATCTAATTAAGATAAAATAATTCAGGTTTTTATTAGCAAAATGGATTTGAAAAACCCGCAACCGTCGCTTCGAAATTCAAAATTTAACTAGAATTGTTTTTATTAGCATTATTATTTTCGAAAAACCTCAAAAATGCTGTAATATAGTAATAGCCTATAACTTGCATCATTGGATTTTCTTCAAGTTTTGCAAGAAGCAAGTCTTCAGATTCTTTGTGTTCATCTTCAGTTTTCTTGCTTACAGAGTAGCTGAATAAGTCTTTTGATGCATAATCATAATAAACAAACCATAAATCGCTCCCTACTTTGCATTTTTTGGAAAGCTCTGCCTGACCGTAGCTTTTGAACCACTCTCTATACTGATCAACAAATATCTGATGAGAAAAAAGATAGTCTTTATACTTCTTCCCATATGATAAAAACTTATTCCCTTTGTCTGGTTTGCCTCTAGGGCTTAAATACTCTTGTAAAAATACTTTATCCTGATTGCTTAATGTGTGCTCTATTTTAGGGTAATTGAACTTCATAAAGCTCCTAAAAGACCGAAGCCAGTATTTATCCTTTTCTTCAGTTTTTTTCTTAATGGGATCAAAGGGTCTAAGAGGCCTTCTACCTCTTTTCTTAGGCAATTTTGCGATATCATCATCTGATGAGGTCACATACTTGGATTCAGGTAAAGACTGAATATTCATTAAGGAATTATGGATTTGCCAGTTTACCCAATAATTACTGGGATAAGCTGGGCTTGGAACACTAGGACCTACTTCTGAAACAGGAATTGGAACTGCTATTAAGCTTTCTTCACTCTCCATCTACTATGAATTCAATTATTATTAGGCGACATAATTATGTTTAAATTACTGGATTAATTCGACAACCATAAAAGAAAAATAATAATTACTGCAATGAATCAGAACAAGGTGATTTGATTCGCCACACTTATATGGAGAAGATTTGCAAATATGGAGAGAAAATGCCCAAAACACATTGAGATAGCATTATTTTGCTTATAAACAGCTTTGCCCCTGTTAAGGTCTAATAATGGTGCCTCAGGGTATCAAAATAACAATTCAGCAACATTTATTTATCTTAAACCTGAAAAGTGTTCCATTTAACTTTTTGCATACGTCATAAGGTGATAAAATAAGAATTTCCAATTGAACATTTTTTTATTAAATTTTTTATAATAATCAGTTATCTATCTATAAATAAATGGTCTCCAGACTTAATTAAAGGTAAATCCTTTATCTGCAGCTTTTGTGGTATGTGGAGCATTTTTGGGGAAAAGCGGGTTATATTTTAAAGCTGGAACTGGATTATGATCGTCAGCGCTTGTCTTTCTATTGTGATTTAGATTATTCGCATTAGGTCGCTGGCTCCTTACTCTTTTAATAGGCTCTTTAAAAAATGGATGAGATACAGCTTCATCAACAGTTAATCTATTGTTTGGATACCACGTTAAACATCCTAAAATAACACTTACTTTCAACGAAATTAATAAAATGTGGCTCAGCCCCAGTAAGAAGTTCTGGAATACTTTTGCTTCCTGGGTTTCTTTTCTTTCCTCTGCTATTCGGCACGACTCTCGGTGCATTTCTTGCATCGAAAAACATTCTTTTTCTGGATGATTTTTCCAATAATTTTTCTGGAGGAATTCCAAGGACTTCCATCATACAAAGCAGTAAATCAGTTTCATTTTCACCAGGGAAAAGTGGATAGCCTGTATAAAGTTCAAAAATAATGCAACCCAATGACCAAATATCAATGGCTTCATTATAATCAACGCCTAAAACAATTTCAGGCGCTCGATAAAAGCGACTTTGAATATAACTAAATACTTTTCCATTCACAAAGCATGCAGAGCCAAAATCAATCAGTTTTATATCATTTGACCCATCGGGCTTAAGAAGGATATTTTCTGGCTTTAAATCGCAATGGATCAGATCTAAAGTTTTAAGCAATTTCAAAGCCTGAACAATTTGAAAGCCAATTTTTCTAACAACTGAAATATTTACACCGCCGAAATTGGCAGTTTTGAGCAAATCATATAAATTAGAGCTGAGGATTTCGAAGCCCATGCATAAATGTTTGCGGAACATGAAATAGTCTTTCATGTGAACCACATTATAAGTGTCTTTTGGGTCATTGTCTCTGACAAGTTTTAATATTCTTACTTCGTCTTCTGCTTGCTTTGTGAATTTTGCCTTATTCCTAATAATTTTCATTGCCAGAAACTCTTTTAGCTTGTTGTCGAAGACTTTAACTACTTGGCCAAATGATCCTTTGCCAAGAACTTCAATAACTTCATATCTATATGCAAGGTGGTCTCCTACTACAACATTGTAGTCTCCATTTTCATCATCGAAGCCGTTATTAAAGCTTACCCCATAGGTTTGAAGCTTTTGGCATTTTAGTCCTAAACAATATATTTCTTTGTATTCTAAAATCTCTGTATGTTCAAAAGTGCTTAAAAAATACTTAAACAATCTATACGCAACTGGAGCTGAAACAGGTAAAGGCATTGAGTCGAATTTCGTCTGTGGGTCCTCGCTTATTCTTTGCTGAGGCATTGTTAGCTGGGCTGATTGAGGGGTGGCTGGTGTAAGCAGAGGACTAGGTGGAGCTTGAGGACTAGATTGAGCTGGCTGAGGACTAGACTGACCTGGCTGAGGACTAGGCTGACCTGGTTGAGGACTAGATTGACCTGGTTGAGGAGTAAGCTGAACTGGTTGAGGGGTAGGTGGAGCTTGCTGAGGTGTTAGTGGAGCTTGCAGAGGTGTTGGTGGAGCTTGTTGAAGGCTAGGTGAAGCCTGCTGAGGGCTAGGTGGTGCTTGCAAAGGACTAGACGGAGTTAACTGTGGACTAGATGACGTTGTAGCTTTTGATGCCAGCGATGCAGAAAGATCCGCTTTTTTAGCAGGCTGCTTTGGAGACAATGATTTTTTCGGCATAAGTTTATCAATTGCCGACATAGAAGGTGAAGACGTTAATACCTTCAAGCTTCGTGAGGTATCTGAACCACTTGCTGGCTCTTTTAATGAAGAGCGAGGTGAGTTTTGAGTTAATTTATCCGTTGAAGGCATAGAAGGTGAAGGCCCCAATTTTTTCAAGTTGAGAGAGATGTCTGAAGATCTTCCATTTGGCATCTCTTTTTTGGGAGACTGAGATGGCTGCTTTGCTGCAATTTTATTGTTTGCAGGCTGCGAATTGGAAGGAGCTAGTCTCTTCAAGGCACCTGAAATGTCTAAGGCTTTCAAAGTAGCTGAAATATTTATAGGATTGCCATTTGTTGATTCTTTTTTAGCAGGCTGAGGAGATTTAAATTGGGGCGTAGATGGCTTTTTGGCTTGAGGAGTTGCTTGAGGAGTTTTCGATGATGGACTTACAGCAGTCTTTATAGAAGATCTAGGAGAGAGAACAGAAATGGTAGGTTTTTTTGCTGTGTTGTCACTAGAAATTTTTTGCTGAGCTTTATGCAGACGTGAAGTGAGCTCTGAAATAGTGAGTTTGTGGACTTTAGTTTCTTCTGAAGCACCTCCAGACTTGAGGTTTAGCTTTGGTTTAGGAGAAGTCATCTATGTCAAAAATGAAAAAAATAAAATGTACACACCGTTTTAAGTAAGAAAAATATCCCAAATTAATAGCCAGCCCAGTGAAAAATTTTTCAAAGACCATCATGCTAAAAAGAATAAATATATGAAAGGATCAATTATTTGATATAATACTCATATCAATCTTAAGAATACAAAATCTCATGTAAATTGTTTAACTATTATTTGCAGAACAGAAACAACCACCTTCAAGGTAAATTTTAATGATTTAAATCTGATTATTCTTATTTTTTGATTTTTCTAAAATTCAATATTTTAAAAAAGGCAACAGAATATGGAATTTCACGATATTAACTAAAGTTATGAGGAGGATTTAAATCAAACTGTGGAGAACTTGTAAGATATTTTAAAGTCTCATCTTTAAATGTAAATAATAAACTAAACTCATGCGGAGTAATGGCCAAAATCGAAGTTTGTGCAGAAGCTGATATAACAGAATATTTAGCAGGAGTTCTATCTCCCGCAAGCACTCTTTGCCCGAAATAGCTCCCTCTAGGTAGCTGAAAATCTTTCATACTCATCTTGTAAGAAATTTTATTTTTTGATTCACTATATTGTGCTATTTTAGCAGGATAAGTGATCTTGACTCTTCCTTGGTAAACTATAAACATTCCTTTAGGAATGGTGTTAGCTTCAAGCACGGGCTCTTCTAATCTATATGGGACTTTATTCAAAGTATTGGCCAAAAGTGCTAAATCAATTGAAGGAATATGCTCAAATGGGCCTAAGCCACATAAAAAACTCAAAATTTTGCTTCCAACATCTATATTAGCTCGAACTGACTGCATATAATCTTCTGCTGTAATTTTAATTAAATGGCATTTTTCCCCTGCAAAGCATGACGCTGTCCTCTTATCATTTGCATTATTAATATTTCCTCTAACTATTGCATATTCGCCAATAACTTCTCCATCATATCTTGAATTTACAATATAAGGCATCTCTCCAAGTCTTATTGGCTCTTGCTGCACAGCTATTGATCCTCTTAGCACAACATATAAGCACCTTCCTACCTCTCCTTCTTTGAAAATCATTTGTCCTTTATTATAAAATTCATAATTAGCTACCCTCAACATTTGTTTAACAATATCTGCTTTGTATTGAATAAAAAATTTTAGGTGCCTTGTCAAATCATACATTGTCTCGACGTCTCTATCAAAGCCAGGCTTCTGCAGCTCATCAACCAAAAAATCTACGCATTGAAGGCTTAAGGAATATGTGTCAGGGATTGGAGAATAGGCATGGTGGCGCCTTGGAGAATAAGAAGATTTGATTTGATTTTTGCTAGATTTTTTGTGAGATTGGTTTACTGGCCTATCTTTATATAATAATCCAGCAGAAAGAAGAATTTCTGATGTGCTTTTTCTTCGACCAAGAGATTCCAAAAATTTGTAAGTTTCGACTAAATTGGGTTCATGCTTATTTTGTGGGCTGGGAATTTTTTCAATATTGTTTCTTGATTCTATAGAGTTATATATAAAACTGTTATGAGTGCGTCCGGTCTCAATTTTCTTAGGAGTTTTCAGTCCTTTACTGACTAAGTCCAGTGAAAGATTTCCTTTAGGGGATTGGCTTGGTGAATGAAGTGCATCATTAATACTTTTTCCTTGATTTATATTAATATTTCTATGCGATGATGAGTTTCTGATTTTTGACAAATTCAAGCGTGGCTTGATTTTTGATGATAAAATATCTGGCAAAGATGAATTCTGACTTAAAATTGTAGTCTCTTTTAATTGGCCTCGGTCTAATTCGGTTATTTTGACAGGCATTTTTTCATTATTCTTTAAGTGATTTGTGCTGATAATGTGCTCTCTAAATATATTCGTATCTGGCTTATTTTTAGGGGATGTCAATAAATTTGAAAATGATGCTAGAGGACTATAAGATCATTCTCTCTCTTCAATATGTTTAATTTCATTTCACGGTTTTATATTGGCTGCACTGAAAGTTTTTTTCATTTTATTGTATGAATTCTTTCATTTCACTTAAAACTAAAATGCCGATAAAGACGATTTCAATGCTTTATATTAAATTATTGATGCTTATGCGCTTTAATAAGATTTTTAATATCTTCTAGAGCTCTCAACCTTGAACTTACGGCTTGACCTCGATCATCTGTTAATATCGAACTTTTTGCGACTTTCTGCTGCTTTTCAACTAAATCTTTAATATAATTTTCAGCTTCAGCAATATAATTTTTATAGTTTTCTCTTTCTTCTTTAAGCTTTTCAACTTTATCTAGATACTTTTCTTTTAAATCTTCTGACTTTTTGAGTTCTTTCAATATATCTTGTTCTCTATTTATTAAGACTGCATTCTGCTCTTTTAGTTTTATTAATTCTTGCTCTATCACGTCTATCTGGTTTTCCACAATAGTAAGCTCGTTAACCTGTTCATCTCTGCACATATTCAATTCTTGTACAGCTGAGTCTCTTTCTCTAATTAAGTCGATCATTCTTTCATCTGTCATTTTTGAGCCTCTATTTAATTTGTCTTGGAGTTCTTGTCTTTCTTTTTTTAATTTTTTTATTTTTTTGTTTAATTTTTTAATTTCATAAGATGAAGCATTTCCTGAAGAAATCGGTGACTGGGTTTGGAGTCTTTCTATTTTTTGTTCTTGTCTAGATATTCTTTGTAGTGCTTCTTCATACTGGTTGTTTTGGCTATTAATCTCATTTTCTAAAGACTTTTTAATTTCAAATAAGTCTCTATTTTCTTTGGTTAATTTTTTGTTTTCAATTAGAAGCTCTTTTACTTGGCCATTGAGATCATCTGTTTTGATTCTCAACTTTAAATTTTCGTCTTGCTCAAATTTAGATGACCTTTTCATGTCTTCAATTTCCTTTTCTTTTACGTCCACTTCATATTTTTTGTCTTCTAAATCACATTTAAAAGCATAGCTTTCTTGATTTTGTTTTTCGGTTTGATCTCTTAGAGCTTCAATTTCATATTGCAGCATATCATTATTTCTTGATAAATTTCTGACCTGCTCTTGCAGATTTTCATTATTCCTAAACAAATTTTGCAGCTGCTCTTGCAAGTCTTCGTTATTTTTTATCATTTCATTTAGCTCTTCAGCTAGCTTGCTGTTATCTTCAATTAGCCTGTTTTTATCTGTCTCGAATTCTTTTTTAAACCTAATTAATTCACCAATATCTTCTTGGAGTTCTGAATTCTTTTTAGCTGATTGATTTAGCATCACTTCAGTTTCATTGCCAGTTTTAAGAAATTCTTTGATTTTCATCTCAAGAACTTCATTTCTTCGGCTCACTTCATTTAATTTTTCTTCAAGTTCTCTGCTATTTCTTGCAAGCTCAAAATTTTCACTTTTTAGCTTTGCTTCATCATAATTTCTCATCTTTCTAGATTCTATTCCTTCATTTATTTCATTTTGCAGAAGCTGAATTGTTTTTTCGAATTCCAGGATTGTGCGAGAATTTTGCTGAAGTTTTTCTTGAGCTTCTCTTAGTTCAATGTTATTAAAAGAATTATCGCGTCTATAAGGAGAAGTTTCTCTATATGCCGGTTGATTTTTATTTATAAATTCTCTTGAAGACAATAAATCAAGCAATTGTCGCTCTTTTTGATCTCTATATAAATCTTACATAGCAGCTTGCAGCTGACTTATTTGAATTCTATGGCCATCTCTTTCATGGCCCATCTGTTTTTCTAATTCATTTATTTGAGTTTCTAGTAATTCTTCTCTTGATGATTTCATTTGAGATTCTAATAGTCTTCTTGAATTTTCGTCTTTAACTTGTTGAAGTCTAAGAACATATTCTTGAATTCTTGCAGACATTTCTGCAACTTTTGCATATCCTTCGTTCAATCTCTGGTTTTGCTCAGTGATTATTTTTTCTTGGTCTCTATTAATCTCTTGTAGATAGTCTATATCTTTGCGGTATCGGGTCAGTTGTTTTTCTCTGTCTCGAAGTTGAAAATTAATATTTTCAATTTTTTTAAGTTGGCTTTGTGAGTCAGGTATCAAAAAATCCTCATTTTCGTTTCGACTTCTTTCAGTTAAACATTCTCTCCTAGGTGGAGAAGGGGAAAGCTCTTTTTTCGCTATAGGAGATACATTTGCAAGAGATTGAGTTATGTCTTTTTCTGATTTTTGTCTAATTTCTATCGCTTTGCTATTGTCTTTGCTTTTTTTCTTTTTATCACCCTTTGGTGGTTTAGCTAGGAATTTGATTTTCATTTCTTCAAGCTCATTTGTAAGTAATTGGCATTCATGGACATATCTAGATGCAATCAATTTGGTGTCCTTTATCAATTCATCATGAATTTGGTGTATTATGCCCTGCTTTTCATTTATCCATTCAAGCGTACAATCTTTTTGGCCAATTTGAATTTTTTTGACATCATCTCTGATTCGATTAACTTCTAATATATAAGGATTATTAGTATCTTCAGCTTCCGTTTTTATTCGCAAAGCAAATTTTAAAGCAGCTGAAGTATGCTTAGCCAATGATGAGTTTGAAGTAACACAAATGCAAAAAATCACATTACTTTCCATATGAGTTTTCAGGCATCCAGTAAGTTTGCACTCTTTTCAGATCCCTTCATGACGTGTCAAAACTTTAGAAACAATATTAAATGTCCGGGCTATGCTTTTCTTTTCTTCTAAAGACGTGGAATTCGCATTAATAACATTTTGATCACTTGATGCGTTTTCAGATCCAGCTAAATCAGCAAATGCAATTTCAGAGACTTCATTCGAATTTTCGTAAATTTTTAAAAATACAACAAAATGTGATCTTGTTTTCAATTTTGAATCAGCTTTTACTAAGCCTTTCCTCATCTGCAAGGCATGCCTTAAATGAATAAACAAGTCATTAATCCTATTTATTTTGTGCTCTGTCAGGCCGTCAATCTTTGGGTTCTCCTCTCCTAAAATTTCTAGTCCTCTACTCCCACAAATCATCAAATCACTAATAATATCTTGGTAAATTTGAATGACACTCATTTTTAATTCAAAATTTCTCCCATGATTTCTTTCTTTTTCTATTCAGTTAAGCAATTTTTCTGTACTTCTTGATAAAATGCCTCGATTTTTACCTTCCCCTCCTCGAAGTGTGTAGCTCTTTCCAGACCTGAATATGTTTTACTGTGTAGTGCCAAATGCTAGAAAGCAGCCATTTAACCCTTGAGTAGCGCCTTTGACTAAATTATCGATTTCTTTTGTATAGATTTCTGATTGTTTTGAGGACTCTGGATAAACAGCATCGAAATTAAAAGTTTGGTCTTTTATGGTGATGGTGTTAGAACGAAATCTGATCTGAGAGTCAGCTGAAAGAGGTGGAGATATCCTGCATATTACTCTTAAAGATTTAGCCATTTTAAACTAATTATGCTTCGAGATGATCAGGTCTATTTAAAATAATTATAATTATTCTTTAATTGTGATCTTTTTGCAATAAATAAAATTATTGATAACTTTATGAAAATATATTTTTACACAATTTAAACAAAAATTTTGCAAGATGGACACCTATAACCCAAATTTAACTGGAACAGTTAAAATCACAGCTGACAACAGAGATAGACGAGAGGAGTTCAAAGATCAAATGAACGAGCTAGGAAACGACTATGGAGACATGCTCAGAGCTCGAGAAGAGACCAAAAAGCAGCTTGAAGCCAAATTTCAAGATGTCTATCGCAAAATTCAATCAACCCGTGACTATGTCAACGCTGAAGAAAAGCGAGCCAATGACATGCTCAAAGCTTTTAAGTCAAAATTTGAATTCCAATTAAAGGAATTAAGAGACTTCACCAATTCAAAACTTGACGAAGAAAGAGCTTTGAGAAAAGAAATGGAAACTCGAAATGGAAATAGATTAAATAAAATTCAAGAAATGGTTAACAATGAAAAAGAAGAGCGAAAGATGTATTTGGAAGGCTTGATTAATCCAGTCAGAGAGCATTACGATAGCTTGCTAATGTTCTATGAAAGAGAAAAAACTGCAAGAATTGAAGGAGAAAAACTAATCCTAGAAAAACTTGATGATTTAATATTCAAAATGACCTGCAGGCTTGATGACGAAGTCACTGATAAACTGATGGAGTTTGGAAAGACTAGAGATCAAACACGAAAAGAAATGAGGACACAAGATAAAAATTTAGAAAAAAATCAGCAGCTTGCTTTTGATTTTATGAAAGATATGAGATCTGGAATTGAGGCTGAAGTGACTTCTAGACTTTCTCACCAAGATGAAATTGCAGACAACATCAGTAATTTTGTAAAAACTTTCCAAGATACCTTGAAAGTCTTATCTTCGGAGTCTTCTTAAACTTTATTTATTCACTAATCTTATTAATTGGATATTTTTGAATTCTAAATTATATTTAAATTGATATTTTAATAGGTTTTTTGCTAAAAGCAAAGTATTTATAATAGAAAGCATTGAGTCAAGATTTTAAGCGATTTATCTTACTCTTTTTCCATCTTTCCACTCTCCTTTCTTGGTCGTTTTCCCTGGAGTTCGAATTTCACCAATACCATGCTGTTTGCCATTTTTTCAGGTTCCTTCATACACTTTGTTGTTAGGTCAAGTAAATACACCTTTGCCTTCCTTTTTGTCATTTACATATTCTCCTTCATACTTTCTTCCATCGGGTCATAAAAATATTCCAGTTCCAGACATCATATTATTTAGTCACCGTCCTTCATAAGATCTACCATCAACCCAATCATATTTCCCATACCCAGTAATTTGGTTGTCAAGAAAATCTCCATCAAACATAGACCCATCTGCTCAAATGAACTTTCCTTTTCCATTCTTTTTCCCATTCGCAAAATTTCCTGAAAATCTAGCTCCATCAGGTCAGTTTTCAACCCCAAATCCATTTTGTTTCCCATTTTTCCACTCTCCTTCATAACTGCATTGTGTTTCTATCGTATACAATTTCCCCAGCCCTTGAATTGTATCCTCAAAAACATCTCCAACGTAGTAGTCTCCATTTGCAAAAACCTGTAAGCAATGCCCATGCATTTTCCCATCTTTTCACATTCCTTTACTATAGCTTCCATCAGATAAATATCTTTCCCCTCTCCCAGAAGGAGTTCCTGATTTATTTCATTCACCAACATAGATACTATTGTTTTGAAGTTTAACAGGCCCTCTATTTATAACTCCAATTGCTTTATCTTTATATGTAAAACTAACTAGATTTTTCAAAGTTTCTACAGCGCTTTGTGAAATTATTTTAGGGACTTCATTTAACTCTTCGAAGTTGAATTTAATTTCTAGTTCTTCTTCAGCTTCTTTGAAAGCTTTTTTTTTAAATAATGATCGATTTAAGTAGCCTCTAAATACTGCTTGAGTTTGAAGAAGAAAAGGATTTGAGTAGAGTTTTTCGTTTACAAAAGGATTGGATAATTCTTGTTTTTGGGTCACGATGGTATTGTCAATTTCAATTGAGCCCATTTCGTTTTGCTTCTGGTTGCAATGGCAAACTCCCATATTTAGACGAAATAATTATTGTTATATATAGAAGTACTATTTAAGAATATAGATGATTTATTGTTGTTCTTGAAAATATGACGAAATACTTATTTGTCCTTTTATTCATTTTAATTCTGATATCTATTTTAGTGAAAATAATTACAGTATCTATTATATATTAAAAATTATCACTAATATCTTATGATGGATTATTCCGAATAGTCCGATTATTTTAGGAATCACTTCCTTAATATGCACGCATATTTTTTAATGAGCAGAGCATACCTGGATTTCTATTTCATAAATGATTAATAATCTACTTTTCATGAAAAATTATTACTATTTCTATTTTAACCAATTTTAGCTTATGAACTTTTTCTGGTATCAATAATAATCGAAGTGCGAATAAAATCATTAATCAGAATCCATATTATTATATACCATTAAATTATATACTTAAAATATATTCATTTAATTGAAGCCTTAGATTATGCAAAATTTTGATTCTATTATTATAATATCAAAAAAAATGAATTTTCTTCCAAACTCATTTAGTAGCAATCTAGAACAATTATCAAGCTCTCGAAGAAAGGCCATAAGACCAAAGTCAATTCATATATGTTCTTACTGCTATAAAGCACTTTCATCCAAGCAAAATTTGAAGGAACACAAATATACTCATACTGGCGAAAAGCCTTATACATGCACTGAAAAAGGCTGCGGACAGAAATTTCGGCAAGGAAGCCAATTTTCTACGCACAAAAAAATTCACATTGCAATTAAATCACATGGCAATACTAATAGAAATGGCAAAGAGCTCAAGGTATGCCTTATGCAGCTGACTGAACTATTATCAAAAGATGAAGGTATTAATAAAAATTCTTATGAAACAATTCAAAAAAACAATAATGAAGCTTTAATATGCTTACCTCCAATCCAAAAACAGGATTAATATTCTTATTTAATTATAAGAAAGTATTGATATTGCAATGCTCTATTGATTTAATGATCTTAATTAATGTAAAAATTAAGCATTTGGATTTACATAAATTTCATATTCGAAATTAGCCGCTTATTTAGTTTAACTAGTTTACCCTACTTTGCAAAAAGATAGTTTAGATCGCAATAATCTTTTCCATTTCTTTATGGCTATATCATGGCAAGGCTATCACCATTATATTCATATCGTTAAATAGCAAAAGCCAGATAATTCAGTATTTCATATTCTTAAAGATACTATTTATTAAGTTAAAGCTCATCTTCAAGCTAAGTCTACATCTTAATTAGATACCTCAACTTTAGGCTTTCAAAATAATGGTTTTAATCAATAAATCAATATAATAAAAATAAAACAGCAGCTGCTACTTATTTAAAAAATGTAGTAGAAATAGATATATAATCTTAATTAGATAAAAATTGCTAAATTCGAAATTTTGAAAGAAAAGAATATTCAGTGAGGTGATAAGCGCGGAAATTAACAAATCACTCATAAGGTAAAACATTTATGGAATAAATCTCTAATTCAAAAATATTATGGAGGGAAAAAATTTATAAAATTGTAAGGTTTCCCAATTTTTTATTGTCTAATCCAATTTTGAAAATCAGCAAAGGCTTCAACCTTTTTTGGTTTCGAGAATATTTTTGGTGTGGGAGCTAATATTTTATAAGTCTCAAATTTTCTTTGTTAATATCTTCTGCTTTTTTATTAGTGCTTGAGACGCTAAATTTATTCACCTAATTTATTTCTTAAAAGGTAATTATGAACTCTGCTTTTCAACTATGTGCTTGCGTATATATTTTTATTTGTTTTAAGGAAGCTCTTGATGATTTTTGATTTAAAGACTGATCTAATATAATTTCAATCTACATCAAGATCTGCAGGAAATAATTATTTTATTATTAATTAAAGTGCTAGAATAAATCTTTGTTAGTCTACCAATTAAAAGAAATATTTATTTTCTTGGTAATTGAATGGTCGGACCATTCAGCCGAGTCTGCTGATAGATTATTGGGCCATTGTTTTGAAATGCTGGCAATCTTGCAGGAATTGATCGTGTTATCGGTCCAGGGTTATTAATATTACGCGGAATACTTGTAATTCCAGCTTGATTACCTGGGAATGATTGCTGCCTTTTCATTTCAATTTCCGGCTCATAACTATAAAATCCAGAGTACTCTATTAGCGTTTGTGCTGCTAATTCGAAATTTTTCTGATTATTAATTAAATCAAACAAATAATTCTCTAGCTGATCTTGCTGCTGATCTCTTTCCATTCTACAATTAATTATTATTATTATTATTATGCGTCCATTTTCTATTCAATTTTAATTAAAATTATTATTGCTGCTTGCACTCTGGTTTATCAGCTCCAGAAGCGTCAATTTTTGCGGCATGTGCATGTCCTTCTTCATCGTCACTTTTGTCTTCTTCATGCCTTACATTCAGGTAAAACAAGGCAGCGTTTGGTATGATTTCGTCTCTTATTTCCATCCCCAGTTCATAGTCTTCACCAAGAGGATCATTCATGAATCCTTCTTCATCGCTTTCTTCCTCATCAATTTCTTCATCTCCGTCATGAGACTTGAAAAACATGAAAAAGCTTGGGTTGTCGACAACTTTGGTGACGTTGTTAACTTTGCCTTTTTTTCCTTTTTTCTTGGTTTTTTTGATTTTTTGTGTAAGGTTTTTGTCATTTTTCCAGTGGATTTCAGTCCCAACTGATTTTATTGGCTCATCACCATGGATAGTGAAATCTTTTGTGAGGGTTGTGTTTTCCATGAACTCGTTTGGAGTAAATTCAAACTCAAGCTTGAAGTTCTCTGATTTGTGGTCTTCAATACAGCGAATATCGATTAAATGCTGGAGAAGAGGGTCGTCTTGCTCATATAAGAAGGTCGCTGTCATTGGGTTAGAACGTAAAGCTTTGAGCCAGAAACCTGGAATTTGTTTGGTATATTGGGATCTTTCGACGTAGAGAGGCGCGTAAAGAGCGTCGTATTTGTTTTCTAAAGAACGCAACTCGTCGAGATATGCAAGGTAAAGAGAATCTCTTTGTTTTTGCAAATCTAAGACGGGCTGGAGCTTTTGCTTTTCTTCTTCAGGAAGAGCTGATATGGCTTCTTGAGCTTTGTGTTCTTGCTCGTGGATTTCTGTGGCGTAATCCTCTTCTTTCGCTTCCTCGGTGGCTGCGGTGGTCTGAGGATCCATAGATTTATTAACAAATATGGCATACAGAAACACATAAGCGCATTATTGACATTAAACGAAGTTAAGATTAAAACAAAAACTTATTTTTATGGAAGGCCCCAGAATAATTATAAAATAAAATTTAAAGGTATTTCATTTATCTTTTGGCTTAGAATTGGTCAGAAAAATTATTATGGGTAAATGCTAGGAGAAATTATCACAATTATTAATTAAATTTACATTTTCTTTATTTATCAATTTAAATTTTTGATTGCAAGTTAGCTATTGTTTTTTCAGCCAATAATAAGAAAATGCTATTTCGTATGCTTTTAGCTGAAGCAATTGGGACATTTGTCCTAACATTCACAGTAGGTGTAAGTACAAGTGAGCCTTTTACAGTCGGTGGTGCTCTTTGGGCAGCAATGGTTGCAACTGCATTTGTTTCAGGTGCTCATTTTAATCCTGCAATCACCCTTTCAATTATCACAAGGAAGTACATCAACAATACTCTCAGCCAGCCAGAATTAGTAAAATTCCTCCTCTATATGGTTGTCCAATATTTTTCAGCTTTTATTGCGTCTCTTTGTGCTTGGGGTATAGTTCGATATCCTGTCTATTTTGATATTTCTTCAGATTATGATGGATCTCAAGGCTTTTTTGCTGAATTAATTTACACTACAATTCTTTGTGCGAATGTCTTAATGATTGGCTCTGTAAACGATGCAATTGTTGTATCTGGAGGCATCATTGCACTCACATTGACTACTGGAAATTGGGCAATTGGAAGAATTACTGGGGGCTGCTTTAACCCTGCTGTTGGGCTTGGGATTAATTTGGCTTATTTATTGCAGCATGATGATCATTTCGGGATCACTTGGCTTTACATTATCGCACCTTACTTAGGTGGCATTGTAGGAGGAGTTTTTGCATCAATATTTTTAAATGAAGTTGCCGTTCAGCAAAAGAGTGTGATTGATAAGAGTCAAATAGAATAATCTTAAAAAATAATTAGAAATTGAAAAATAGTTAAGATTTAGTAATAAAATATGCCATTTTAGGTTAATGTAAAAGTGTGAACCATGTTTAATATTCGATTTATAATTTACATATTGATGATGAGAATAAGAAGAACGATATGATTTTCATGAGCATTTTGCACGATCTGATTTATATTTTATATATATAATATAAGACAAAGAATCTTGTTAGAGAGACAATAAATTTACCAAAAATTATTATATTCAAATTACTAGAAAACAAACTCATGCTAAGTATATCTTACTTGCAAAATCGCTGATAAGAGTTCATCATAGTTTCTTGATTTTTTCTATAATAAGTTTTACGAAATTTTCATCAATCCTATCAATTGCAGTCAGGAATCCTGCTTCAATTATTTTATTTATACAAAACTGGCTTTGCTTATTCTGTGAGTCCTGGATAGATCTTACCAATATCAAATACAAAATATTGATCAGCGTTTCTAGCACTTTTTCTTCTGTATTTGCAATCGCCAAAATTTTGACCAATTCTTCTTCTCCTTTCAATTTAAAAAATATTCTTTGTGCTTTTTCCCTGCATTTATAGATCATCCCACAAGTCCTCATCGCAGGTTCCCTTAAATCTTTTATTCCCAGCAATGGAATGAGCAGTTCAAAGATTTTTTGATTGAGCAAATCATGGATAACTCCTTCTGAAAAAAATCCAACACATCGGCTTAAAAGCAATAAAGAATTTTGCTGAAGCGTTTCTTCTGTTCCAAGTTTTAAATTTTGAATTAAAATTTCTAGAATGCCTCGAATATAAAAGTGGATTTTATTGCATTCAAATTTTGATGCTTCTGCAAGATATGCGATTGAAAGGCCGCCAATTGTAGAAGGAACTGATTGATTGTGTCTTAGTTTAACTGCATCAATGTCTGTAGGCTCTTTGCTGTATATCATTTTGATTAAGTCTCGTCATTTTCTTTTCTTGTAAAGTTGGGTAACTCTAAATGTCAAAAATGACTGCTCTTGGTGAGGTGGACCATCTATCGAGTTTTCTTGTGCAATTGATTGTAGAGGAGTTAGACGCACTGGGAAGTCTGAGTTCTAATTAAAAGTTACTGCTCTGCTTTCACAGCAGCCCATATTTAAATTATCAATTAATATATTTATTATGCTTTTTTATTGATTATGACAATATAATAACAGCTATATTTTATTCTAAATGCATATTTAAAGCTGGCTAATTAAAACCTTTATTAAGCCAAGCTAAATCATTTATTTACTTTTTTTTTTAAAATATATCTTATTCTGCATAGCTTTAAGAAAAATATTATTAAATTCTTGGACAATAAATAATCTTTAAAAATGTTAAGCTAACTTCAATCTATTTTGCTGTCTGATTCCATGAACTATTAATCGGAGGAAGTTTGATAAATTCTTGCTTTTCATTGCAATTGACTTCTGCCTTCATAATCATGCTCTTTTCCTTATTCATATCTTCTTTCAACAATAAATACGTCAACTAAGTGGATATTACTTTTAAATAATTTTTTTCTTTTCTTTTATTGCAGTAGGTCTTTATCGCTGAATGAATTCGTTTATGGGCAGAAAGTTGACTCCCTTGTCGGAATGCAAGGCCACATCCTTTTTCCCTGCAAATATAAGGCTTTTCCCCAGTATGAATATAAATATGCTCTCTCAAGTTTTGCTTTGAGGAAAGAATTTTGTTGCAAAATGAGCATTGATAATTTATCAAAATGACAGAAGGCTCTCCAGATCTGATACCTTCATCCAAGATTTTGCACATTTCTGTGCTGTCAGAAAAAGAATAAGTTTGATGGTCATCCATATTATTGATCTAATTGATAAAAATGCCATCATTTAATATAATCCATTGATAATAAATAAATGTATTATGATAATCTGTCAAACTATTAATATGAACTTTTTTAAATAATGATAATTAAATTTTGAGTTTTTATGGTAAATTCAGCTTTAAATGAATTAGCAATTCGTGACAATTCAATTAACCAATAATGCGAAAGATAATTAAAAATTCACAGAACAAAATTAATATGATGTATGCTGAACTTACTTAATTATCAGTTTTTAATATGTTCTCTGTCTCCCACAGAGTCAAGCTAAAAGTTCGCCATTTTAGCTCTTAACTGGAATGCTGCAGGCAACACTTTTTGATGAAGGCTATGAGACATTTCATTAAAGCGTCATCGCCTGTCCAATCAGAAAGCTTCACAGCTGTGATCCCTCTCTAATTTACTCAACTCTTTGTGCATCTTGCCTAATAATCCGCTCCTCAAGAGTGCTAAGCGGTAAAACCCTTTGCCTAGTATCACCTACCCTAGCTTATCCTAGACTCCGGCATTGCTGGAAGGAACTGGAAAAAATACCTCCTCAAAAATAAATTTCCTTAAGATAGAAAAGGTCAAGGAGAGAACTTATCCTAAGATGACAGTTTAGAACTAAGGATTTAAGAAAATTGTATTATAAATATTTTTTTATCATTAACTTTATTTTTCAGAATAAAATTTAATAAAGAAAAATATTATGGGATGAAGTCTTTAAGATATTAATTTAGCTATCTGCTACTGGTGGTAAGTAAGGGTAGAATATCGTTTGAGTATTCTTATCTGGGTCATTTACAACCACTATTGGCTTTGCTTCTGGATAATGCTCATCAACGCTCTCAATAAAGCTAGGAACTTCGGGAGGTCTTTGAGCATTTGCTTCTCCTCCTACATAGATAATTAATTTTTGCTGATTGTCCTTATTTGCTTTTGCCTTTTTAGCTTTTCTTCTTTTTAGAATGCAGCAGCAAACAACAGTTGCAGCAGCTCCTATAGCTATTACTCCTCCTATTGGAAGCCCAATTTTAAGTCCTAGCAAGTTATCATTATCAGATGATGAGCCTCCTTTATGAGGTTTTCTATGATGGGATGGTTTTAGTTCAGCCAGCCCAATTTGAGCTGCGTTATAGTAAGTAGACATGCTGAAGGCCGTATAGTATTGTCTTAAGAAGACAGTCCCTAGAACCCAATAAGGCATTGAAGGTGGTGATTCTCCTAACAAAAGAACACACATCTCAGTCGTTGAATTTTGGCTGAAATAAGCTTCAGGAGGGACAGTATATGTTAAAACATCATCAAATTTAATTGTGATGTTTTGATAACTGCCTAAGTTTGAGCAAGTGCAAATGACTTGACTTCCTTCAATACAGCCATAATTAATTCTGAAAATTTCACTTATGGTGCGATAATCATTACCTGGAGCTAAAATAAGAGCAGTTCCCACATCGAACAAGGCTTGACCACCATAAGTAACCGGCATACCCCCAATCCCAACAGACTTAAAATCAAGTAACCAAAGATTTTGATCGTTCGTCGAGAGAGAGAAATAATTGAATGTTCCAATTTCGTAAAACTCTTCATCTACTCCACCAAGAACCAGTGCAGAGTTTAAATAGTAATCATCTTCATCATTGTTCAAATACAACGAAAACAAAGGCTGCTCTATCAGACCCTGGTTGTATAAATTTAGTATCAAGTTGTTGTAGGAATTGTTGAATCCCAGACCTAGAACTCCCTCCCAACTCAAGCATTGATAGCTTAAATCTGAGACAACGAGTGCAAATGTCTGACTGGTGACAGTGAGCTCTTGGATTTCAACATTATCTGTGCCTAAAAGGGCTCCAGCTCCACTGAATTGAGGCTACATAATGATTACGCTAATGTGAATTGGATTTAGTTTATCAGAAAACGTGGTCGATTGAGAAGGATAGAAGACATTTAAAGGCTTATTGCAGTGTAAGCATTCATCATCAACAACCCAAAGATCCTATGTTAAATTTACAGAGCTAGCTGTATCAAGAAGGAGCTCAAAAATCTGGCCAGGGGTCCCAATTGATACTTGGACAGTATAGGCAATCTAATTTTAATTTTACATTTTGGTAGTTAGAAACAGCTACTAAAGTGTTGTTCTGCTCAGATCCTAGCTGCTTTTCTATAGTGTGGATGGGCAAGTAGAGCTTCGACAGCACAGAAATGAATAGGAGAAGTATTATTTTCATTATATTTATATTAATTTAATTCAACAGCTGATGTCAAATATGTGATCTATTACATAATGACAAGATTAGAGAAATGAATTGAAAATTTAAGAATTGAAAACGGATTAAGAGCTGGAATTTTTTCACCAGAACCAATTTTAAAATGGATATTTCGGATTAAAAGGAAGTATCCTCAAATATTTTATTTTAATTAAGTATTATAGCTTCAGCATGGGATAATGCTTATGAAAAACCTGTCAATTTGATATCAGTATTTGGCAAGTAATATCGTAGCATTTACAAATTAAATGCATTTAATGATTATTTTTGCGGCATGACTTATGCATTTAGGTGAATAGGGCAAATATAGCTATTAGCCAAAAATAAATTTTTATCTCTTTGTTTGTTGCCTAATTAAAAAGTGAGTAAGAAGCAATTATCATTTTTTAAAAGTTAATCGTAAATCAGTAAATAAGGCAGATAAAGTTAATATGTGAAAGAAGAAAATAGATTCATAGCGATAGTCGAAATACATTGTAAACTTCAGAAGAAAAATCAATTTTAGCAGAATATATCTGCTAGAGGTTTAAAATGAAATAAAAATCTTAAAAATTAAATCAAAGGTAGCAAATTGACTGATTCTTTATGCCCACAGCAGTATTTAAGAATATTCATATGTATAGTTTGATTATGACATTTAAAAATGCATCACATTGAAAGCAAAGTTATGCAAGAGCTAAAGCAACTTTCCCATTCACAAATTATAAGCATAGCAAAAGAATTCATTAATAAAAAGCAAGGAAGTGAAGGTTTTTATAAAGCTTTGGTTGAGCGGTGTACACATTTATGAAATCAAGAAAATGCATCATCTGTTGCTGAAGCAGTCAAAGCATTTTCGGGCTATGCATCAATGAAGCCATATTACAAAGAAGTGCTTGCTCAAACTCAGCCTTTCATTGAATCTGGATTAGACACTCTATCATTTGATGATCTTTGTCAAGTATCATATGTTTTAAGATCCCACAACATAGGGAATTGGTCATTTTATAGGAAAATAAATGAGCAAATGCTTAAATCCATTCCAAGTGAGATCTCACAGCAGGATATTGCAAAGATCACAAATTGGCTTGCTGAGCCCCTTAAAAAAATTCCATATGAAGAAAGTGTATATAAAGAATTAGGACAAAAGATCCAGTTTTCAAATGATTTGATCAAAATCCTCCAGGGCTATATTTTGTCTGAAAAAATTGATTTTCATATGCTTTCAAAAATCTCATCACTTCTACAAGAAAATATTGAAAGATTATCATGCGAAGACATAGAAATGGCTCTTCATTTATTTTCAAGATGCAAACTTGCAGATAAAAAACTATACGAAACTCTTGAGATTTCTATTGCAAATAGAGGATCATTCGTTAATTGGATCCATGCAATTCAAGATCTAAGATCATTAGCATTTTGCCCTAAGGTACTTCTCAAGCAATGTTTGAATAATCTTAACGATGCACAAACATTATTTGAGCTTTTGGTTTTAGAGCAATCCTTAAGACAATTTAATCAAGAAATCCCTGATGAATTTTGGCACCATCGAAGGGTTTTATTTTTCCAATCTCCTCTGAAAGCTTCTATAAAGAATGTATATTTGAGATATTTATTACTCAGAAATATTGAAAACGAGATCATAATTAACGAATTTTAATAAAAATTACTATATCTCAATGAATACTCCTGCTAAAGAGCTATAAAGGTCCTCAGCAGATATCATGAACAGCTTTTCCAGCTGGTTTTTGATATTTTTACTCCTGCTACTTATAGCAGCAAGAGATGAGCATATAGCCTGCCTTGCATATACCCCTTCATCTTCCTCATAATTTTCCTTTTCCAGTTGAAAAGCATTTAAATGATCAATTTTTTGATGTGAAGAAAGAACCCTAAAGTCTATAATACAATCTTCTATATTTTTGGATATTTCTTTAAATTTATTTGCTGTGTCTCATAAACAATTAAGATTGTCTTTCAATCGGATTGATATTGAAGTCCCTGAAGATTCATTCTCACTACGAATGCCATGAGATAAGGTATCGCTTTCACTGCTGAAGCTATAAACATTATTTTCATGAAATCAGCTTGTGAGAACTTCAAATGAGATAATCTCTAACTTAAAATTACTTTCAGATTCAATCCAAGAGTAAAAATCTTTGCAGAGGACTTCAAATTCTTGATATGAGAAACCAATATCACAAGATCTGAATAAAAGATAAAATTCTGACTGCAATAATTGACTGTCCCTTCCATACTCTTCGATAAAAAATTGCAAATAGTAAGGCTCCTTATTAAATAGGATGTTTGAAATTTGGAGTGTTACTTCTTCCATTTATATTAATAGTTACAAATTCATTTAAGTAAGGACCTTCCGTGCTTTTTAATATAAAAAAGAGTTGTAGATAAATAATTTTAGTTAATTTCTAAATTTTTCTTTTTAATTTATAATTTATATTCATTTTTGATTGATACATGTATTTTTAGGAAATTAGCAAGGATTTTTCTTATGGGATGTAAGATACAGCTTAACTGAAATTTATTATTATAATATTTTATAGCAGTTACTATTTCAAAATTTCAATGTCACTTAGCCAAAATCACATGCGTAGTTACAGTGGCTCATTTAGGCCAGGAAATGGAATTGAAGAAAATGCTTTATCAAAAACTCAAATGATGAATACTCAAGGCTCTATGGGTTCTCTTATGGGCCAAACTGCTTCAGGCTCAGCCTCATTAAAAGGGAAGCTTTTGGGGTTAGAAGAAATGATAAGGTCAATAACAGAAGAAATGAACTTCCATAAGAAAGAAGTCCAAATCTTAAGATCTGAAAAAGATACTCTTGAAAATGTGCTCAACATGAAGATTAATGATGTGAGAAAAAGCTTAATGAGCGAAATCAACAGAGTTGAAGAAGAAATGAAAAGGCATTTTTCTCACCAAAAGGCTGAAAATAGCAGACTTCAGCAGCAAATCACTCAGCTTAAAGGAGAAAAAACTGCACTGCAGCAGCAATTAATAGCATTGCAAAGAAGAATAAGCGAGTTAGAAAGCCAAATAGGAAGCGAGGAATCCTAATCTGCAGCAAATAATTGAATATCCATAACATTAGAGATAATAATGGCTTACATAATAAAGCTATCTGATTATATAGTAATATAATGGTATTAGAAGAATGATATATTTATCAAAGACAAGCCCAACGGCTATATATTCAGAATAGATATATCGACTATATCTGATATAAATATGGAAAAGACAAGTCTGCTTTTGAGTGGTGGAAATCTATCAATTGCTGACATTTCCAAGATCCATTCAGGACTACAAATTGTTTTGGATACAGAAACTTTGCAATCCCTCAGCGAAGACTTTCCAAAAGACACATCTCCTCTTAATCTAACCCATGAGCTTACTAAGCTAGACGCAGTTGTAGGTCTAAACGCTCTTTTAAGGCTTAAAGACAAAGCCCATTCTTCTCTTGCCTCTCAGCTTGTAGAAAGAATAAACCATCCAGGCTCACTTAGCCTCGAAGGTCTAGAATTTACAGCTATTGAGAGCAAACACTTTTTCCAGAAGAAAAATCGTGATGCCTCCCGAATTGCGCTTTTATTTGATTCCATAAGGGTGACTTTACCACTTTTAGATGCTGGGCTTGCTTTTTCTTTTGAAGTACAGAATCTTGATGGGTCAATTTTTCAAGATCCTTTATATTCAGGAGTCTCCAATGGAGTTAAAACTTCGCTGGTGAACCTCGAATCTTTGCTATTGGACTCAAAAATGGCTAAAAAGAATCAGCCAAATGAAGCTTTTATTGATGCTGCTCAATTGATTGGGACTCTAAGAGCGCTGATTGAAGAAGAATCAAAGACAATTGAAAGAGAAATCAATCATGATTTATTTGAAATCGGGAAATCAACCATTAATAGGTCGAGGGCTCCATTAATTAAGGCTGCTTCAGCGTTATCAAGCCTTGTGATTCAGCTTTTTTATAATTCAGAAGAAAGAAAAGGCACAATTTCAGAGACAAGATTCCAAACTTCTTCTAATATCGAAGAAATCATCGAATTATTAAGGAGACTTGTCCTTGACTTACAAAATAACGCATACACTGAAATAATGCAGAATTTTAGTACCTTAGAAGCCCTTGAAAAGAAAATCAATGAAGGCGCTTCAAAACCTCGTCCTATATTACTTGGAAAAGGGAATAAGATATTATATGCACACTTGAAGGAAGCCCAGCCAAATCCTTTAGACCTCTCAGAATTCCTCAATGATCTTTTCAGAGCAAGAAATGATGAAAGAAGAGTCCCAAAGCTTGCAAAAGGAATGAAAGACTACGGCCCTGACCAAATGGCTATAAGAGAAAAAGTATTTAATACAATAAGAAACGTATTTAAAAAACATATGGCAGGCGAGCTTGATACCCCTGTCATGGAACTAAGAGAAACACTAACTGGTAAATATGGTGATGAAAGCAGCAAATTGATTTATAATTTGGCTGATCAAGGTGGAGAACTATTATCGCTGAGATATGACCTTACTGTTCCTCTTGCAAGATATGTAGCCATGAATAGACTCAATAAATGGAAAAGGTTCCAAATAGGTAAAGTCTACAGAAGAGACCAGCCACAGATGAAAAGAGGAAGATTCCGTGAATTTTATCAATGTGATTTTGATTTAATCGGCACTGGACCAACAATGATGCAAGATGCAGAAGTCCTCAAAATTGTCTCTGAAATTTTGGTTGAGCTTAATATTGGCTTTGTGCTGAAGGTCAGCCACAGAAAATTATTGGACTCATTATTAGATGTATCAGGATGCCCTGTTAATAAAAGAATTACCATTTCTTCTTCAATTGACAAGCTTGATAAAGAAGAATGGGAAAAGGTCAGACAAGAAATGATAACCGATAAAGGACTATCACCTGAATGTGCAGATAAAATAGGAGAATTTGTGAACATCAAAGGATCACCTAGAGAAGTTTTGCAGCTTCTTAAGGCACACGATGCGTTTAAAACACATGAATTAGCAATATCTACAATTGGCGAATTAGAAAAGCTTGCTGAATTTTTAGAATGCTTGGAAATCACGCCACATATAGTTTATGATTTAAGCTTGGCCAGAGGACTTGACTATTATACAGGGTTAGTTTATGAAGCAGTGCTTACTGATACTACGCAAGGTGTAGGATCTATCGCAGGTGGAGGCAGATATGACGAACTGATTATGAAGCTTAACAACTCCAAGAATCCAGTTCCAGCTGTCGGAGTCGCCCTCGGGATTGAAAGAATTTTCACGATTATTGAAGATAGGTTTAAGAAAGCTAATCTTATGTATCCAAAAACATCAGTCCTAGTCGCTCAAGCTGGAAACTCTGAAAAGTATAACTTAATGAACGAAAGAATCAAAATCTGCAATTTGCTATGGAAAAATGGAATCCCTTCAGAAACCAGCTATAAAGAAAAATCTGATCCTAAAGGCCAGGCTGGATACGCAAGCGAAGCAGGCATTTCTTGGATAGTTTGGATTGGAGAAACTGAGCTTGATGAAGGAAAAGTTAAAGTGAAAAGTTTGGAGCAGCACAATGAAGAGTATGTTGAAATTGGTGCGCTTTCAGATTATATAGTAACGCACTCTAGTTAGAAATAACTAAATTAGAATTAGATAATAATTATTGAATTAAGAAGACCCAAATATTAATTATCAAGAAACTCCGATAGTCTGGATATATTAATATTTTTTTCTTGAAAAATCTTTCTTGCCTTTTCAGCAGTTTCAGGAGCCACAGCTCTTGTTGCTTCAGCAATCACGTGGACTTCAAACCCATAATTTGCAGCATCAACTGCAGTATAGCCGACACAATAATCAAAAGCAAGCCCAGTAATATACACTTTTTCAATCCCTCTTGCCCACAGTTCATTTAATAAATCCGTTTTGTCTTGTGCGCACCCAAAAGCAGAGTAAGAGTCATACATAGGATTCTGGCCCTTTCTGATAATTATATCAGTCTCTTTTATATTTAAACTAGGGTGAAATTCAGCTCCAGGAGTATTTTGGACACAGTGCACAGGCCACATCATCTGGAGGATTCCTGTTTCTTCAATGAGCTTTTCTTTAAATAACTCAGAGCCTGGGTTATTTACTTGGAAGGAAATATGATTTTCTGGATGCCAGTCTTGAGTCAAAAATACGTGTGAAAATTTATCAGATTCTTTCAAAGCATTTACCATTGAGACGATTTCGTTGGCATTGGAAACCGCCAGAGATCCTCTTTCGCAAAAATCATTCTGTACGTCAATAATCAATAAAGCAGACATAATTATTATAGAAATATGATTAATTCTAACAATTGCAAGAATTTTCTTGAAAGCTTGTATTTTTATCTAGGCTGATATTCAGTTTAATGGCGTTGTGTTTGATATTTTTAATTCCGATTTTATGGATTGCAATTTCTGCTCCCTTTTCAAAGATTGCGTCAATGGAAGATTTGTTTCTTATAGATGCTTCAAAAAAAGGCATATTCCCATTCGCTTTGCATCAGATTTTGACTATGTCCATTGGGACTGTTCTCCCACTATGTTTATCACTTTTGTTTCCAACTAAAACAAAAGGAAACTCTGAAGGATTGCTAATGCTCATTTGAGATTTAAAATCTTGGATTCAATATGAAAGATTTTCAAAGGACCTGTTCAATGTTATGTCATATACAAGAATACAAATATCAGTGTTTCTATAAAACCCAAAAGACAAACTCTGATACCTTTCCTGCCCTGAAGTGTCTCAAATTCTTAGATTCACTAATTTTCCATTCACATTTACTTCTTTATTAACAAAATCTGGTACAATTGTAGGACTAAAGTCAGAATTTTCTCGATTTATGAGATGCTTTATCAAGCTTGTCTTTCCGACCTTAGCATCTCCCAATAAAATGACTTTTAAATACCGTTTCTTTTCATTATCATTATTGTAAATCATTTTCCTTTATAATCTAGTGATGCAGTTGAAAGTAATAAAATTAAAATGGATCAGGAAAGCAATTTCAGCGATGAAAACTCTGATGATGGAATTCTTTCAATTGCTGCAGATAACTCTTCAACTGGAACTATTTCAAGGACACCTACAAGCCATCAAGTTGTTTATAATAAGTATGAATCTGTTGGAACACTAGTGGAAATTTGACCTCATCCACAATTACATATGAGTATTGCAAGTGAGCAAGCTGAAGAAGCTTATCGAGCTCATGGGTGTATTTGCACAGTTTTCTAAAGCTTAATATAATTATTCCATTGGTAGAGTAAAATTGAGTCTTGGGTCTCGAATTGGTTCAATTTAGAAATAGAGCGTTTAGTTTGGCTGATTTTGAATTTGAAGTATTTTAATTTTTGAAGATTTTTGCTGGATCTATTAGATACAAATTAAGGCATCATTCTACTTAATGCAAATTGAACTTATATGAAGTCTAATAAATGTGATGGATTTCATAGTAATCGAAATAATAAAATTAAGTATAAGTTAAGTATTTTAAATAAATCAACAACAAGGCTATCAGAATTAATTTGAAAATAGGGAAATTTTTCATTATAAAAATGAATAAAATTGCCAAAAAAAAGATTTGTGAGCTGATTAAAATGTGAGTTATAAAAAAATTATTAAAATGTCTTTTAATCTGTGAAAAAAGCTTGATTTCTTCCTTCAATCCAAAATTAAGTTTCTTAAATTCTATTAGTTAATTTTATAAAACAATCTGTGATAAAATAAATAATCTCTGGCTATAAAAATTTCCATGCACACAGCAAGCTCAAAAACTCCAAAGCCTCTTCCCCCACAGTTTAATTTTATTCAACACAAAAAATCATCGAGTGTTGAGAGCAACACAGATGAAGAAAGCTCATCTGATGATCCTCCATTGCTTAAAACCAAGTCAGAAGCTAACAAATACACTCATTCATTTTTACCTCCAATAAACACAGGAGAGTTCAGAAGAAGCCCAACTTTGCAAATCGAGATCCCCCCTCATTCAGCCAAAGCTCGCATGAAGCCTCTATTTGGCTCTCCTACAAATGAAAATGAAAAGGTCACAAAAAGTAAAATCACGTTAATTGATGATTTTGGGTTACTGAATCATGAAGAATTGGACTCTGACTCACAAACGAGTCTTCTTTACAGAAATAAAGCAGCACATGTAACTATTTCTGATTTTTGGGGCAAAAAAACTACACAAACTGTTCTACACTCCCCTAATCTAAAAGATGCGGTTAGATATATGAAACACAAAAGATTTGTGGATGATATAACAATAAAATCATCTATAGCTGCGTCAGCCACTCCTAGACAGATGGATGAGCATGTAACATTGAGGCTTATATCAAGCACATCTAAAGGGATACTCTCGCCCACTCTTACCCCTTTTTCCGCAAAAACGCCATCATTTGTTATTAAAAGTGATCATGATCTTAAAAGGTCAAAAGAATTAAAGACTTTAAACAAAATTATGAAGGGTTGTGATGAATTACACATGGATAACTTGAAAGCTATCCAAAGCCTTTCAATTGACCGAAGACAAAGCTATCCTGCACATCGTAAGCTAACAGCTGAAGATAAAAAGCGGATCAAGTATAATAAAAAACTATTATCATAGTATACATAATCATAAGTAATGCTTTATATTAATAGGATGCTTTTGTATAGAGAGTGAGTAATAACGGAAGTCCTATAATCATCCCTGACCACACAAAGTACATCCCAAACAGCGTTTTGTTTATAAATCGCTGGAAAATGATTAACGGTACTTGGAAAATCATCAGTATCAATAAATAAGGCTTGATATTTCTGCAAATCAAGGCAAGCACCATCTCATGACACACAGCTGAGAACGCAAAGGTAAAGAACTTCGAGGTCTGCTCACTGAACTTGTGTCTAAATCTACATTCTTGGTATATATGTTTATGTAAAAATAAATGTACAGGTCTGTTTCATTTCCTATTAAACTCTTCATAAGTGCTTGCATTTCACCAATCTGAATAAAATTCTCTATCCCCAAAAAGTGCGAGCTCTGCGAATAAATTCAAAATTTGTTCAAAGAGAATGAGGAAGATCATAAAATAAAAAATCAAAACAGGAACAATGAGTCTGCTTATCATTTCCCCAATAGAAAGTTCTGATGATCTCTTAACTACTGGAAGAATATGGTCTGTTGCTATCATATATTGCATGGCTAATTGGACTCCTACTAAAATTAATTTTTGAATAAAATAAGAAGTCCTGAATGCTGGAATTTGTGGATAGCTTGGCTGATAGACTATAGCAGGTGTTATCATGAATTTCCAGAAATTTTTGACAGTGATGTTTGCAGGATATATATGTGAAGCTGTTTTCTCAGCTAAATACGCTTCTCTTAAGTCTCTATTAACCATTGTATATGAGTGCATTTTCATAAAATGTGTAAGTGTAAGCATGCAGGCAAAAAGAGTTTGAGAAAAACCCCATCCTCGGGTAACAACCAAATAAAACGTTGCTATAAACATCAAAGTTTGTGTAAAATGCTGAAAAATGCTTGCCATTATGGTTGGAAATCCTCTTAAAATCATTAGTTGCAAAAGAAATGCCAGCCAGCAATAGAGAGAAAAGGTTGGCCATATCAAAATTACGAATTCGAAATCTACCAGCATTGCCCAAAAGAAAGAATCTTCTACGAAAACTCCAGAAGAAGTGAATTTTGCAAAGGCTGAAATGCCAATATAGCCGCTACTGATTAGAGTAAACATTATGTAAAATCCTCTCATGTCAGACTTGTAGAAGCCTGCATTGTGATCTACTATGTCAAAATAAGAAGGCTGCACCTTGGTATAGCAGAGAGCTCGAATTTTATCATTACTCATTTTTTAGAATAATGAATTATGCAACTCATATTATACTGGAAATATTTATTCGCTTATTATATACCTTTTTTAGTCTAAAATAAATGCACTAAAGAAATCGAAATACAATTTTAATTTGTATTTTGATTACTTAGTAAAAAATTTAACGAATTCCTTGATGTCAGAAAGCCATTTTGAGAAGAAAAGTAAATAATCAAAATACTTTAACGATATTTATAAGAATATGAGAAGAGAATATCTTCCATTCAAAAGAAGAGTTTCTATATTTAAAAAAATCTAAGTGACTAAATTTTAATTAGTCTCTCTCTCCTTCCCCACTTGTCCATAAGGTGATGTTATCCCTAAGTAACTGTAAAATTAAAGTTGAGTCTTTATAGCTTTCCTCAGAAATGTTGTCCAATTCTGGAACTGCTTCATCAAATGCTGACTTAGCCATATCGCAAGCTTTTTCTTTCTCTTGCTTTATTTCATAATAAAATACTGAGAAGTTAAGAGCTAAGCCTAATCTTGTAGGATGGGTTGGAGGTAGCTCATTTTTGGCGATATCAAAAGCTTGTAAGTAAGATTCCTCAGCCTTGCTTCCTGAGGCGTTTTTGGCAGCCCCCTGAGCGAATTCTGACATGTAGCGATAGTAGTCTCCTTTCATTTTAGCATAGAAGACTCTTGCTTCCGAATTGGCAGCCCTTGGAATAAGGTCAGTATCGATGACGTTCAAGATGTCATCGCAGTGTCTTCTCAATTCAGTCTCAACCTCACCTCTATACTGGTCAGCTGCCTGCTTGTGGGCTGCGTTTCCTCTGCGCTCTTCTTTTTGCTCAATCGAGTTCAGGACTCTCCATGAGGTTCTGCGAGCGCCGACCACGTTCTTATAGGCCACTGAAAGGATGTTTCTCTCTTCCACTGACAGGTCTTGGCCTGTCTTTTTTACGAAGGCTTTGACATAGCCAACCATCTCTTCATAGCGCTCGGATTGCTCAGCTAGACGAGCAAGATAGATGAGTTCGTCTCTTTCGAGGGCTTCTGGTCGATCAATATTCATTATGAAATTTATTCTCTTGGGGGAAATATGCAGATTGATAAACGGATTTTAGATTAAGTGAATAGTGAGAAATTGTTCTTAAGAAAGTGAGCGGATAGAATTTTTGGGAAATTCTATGCACCATTTATATATGGCATTCAACTTATTTTAAGATTATTATGAGAAAGAAACTGCCAGAAAATGATTAAAACGGAAAGATATGATCTAAAATAATACTTTTTTCCAATTATATTAAGCATGCGCTGCTTAACTGTTTGAGGTAACAATAACTTCTTAATTAAAGCAGGTAGAATCTATAAATATTTTATTTATTAAAATTTTTTATAAGTACAATAAGAAGTTGTAACTTAAATTTATTATTATATTTCTATTAAATATAAAATATTTCTATTTTTCTATAATTTTATAAATATCTTATGGCATCTGAAGATAGCCCTATAACATTTGTCACAAAAGAAGGTGATAGAGTTCAGTCAATTTCCAAATTTAAAAATCTGAGCATACTGGTAAAGAATGTTATAGAAGATTGCGAGCAAAGTGAGGATATACCAATAGCTCAGGTTTCAACAAATTTACTGAATCGAATTCTTGAATACGCGCAGCATCATAATTTTATCCCCCCAGAGCCTTTAGAAAAACCATTAAAAACAAATAAAATAGAAGAAATTCTTGCTGATCCTTGGGATGTTGAATTTTTGAAAAGCTTTGATGATGATGGGCTGGTTGACTTTATGTTTGCGCTTAATTACTTAGATGTTGCTTGCTTAATGGAAATTTGCTTCGCTTATATTGCAACAAAGTTTAGAGGTAAAGATCCAAATCAAATCAGGGCTGAATATGGGATTGAAGAAGAGTTTACTAGAGAGGAAGATGAAAAAATTAAAAGAGAAAACCCATGGACTCAAGATGAAGCAATCGACAGAGCAAGCCAGAATTAAATAATAGTCAAATTAATTAGATTTTTTCTTCAGAATTAAAACTACTATAAACTTCTTTAAGGAGCTGCATGGTAGATGCTGTATCTGAATATATAAGGCCATAAGGTCTTGAAATTTCTTCTTCTGCACTTATAATTGTTTGATTAAGAAGTTCAAGTGCTGCAGTTCTATTTCCTTTAACATGATAATAAAAATTTGCTAAGTTGAGTGCGCAACCCAACTTCTGATTATTAGTAGGGCCTAAATTATTTGTAAGATTAAAGCTCTCAGTATAATTTTCTTCAGATTTTATAAGGAGATATTCCTTTCTGTCACCGTTTTCAACATCAATTAAATCTTGGTATCTACGTGCTTTTAACATCTTATAGGTAATGCACTTAGGGTCTTCATTATTTAAAAACTCCAATAAAAAATCAATCAAGGTGATTTGGTCTTCACATCAAAATTTAATTTCTTTTTCAATTACCTGCTTATAGCTCATCAAAGCGTCTGCATTCGCATTATTTTCTGATTTTTTAGAAATAGAGTCTATTATTCGCACAGAAGTTTTTCTCTGATTGATAATGCACATATATGGGAGCGATAAAAGATTAATCTCTTCAGTATTTATATCTCCTATTTTTCTTGCTAAAGCTTTAATAATTTCTACCATATCATCATATCGTTCAGAATCCTCTGCAATTTTTGCAAGTTTAATAAGGCTGTCTCTATCGAAAGCATCAAAATTCATAATTGACACAATAAAATATAAATTAGAAAATGGATATGCAAACTCGTGCTGGTGCCAAGGCTGGAGGAGGAGGAATTGCAACCCAAGCTATGCTGAATGCTGAAAGAAGGGAACGTCAGCGACGTCTTGCTATGGAAACGATGGATATCACAAAAGATCCGTATTTTATGAAAAATCATATAGGTACCTATGAATGCAGACTGTGTTTAACTCTTCACACCAATGAAGGCTCGTATTTAGCTCACACACAAGGAAAGAAGCACCAAACAAACTTGCAAAGGAAGAAGATGAAGGATGGAAAAGATGTCACTGTATTTCCACAGCAAAAGCCTAGAGTATTTCCAAAGCGAATTATTAAAATCGGCAGGCCTGGATATCGCGTGACAAAGCAAAAAGATCCAGTCACTGGGCAGAAATCACTAGTTTTTGAAGTAGATTACCCTGAAATTGATCCAAATATTCGGCCGAGACATAGAATAATGTCATGCTATGAGCAGACAAGAGAGCCTGTTGATGATCGGTATCAATATGTTTTGTTTGCTGCTGACCCATATGAAATTATTGCATTCAAAGTCCCAAATATGAAAGTTGACTCTGCTGAAGGAAAATATTACTGTAATTGAGATGAAATAAAAAAAGTATATGTGGTCATGCTTTCATTTAAAAATTCTTAATTTAAAAATTCTTCATATTTTAATTGCCTGATGCTATCAAAATCGACTCTTAGCATCAAAAGGTCTGTAAGCTCGATTATTAATGGAAATTGGAATCTAACATCTGAACAATTAGCCATTCAAGAGACAGCTTTAAGATTTAGTAAAAGTGAAATTGCTCCATATGCTAGTGAGTGGGATGAAAAAGGCTATTTCCCGAGAGATGTGATTAAAAAATCAGCAGACCTTGGGTTTGGAGGTTTATATTGCAAACATGAATTTGGAGGGATCGGCCTCAATCGCTTAGAAGCCTCACTAGTTTTTGAAGCTCTTGCAACTGGTTGTGTAGGCACTACAGCTTATATGACAGTCCATAATATGTGTGCATGGGTTATTGACCATTTTGGAAGTGTGGCTCAAAAGAAAAAATGACTTCCTGAGCTATTTCAGTTCGAGAGATTTGCAAGTTATTGCTTAACAGAACCGCAAAGTGGCTCAGATGCTGCATCTTTGAAAACAGTAGCAAAGTTGGAGGGAGATTATTTTATCATAAATGGAAGCAAGATGTTCATTACAGGAGGTGATGCGAGTGATCTATATTTGGTTATGTGTAGAACAGGACCTAAAGAAATTTCAATGATTGCAGTTGAGTCTCCAACTCAAGGACTTAGTTTTGGTAGACGAGAAGTAAAATTAGGCTGAAATTCACATCCTACCCAGCCTGTTACTTTTGACAACGTCAAAGTGCCTAAAGAAAATTTAATAGGGGGGCAAGGAGCAGGATTCAAAATCGCAATGCAAGCTTTAGATGGTGGAAGAATCAACATCTCAAGCTGTGCATTAGGAGGAGCTTGGTTTGCCTTAAGCAAGGCTCAAGAATATATGCAAGAGAGAATGCAGTTCGGAAAGAAATTAGTCGACCATCAATTCCTAAGATTCAAGATGGCTGAAGCATTAACAAAGCTAACAGGGTCAAGAATCATGGTAAGACATGCCGCTGACTTGCTCGACAAACACAATCCTGCAAAAATCACAATGGGGTCGATGGCTAAGTTGTTTTCGACTGACAATTGTTTTGATGTCGCCAATATGGCACTGCAGATGCATGGAGGGTACGGAGTTATGAGAAGCTATGGAGTAGAAAGAGCATTTAGGGACTTAAGAATTTTACAAATAGTAGAAGGAACAAATGAAATCATGAGGCTAGTCATTGCAAGAGAAATGTTTAAAGACCAAGATAATCAAAGCTAATTTATCTTTACACACCAATAATTGCTGATCATCAGCCATATAAAAAATGAGTAATAAAAAACTATATTTTGTTCTTCGGCATGGAGAAAGAGGAGATAGACATGCAACAACCAGGCCATTTCCAGTAAATTTTGATCCCATGCTAACAGAAAAAGGACTAGTTCAAGCCCAGCAATCTGCACAAAAAATATATAGTCTGATACCATCTGGCAAAACTGTTCATTTGGTATGCTCTCCAACTCTAAGATGTATTGAGACAGCTGCTGCTATAGCTTCTCTTTTTAATATTCCAATCCACATAGAAGAAGGATTTGGGGCACTAGTTGCTGGCTTAGGAAGTTCTCCTTTTGATGGGCTAACACACAATTTATGAGGAATTGAAGAAGTTGAAAAGTTTTGCGGAGCCAAAATTATCATGAATAACCATTTAGCAAGGCCAACATTCCCAGAACCTGACGAAATATATCAAAGAAGAATCCAATATGTCTGGGATACTTATACTGAAATGATACAAGAAGATGCCTTAATTATTGTTAGTCACATGATTGTTGTGCAAAGCCTAACTTCAATTTTGTTGAATACAGAATTTTTAGTTAGTGAAGAAGGATATTGCAGACTTACAATTGCTGAAGAAACTGATGAAGGGATTAATGTTTTGCAGGCTGCAGATTATTCACATGCTACACAATAAGACGGTTAATTAAATATGAAGAAAAGATAAGTAAGACTTTGAAAATAAAGATTCAGCTGGAGTTTTAGGCTCTCGCCTGAATTTTATTCGGTTTCCTGGTGTTACTGCGGATTTTGGAGTAGACCCAATGCTTCTAATATCATTTTCAGGCAGTCTATCTTCAGTGTCAATTTTTAAATCTTTTTTCACATCAGAATTGCAAGGAATTTCTTTTTTATCAGGTATGTATTTTTGAAATCTCCTTGCCAGTCGTTCATTTCTTTCGGCAAATGAGTTTTTCCAGTTATGTGTCTCGGATAACAAATCTTGCAATTTACAGCTTTTGCTTTTTGAATCCTTAAATGAATGTGTTAAATTTTCCAGGATCTCTTCTTGCCTTTCAACGATATTTTTTAGCTCCTCAACGTCGCATTTAATTTTCTTGGGTATTTTTTCTTTTAGATTTTTTGATTTTCTAATATCGTCCACTTTCTTTTCATTGTCTATATCTGCTTGTTTACTCTCCATCTTTGGAGCTTAAAAATAAACTATTTTGTTCGCTTACTAATATGAAATTTTGAGCTTGCATTAAATGGTGACTCAGTTGCCGAGCATTAACTTTAATTCTATAATTATTTGACTGACATAAGGAGTGAATTATTAGTGGCACTATAACAAATTAGGAGTGTAGTTTAAAGAAAACTTTTTATAACGGAAATCTTACGATAATTATTCGTATTTTATCTGTTTTTAATTGAAGTAAGATAAGGTATTTAGCTTATAAATGATAGAAGCATGAAAAAATTATTGATTTTAGGGCATAAATTTAGGTTTAATCAATTTTTTGAATAAATACTTAAAAAGATAACTATCTCATTTAATTTATATTCGGATTTTACAATAAAACCTATAGCCAAAACTTCTCTTTTTTCCATAGCACTTAAAGCACTCCCGATCACTATTCTTCTTTTGACTTAAGGTATTATTAGCGGCTATTCTCTGTCTTAATAGAGAGATAAAAGGGTAAAGAATTAACTCTAAATAGCTGACATTCATATTTTAGCTTAGTTTAGATAAAAATAAACATTCAAATTGTTATTTCTTCAAAGGAAATATTATGGTACTGTTTATATTGAAAGCACTCCTTGCATAAATATGAAAAGAGGAAAACCGTCGAGCGCCATCTATTTAAATTAAGCTAATAAAAGATGATGTTCTGTGAGCATGACCTAGCATTAATTGCAGCAAAAAAGTTAATCTTCAAAGCATATTACAGATGAAATTCACTCTCTTCCTCTATAAGTGGGAAAGGTTTTTTTGTTGCATATAGAGTAAAGCTAAAATTTTATAAAGTGCTATATTAAGATTATATTAGTTTCTTGGAGAAGAAGATTTAGAGAGCTTATTAGGGTAGAAATGGAGAAGTTTATTAAAATGCTGAAAATGTATAATAGGCTGATTTTCCTTGACTAATTTCTGATCACATATGTGAGGTACAGCTTTGGTAAGAATTTTTGAAAAATCATGTGTCACTAGCTAGACTTATTATTAAATTTTAATTATTTGAAAGCAATAAATTAAGAATATATATCTAACAGGCTTATGACGGGTCAATTTATTTTTTATTTAATTTAAAAATATAAACCCTGATTATCTAAGCACTCTTAAAGCGAAGCATTTTTCTTTTAAATTGTTCACCATTTCACTATAATTTGAATCACCTAATTTGTGGACTTTAATTTAATAAATGCTAATAAGGTATTTTATTCTTCTCATAGCTTGCGTGAGCTCGTTGAATCTAAGAAAAGAATTAGGGAATCTTTATTTAACAGAAGGCGAGTCCTATGAGCTTCGTTTATCAGACTACTTTTCTGGAGACAACTTATCATTTTCAATAGCAGACACCAACATGACTGATAATTATGGAAGAATCGAAAATCAATGCGAAATTAATCACGTATCTACAACTCCCTATGAAAAGTTAGAGAAATCTTGGCTCTCTGAAAATGCACAGCCTTTTGCAATGTGGCAAGATATAAATGACCAGGTCATAATAGGATTCAACCAAAATTACTTAGCTGCTTATAGATTTTCGGTGTTAAGTGAAAAAACTGAACTTATATGAAGCACAACTATAAATACAGAAGACAAAAATTCTCAAATTCAAGAAATTGCGTCACTGAAAGCTAGTCATAGTGAAAATTATCTGGCTGTATTGACAAAACAGCAAGAAAGCAATGGCTTATGAAGAAATGACATATATATGATTAAAACACAGAATAACAGTATTTTCCACGAGCCTATAAAAGTAAATTTCAATGAAATTTCCTATGCTTCAAAAATAGTAATGGGAAATGGAAGTTTACGAAAGTATTTCCCAATTTATTGCGAATTTCATAAAAATTCAAGCTTACCTAATACTTTGTATATTTATGAAATAAGTAATTTAAATCAACCAATTTTAGAGCAAACTATTTTAAATTACGAAAAAATAGCATTTGTGAGCAATTCTCTTTCAATAAGAAGTATCATAACAGATGCTCTGCATCTATATATTTTAGATTCAAGTTATGGTGCTATCTCTTTTTACAAAACCTGACCATTAGAACTTTTTGAAGAAGAATTGAACTTAAATTTAAGTTATTTTGGTAAACTTTATTCAATGGAATATACAGATATTGGAAAAATGATGATAACAGCAAGTTCTGGAATCATAGCGATTGAAAGAACGGCTGCAAGGCTAGGGATAAGAAGATATTGAAAAAATCAAGAAAATGATATTTGAATTCAGGGCTATGAGTTTCAAAACTACTATTTCCTTCAGTCAGAAAGTGGAGTGTTGTCGATATTTTCAATATCAAAAGAAAATCAAGCGGAAATCGTATATAAAATTGATTTGAAAAGCACGGGTAATCGCAGTGATAGAAATATTCCACATATGCTTTTTAACTGAGAAAAACAATCATATTACTTTCAAAGATTTGAAGAAGAGGGATTAAAAGCTTATAAAATTAACTTAAAAGAATGAACATTAAAAATAACAGGAGACATATTTTATGTCCAAGTTGATGCAAAAGATAATAACAATAAAATATCAGACACTTTGAATGTGATTTCAATTCCAAAAAATTCCCATAAGATCTTTGCGCTTGAAATGGGGCGACTAAAAGTGCCTGAGCCTATAGGTCTACAAATAAGTGAAAAATGCTCAATTCTATTATTCTCCCCTGCCACTTATTTTTCAGGACCAAACCTTACATATGAGTTCATTTTTCCAGATTCAGAAAAATTCAAGTATGAAATTTCGCCTCTAGCCAAGCTATCATTAGAAGAAAATATAACCGCTCCTGAGAATCTTCAAAATTTTCGAATCGGTGGATCAATATTTTATTATTTTTATGATAATAGAATCCAATTAGAAGAAACCAAAGAATTCAGCATCACTCTAAATATAACAAACCCAATAAAAATTTTAGAATATAATGGATATTATATAGTTTATTCAAGATCAAATGAAAACTCATTTCTTATCTCAGTCTATATATATGATGATTGAAAGATGAATTTGTTAGAAGAAATAGAGTCAGAGATTGATTGTATGTTTTTTGATTTCTTTAATATCTGATTATTATGTGGAAATATCGAAAAAATTGATATTTATGTTTGAAATGGGTTTTTTAAAAAAATGTGGTCTTTAACTGATATTATGGACCAAATTAATTTAAAGTTGGAAATAGCTGATGCTTTTCTTGATGGTGATAATGCTTTCATTTATTTACTTGACAGAAATCACGGGTTGCTTGTGATTGATAGATTTAATGGACAAAATGCAATTAAATTTGCATTAATGTCTAAAGAAATATGCAAGATTATAAAACAGGTTGATAGAAAAATTTGTGTTGTTTATGAAGACAAAGTTGAAATTTATAATTCCTTATTTCAGCTTGAAAAATCAATATTTTTAAAAGTAGAGGGACCAGTTATGAATTCCTTTATTCAAGACTCCATTATTTTTATACAGAAAAATACAATTTTTTATGTATATGATCCAAGCCAATTGTCGCATAATGCATTAATCCATTCTTTTGAAATCCAAAATCCAAGAATCATTTCTTATGGACTCAATCGTTGAAATGAATTGTTGATTGCCAATTATAATCCAGATGCAAAGCTTATTGAAATATACAAGATCCCATTTCCAGCTAAAAATGCTTTTCCACCTGTTTATACGATTAAAATAATTGTTGATGACATTGACAACCTGCAAAACACAAGCTACCAAGAAAATTTTTCAATAATAGCATATAATGCTTATGACAAAATGGAGTCGAATTTTTCGTTAATTTTGCATATTGATGGAATCTTTCCATGGGTTGAAAATAAAAATTTGGTTTTTAATAAAAATCTGCCTTTTAATCAAAGATTTGAGGTAGATTTAAGCGATTCATTTCATGGGCAATTTTTAAATTTTAGCCTAAATATCAATGGAATCAATATTATTGATGAAAGATCAGAAATTTTACCAGCTTTCATCCCTGAAAGAGTCAAAGTTGTAGGAGAATATCAAGGAAAAAATAATTGAATGAAGGATCATATTATTATTCCCCACACAGAGATAGCCTTGATAGTCAGTGAAAATGGTTTTATTTTTGTGAATTCCACAGGTCTCAATAATGAAGAAAAACTTTTGAATATTTCTGAGCACACGAATCTTAAGAATTTAGTTTGTTCTTTAGTCGAATCATTTCCAAATACGATTAAAAATTTAACTTTAATTGCTACATCTTGCACTTATTATAATGCTAATGATCAGCTTTATGTAAATACAAATTGGGAATTTTCCCTCAACAATGTCCTTATTTTGTGAGAAATAGATTTCATTAGCCTAAAAATTACTAATTATCGCTTATTTAATATTGCTGAGAAGTCATTATGCTTGGGAATTGCTCCACTCAGCGACTATGACTTTGAACTAATGATTATAATGGATGATAATTTGGCATTTGATTATAAAGATATTTTAAGATTCAGAGGAAACTGAATTGAAAATCTCATAAGCATTCAGCTTTTAGAAACCATAAATTTTCTTTCATTAGATATTCCATCATTTTCCCCTATAGCTCTTGATTTCAAAGTAAAAAATTCTCAAACTTCTTACTGGTATCTAGCAGACAAAAATTATGGCATTAGAGTTTTAGAAACTAATAGCAGCCAAAGAAGCCATTTGGCAGGACTGCTTCCTTATCAGCATTATAGTAATTATTTTATAGCATTTGGCACATGTGGAGACATGCTATATGTTTCTTCCTATATGACCTCAATAATGTCTTATAAGATAAAAGACTATGCTTACTTTGAAAAAGTATCTGATTATCAGATTTTGAAAGAATCTGAAATAGGTTACTTTTTATCGCATGGCTCTATCATATGCTCAAAGGATAATCGATATATTGCAGCCCATACATTCAATACAAACTATTATTTTCTTACAATTTTTGATACAAAATCTCAAAGAAATTCAAATATCATTACTAATTTGTATCTTTCTCATCCTTCTCATGTTCCAGAGATGCTTAGGGCAAGATTTATAACTGAAAATGAAATATCTGCAATCTTATACTCTAGCACTTTATATAAGAGACTCAAGATAAATCAAAATTCTTTAATATTCCCAAAATTAAGTAAGACTGAGTATAATGATATGATAAAAGAATGGGGAACTGATAATTTCAGCATCATAATTACAGCAGAAAATGCAAATAATATTGTTAATTCTTCAGTCATTTATTTTACACGCGAGGAAAATTCAGAAACTTTAATGCAGAGCGATTTATTGGATTGTATCTATTGGCTGATTAGATTTTTATTTCTTATTGCGATTCTAGCTATTTTCGGAGCAAGTGTGCACTTTGCCAAAAGGATTGGGTCAAAGCACAAAATAACTCAAGCGTATTTTGAGGAGAAAGCATTAAAAATTGATAGAACATAAGAAATATATTAAATATTAATATTATTTAAGAAAATTAATGATGACAGAAATTTTTTTGACTTAAATTATTAATTTAGATTCATCAATATTTTTTAAGATAAGTTTTAGATTTGGTAGTTTATTTTATTTGATGTTAATTTTTACTTTTTGAAGTATTTTCTGTGAGCTTTTATGCCAAATATGAGATTTTTGTTATATGAAAACTGCATAAAATAAGAAATACATTAAATTTTAATATTATTTTAAATAAATAATGATGATACAGATTTGTGTTTTAGCTGAATTTTAATTTAGCTTCATCAAGATTTTTGAGGATAAACTTTGGGTTTGATTTTTTATTAATCTTATTCTTTTTGAAGTATTTTCGTAAGCTTTTATATCAATTATACAGATATTAATTCACTGTAAAATCAAAGCTGGATACAATGCATTTAGATAAATTCTAAAACAATGTATTTCGTAAGAATAATATAAATTTTTCCAAGTTCTAGAAAACTTATGAAAAGTTTGCATGATGCTGTCTTTAGAATTTATGCAATTTAATTGAAATAATTAAATGTGGGTGAACTATTTATTTCTCCTTACTGCTGTATTTTCAATTATGATTCATAAGGAACTCGGAGAAATTTATTTAACTGAAGGAGAGTCTTATGAACTATACCTATCGGATTATTTCAGTGGAAACAATCTATCTTTTTCGATCTCCGATTCAAATGCTACAACTGGCTCAGTGATACTTGAAAATAAATGCCAATTTGAGATGCTGTCATTTCTTCCTTATCAAAATACAAGCTGAAATAAAACTTGAACCCATTCAACTCTCAAGCCATTAATATCCTGAAAGCCGTCTTTTTTCTCAAATGAAGTCATTATATGGTATAATCTTAAATATATAGCTTTTTATAACTTTACTAGAGAGCAAGGGGACATTGAAATGTTTTGAAATGGGTTTATCGACTCAGAGTATATGAATCCTCAAATACAAGATATTAAAATTTATCAGATTGATTATAAAAATATCTTCTACGCCTTAATATGAGTAAAGCAGCAGGAAAATACAATTATATGGAGAAACGATTTTTATTATATTAATTTATCAAATTTATCAGATCTAGAAAATCCTAAATGAGTGAATTTCAGTGAAGCTACTTATGCATCTAATATAGTTCTTACACATGGGATGTTTTATAAACTAATTCCTATTTATTTTGAATTTTCATCATTGCCTAGTGCAATTTATTTTTATAATATAACAAACATTGAAGAGCCAATCATTACTCAAGTTATATCAAAATATTATGGAATCCAAATAAGCAAAATGTCTGTTGTTAGTATGTTTATGGATTCAATTTATTTGCACGTTCTTGATGCAAATTTTGGAATTATTCTGTATAAAATATATGAATGAGACAATAGATATTTTAAGGAATTTGAATGAAATTATTATGGATATCTTGGGACTCTCAATTCTATGTGAAAATTTTACAATGAAAAGTCAGGAATTATTTCAAACTCAGGAGTTTTGTTCTTTAAAAACTCGTTATATATATCAGCAATAGATTTTCTGGAAGGGAAAGAAATGAATTGGAAGAATGGTTGCGTTCAAATTAAGGAAGATTATTATTTCATACAGTCTAGTAGTGGAGTTTTATCAGTGGCTTTAAGCTGAATGAAGCCTCTTCAAATATTATATAATATTGATATAAGTGATCTAGTAGGAAAAACTTTTGAAGATACTGGGCAATGAGGATTTGATATTAATGATGACATATTTTATTTGAGGTTTGATATAGATGGTTTAAGAATTTATAAAGTATACTTAGAAGAATGGAGTATGAAAGTCTGGGGAAATTCAACTTACTTTATCAAAATTGCTGCAAAAGATCAAAATAATGGCACAATTTCCAGTACTTTATATGTCAATTCAATCCCACAAAATTCACAAGAAATTTTCCAAATTGATATGTATCGTCCAATTTCTATTTCTCCTCTCGAATTGCTAGTTGACGGACAAAATAATACACATTTTTCTATAACTTTAAATGACTATTTTTCAGGTCCAAATCTCGAATTCACAGTTACTGACCTTCCCGATTTAAAGAATGTGAGTTTTGACATCATTAAAATGAGCAAACTGAAATTATACCAAAATGTTTCTCTATCAAACAATATTACCAACTTCTTAATTTATGAAGAATACCTTGTATCTTTTTTTGATAGCCAAGTTATAATTGATATAAATGGTACCTGCAATATTATAGATATTATCAATCCAATAAAGTTTTTATCAAATCAACTATACTTAATATATTCAAAACCAAGTCAAAATTTATTTTTAATTAGTATTTATGATTATTTTGGTCAGACTCTTCAGGAAATTTCATCTGAAATAGATTGTCTTTTCTTTTTAATTGCTTATTCCTATCTTTTATGCGCAAATTCTTATCAAATTGACATATATATATATAATTCTACCTATTACCATTTCGTTACTTTAATTGGTGAACAATTTGAAAAAGGCTCTCCATGAAATATAACAGATCTAACAATTAACTCTTCACCTTTCAGAGATGCAACCATTTACATAATAGATGATGAATTAGGTGGGGTTGTTATAGACTTTTATAGTAATATATTAAATAAAAATCAACCATATGATTATTATGGAAAAGTGCCAGGTGCTAAAAAAGTTATAAGTACACAAACTGGAATTTGTTTTGTGTTTGAAAATTTCATTGAGATATATGGTTATTCTTTGAACTATTGGAAAACAATTTTCACAAATATATATGAGCCTATTGTTGGAACATATGGAATGTTTAATATGATTTATTTAATTACTAGTAGTGTTCTATACATTTTTGATAGTAATCAGCCATCACATAATTCTTTATTTTATGTTTTATCTATTAGCAATCCAAACCTACTATCATTTAGCTTTTTTGACCAAAGGGACATGCGTATTGTTAATTTCAACCCAGAAGAGCACTATGCCGAAATTTATACAAGTTCATGCCCTAATAAAGAATATAGCGAGGAATGCTCATTTAACTTTAAAATTTACATTCTAATAGATGACTCTGAATATTTGAGAGACTATTGCTTGCAAACAAGCATTTCAATAGCTGCATTTAATAAGGAAAATTTGCTAAAAGAAACTTTCCCTCTTAATTTGATAATTAATGGAGAATTCCCTTGGTATAGAGATGAAAAATGAGAAAATAATAAAAATATACCATATAATGAGAGATACGAACTAGATTTAAGTGAATTTTTTTTTGGGCAAAATATTTTGATGACTTTGTCTGTTAATGGAAATTACTCTTTCAATGAAACAGTTGAGAACTGGCCTGCAGTCATTCCTCAGCGAGCTGAATTAATGGGGAGATATTCGTCGAATAGTTTTCATGGTAATGCAAACCACATCATTATTCCCAATACAGAGATTGCTGTAATTTTGTCTAGCTTTGAATTTTTCGTAATCAAAGCTACTGGGTTTTCATATAAAGCCGTAGTCTTAAACTTAACTGAAATTTCAAGTATTACAGATTTGGAATGCAACTCTATGGATATTTTTCCTTACACACAAAATAACCTCACCTTATTACTAACGTCATGCACTTACACAATTCCACAAGAAATTATAGGTGCAAACACAAGTGCTTATATCTCAGAAATTGTTTATGCTATTATTCTATGAGAGTTTGATTACATAAATTATAAAATAACTCACTACGTGCTTCTTAATACATATAGCGACATCCTTATTCTAAAAACTGCCCCTCTTGATAATCAAAATTTTGAAATTTTGGCTTTTTATATGAATATAGATAATGAATTATCTAGGAATGACATCTATAGATTTAGAGGCAGATGAAAAAATAATGATATTAAAATTAATCAATTTGAAGTGGTAAATTATTTCTCTTTAGGTCTAAATGCATTCTATGCTCTTATGGTTGATTTCAAAGTAAAAGACTCTGAAACTGCTTATTGGTATATACTTGACAGCCAATATGGAATAAGAATCATAAAAACTAATAAAAATTCCCCAAGCATCTTAGTCGGTGGACTTCCTATTGAAGCCAAAAATAATTTTATAAATTTTTGCTTATGTGGAGATACTTTTTATATAATATCTGAAATTTGAATGAGATCATTTAAATTAAAAGCTTACACTAGATTAGAAGAAGATTTACATTATAGTTTTTACGAGTCATCAAAAGTTAACTATTTACTCCCGATAAATCCTCCTGTCTGTTCGAGCGATAATAGATATATTGCATGCCCTATTTGAAGTAGCGGAGCAAATTTATTTATTAGAATATGAGATACAAAAGCAAGGAATTCATCAAATATTATATCAGAAATTTACGTCTCAGAATTATATACTATTATATATCCAGTCAGCATGCAATTTATTGGAAATTCAATAATAACATTTTATGATAGCTATGGGAATGAATATAGAAGTTACATAATTAATGAAAATTATTTGATTTTTCCTAAAATGAGCAAAGAAGCGTATGAAGATATGACTAATTTGTGGGGAACAAAATCATTTAATTTGTATATTATTGCAGAAAATAGCAATGGAGAGGTTGCCTCAAGATATCTTTATTTTAATAGAGAGGATGGGGAAAAGAAAAGCAATAGTTATTGATGGATTTGAGTTTTGGTTTCAATAGCAATTGTTGCATGCATTGCTGGGGGATCGCTTTGTGCGAAGAAACTACTGAAGGCGCATAGACGAAGATCCTTAGAGTTAGTGCTTATGAGGGAAATGCATAGCAAAGAGGATTTGCAAAATACAGATTTAAATTAATTGATTTATAAAAACTATTTATATCCTAAGATTATTAAATTTAAGATTGTGAGCGTAAACCAACTCAGTTGTGGATCTTCCTTCCATTAAAGATGGCCTCGTTTCCTTAGGCACTCTTATTCTTCTATATCAGTCCAATCAGCATATAATCCTTACAAGAGAAGCTTTCACCTTACAGGATAATATTATTCCAGATTTTCATTTTCCTTAGCGGCTATGTCCGAGCTACTATCCCTCCCCTTCTACTTTCACAGAAATTCAAGCCCCCTTAAAGTCCATTCCCATAAAATTCTTGCCTTCTCCCCTGAGCAAGTTACTCACCTGATAGTAGATATATTGCGGAGATCTCTTTGGATTCCGAAAAAATGTCCAAAAAATGTCTTGTCATTAATAAAATGGTTGAATCCTCAATTAATAATCAATCATTGCTTTTCTAAGTTAGTTCACAATTCTTCGGTCATTCTATTATACTCAGTTTTTTTAATTTGGGAAAATTAAAGAATTTTGATTTATCTTGAGTCTCCTATATGAAGAACTAGAATAAAAAATTGCAGAAATTTCATTTTCAGAGATTAATCTTGCCTTCAACTTCTCTGGAATATGATTAGGGTGAGAAAGATCTAAATTAGTAATGATATTTGGATTTCTTTGAGATTTTATATCATAAAATGTAAGACAGTGATAGTTTATATTGAACGCGTGGGCTCCAATATATTGACTTTCCCTTGAGCATATAATAGGGTCATACCATCAAAAATATATTTTTTTCAGGTTATTCTGATAATTAAATTATATGTAAATCATCTCCTAATAAAAGTATTTTTCTTTTTATTGTTTAATCTTTTAAGTCAATCGCCGGCATACATTTATTTGCTAAAATTTTGAGAATTTCAGCATCATAACTAAAGCAGAAAATATCAATAGCATAGCTAATTCTTCAGCCATTTATTTACACGTGTGAAAAATTCAGGCGTTTTAATGCAGAGCGATTTATTGGACTACGCCTATTGACTGGTAAAATTTTTATTTCTCATTGTGATTCTAGCTATTTTCGGACACCTTTCTAAAAGAATCGAGTGAAAACAAAAAGTAACTCAAGTGTATTTTGATAAGAAAGCATTAAAAATAGACATAAAATAAGAAATATATTAAATATTAATATTATTTAAAAATAAAATATGATGACAAAAATATAAATATTAACTTAGATTTTTAATTTAGCTTATCAAGATTTTTGATGACAGATTTTAGATAGGGCAGCTTATTTTATTTTATGCTAATCTTTATTTTTTGATCATTTAGTAAATACCATATTGTTGTAAATGAAAGCTAAGATGCAATACATTTGGATAAATTCTATAACAATTGATTTGAAATATTATAATTTATTCTAATAGTTAGAAAATCCACAAATCATTTTAATCTCCATTGCACTGATTTTCGAATCCATGAAATAGCAATTGAAATAATTAAATGTTAGTGAGCTATTTATTTCTCTTCACTACTGTACTTTCAATTATGATTCATAAGGAGCTTGGAACAATTTATTTAACTGAAGGAGTGTCTTATGAACTATACCTATCGGATTATTTCAGTGGAAGCAATCTATCTTTTGCAATCTCTGATTCCAATGCGACAACTGGCTCAGCAATTCTTAAAAATAAATGCGAATTTGAGATGCTATCATTTCTTCCCTATCAAAATGCAAGCTGGAATGAAACTTGAGCCCATTCAACTCTTAAGCCTTTAATATCCTGAAAGCCGTCTTTTTTCTCAAATGAAGTCTTTATATGGTATAATCTTAAATATATAATTGTTTATAGCTTATCTTCTGAGCATGGAGACATTGAAATGTTTTGGAATGGATTTATTGACTCAGAGTATCTAAATTCTTGCATACAAGATATTAAAATTTATCAGATTGACTATAAAGATATCTTCTACGCCTTAATATGAGTAAAGCAGCAGGAAAACACAACTATATGGAGAAACGATTTTTATTATATTAATTTATCAAATTTATCAGCTTTAGAGAATCCTAAATGAGTGAACTTTAGTGAAGCTACTTATGCATCTAATATAGTCCTTGCTTATGGGACCATTTATCAGATGATTCCTATTTATTTTAGAGACAAAAAAATTGTTGTAAAAAAATATCAATAAACTAAATTTTTTTTTAAAAATAAGTAAAATGCTCAAATAAAAATGCCAGGAGTAATATCAAAAGGAAAAAGTTTTGTAAATATGTAATAATAAAATTTTAAAAATTGAAGTCAAATACCATTACAAATAAAATGCTTATTAATTCACATAAGAAAATTTTGATGCAATGCTATATAATAAGTCCTGAGCAAAAATCTATAAAATAAGCTTTCGAAACTGTTAATGATGCAATTTTTAGAAATTTGAGAGATTTGAATTTGACAAATTTTATCTTAGAGATCCTACTAAATAAAATACTTAAAATGCTTCAAATTAACTTTAAAATTTATTCTCTAGCTAGCATTAAAAGATCAAATATAGCAAAATAATAAATTTTTAATTTTTAGCATAAACTCCCTAAAATATATGCTCTCAAGCAATGTAAGAACTTATTAAGTGGAAAGCGTAAAACTCTTAAAATTGTCATAATAATTCAGGCGAAATCTAAAAATCTTGAGCAAAATAATAAAAACACTGAAATGTTAAAAATAAAGAGTAAGCAAATAAAGCAGAGATTCGATAGCATATTTTCTATGTAAATATAGTGATTTGCAGTGACCAGGCTCTTAAGGGCACACTTTTAACTAATTCAAATCATCTCATGAGCCGGAGAAGCTATTCACGAGTTATTTTGTGCATTTGATATTCTTCCATAATTAATTTGGCATGAGATATAGCTAGCTAATTCAATTGCAGGTAAAAGCTGATAAATGCTCTTCATGTAAAGATTTCCAAGTGCTTAAGTAATATAGATAATACTTAGCTGGTGTGCGTACAATCCATTTTATTTGATCAAACTATTTTGGCATTTTAATATGAACAGAAAGTATTTTTCTGGAAAAATGGAGAGTTCTAAGAAAATAAAACTAATATTTACGAACATTTCAATATCATCAACACTTGCAAGAGTATAATTGACTTCTAACAGAGCAAGAGTATTTTAATCTGGATGTGAATTATACGGGTATATGGTTTCATTCATCATACGAAAACGATAATGAGCTACCGAGATTCAAAAGTACTACCGAACGGCCTTATGGCCAATTTCTTCCTTCAGGACCATTTTCTTTAGGATTTCCTTCTTCAGAATTTTCTTCTTCAGGATTTTCTTTTTCACTAAATCGGATTTGCTCCTTCAGGGTTTGCTTCTCCAGCATTTTCTTCAGGATTTGTTTCTTCAGGGTTTCTTCTTCAAGATCCGTTTCTTCAGGATTTGCTTCTTCAGGATTTGCCTCTTCAGGATTTGCTTCTTCAGGATTTGCTTCTTTACCAAACCTGGTTCAAATTGCTTATTGAGGAGTGCCTTTTTTATTTGGGATAATTTTGCAGTTTCCAAATTACCAGACCCTCCGGCATTTTGGAACTCCTTGGATTTTGGCCCTTTGGACTTGAGTTTTCTGGGCTTGGGCTTTTTGGGCTTGGGCTTTATGGGCTTGAACTTTTTGGGCTTGGGCTTTTTGGGCTTGGGATATTTGGGCTTGGGATATTTGGGCTTGGGATTTTTGGGCCTGGGATTTTTGGGCTTGGGATTTTTGGGCTTCTATCCCTATTTCGACAGGTGTTGACCTTAACCCTGCGGCTGCCATTAATTCTCCGTTATCTAAGATTTCTCCGATCTGCTGCGCAAGTGCAGCCTTCACCATCTCTTCTCATTCAATTTCTTCTTCCAGTTCTTGCTCAGATCTTCCATCCTCTTCTCCATAACCTCCATCTATTTCTCTATCTTCTACTTCTTCCTCTACCAAAAATCGCATTTCTTCTTCTCAGATCTCGATTTCTTCGAGAATTTCATCATAAACACTGTCACATTCATCAAATTCGCTAGATGAATCAAAATCCTCGCAAGAGTCTCAGCTACTTACGTAGACTTTCTTTTCCATTTTTGCGCAAAAAATAAGTAGGATTGCTTGTCAAAAAATTTATGGCAGACTAATGACAACTCCTTAAGTTAACTTAGGAAATTCGTAATCAAAGCTTCTGGATTTTCAAATAAAGCTGTAGTTTTAGACTTAACTGAAATTTCAAATATAACCCAATTGAAATGCAACTTTATGGATATTTTTCCTCACACACAAAATAACCTAACTTTATTAATATCATCATGCAATTATATCGTTAGACAAGAAATTTTAAATACGACCACAATCACTTATGCTTCAGAAATTGTTTATGCTATTATTCTATGAGAGTTTAATTATATAAATTTTGAAATAACCCATTACAAACTCCTTAATATATTTAGTGATGCTATTATTTTAAAAGTTGCCCCTCTTGATTCTTACAATTTTGAAATCTTGGCTTTTTTTATAGGCATGGAAAATGAAAATTCTAAGAATGACATTTACAGAATTAGAGGTAGATGAGAGGAGAATGGCATTAGTATTAATCAATGTGAAATCATAAATTATTTCTCTTTAGGTTTAAATGTATTCTATGCTCTTATAGTTGATTTTAAAGTGAAAGACTCTGAAACTGCTTATTGGTATATACTTGACAGCCAATATGGAATAAGAATCATAAAAACAACTGAAAAATCCTCAAGCATCTTAGTTGGTGGACTTCCCATCGAATCCCAAAATTTTGGCTTATGCGGAGACACATTTTATATAATATCTGAAAAGTGAATGAAATCATTTAAATTAAAAGATTACACTAGATTAGAAGAAGATTTGCATTATAGTTTTTACAGTTCATCAGAACTTGACAATTTTTTTATTTTAAATCCTGTTGTTTGCTCGAGCGATACTAGATACATCGCATGCCCTTTTTGAAATAGCAGAGCAAATTTACTTATTAGGATATGAGACACAAAAGCAAAAAATTCATCCAGTATTATATCAGAAATCTATGTCACAGATGTATTAACCCTTATGTACCCAGTCAGCATGCAATTTATTGGTAATTCAATATTAACATTTTATAATGCCTATGGGAATGAATATCAAAGTTATAAAATTAACGAAAATTATCTGATCTTCCCTAAAATGAGTATAGAAGAGTATTCAAATATGACTAATTTTTGGGGAACAAAATCATTTGTTTTATATATTATTGCAGAAAATCTCAATGGAGATGCTACATCAAGATATCTTTATTTTGATAGGGAGGATAGGGGAACAAAAATTGTTAATTATTGATGGGTTTGAGTTTTGGTTTCAATAGCAATTGTTGCATGCATTGCTGGAGGATTGCTTTATGTGAAGAAGCTGCTGAAAGCCCATAGGCGACGATCCTTAGAGCTAGTGCTAATGAGGGAATTGCATAGTACAGAGGAATCCGACACCACAAATTTAAATTAATTGCTTTTCAAAGCTGTTAAATAAATATAGCCTGAGTAATTCAGAAGAATTAAACAAACCTCGAGGTATATAATTTAATATAATGCATGCATTTACCTCATTTTATTCTTATAATCTGAGCATGTTGCATCATTAATAAAATGGCAGATTACTTTATCATCTCTATCAACAAGCAAAATCCATGCTTTCTAAAACCAATCCATCTCTCTTTAAATGAGAATTATTTATATAGAGCATAAATAATGATTCACTTTACCTACTGTTTTGCAATATCTTTATATCTAATTTTAAAAATAAATTTATAATCAAATTAATCCTAAAAATTTAAAAATTCAAGGATAAAATTTAACATATAAAAAATTTACCTCTAAAGAGAGCCATGAAAAAGATAAATGCTTTATATTAGCAGCTGCTCTAACTAAAGTCTAATGAGAGATTAGCCAAAATAGTATAAATAAGAAAAGAAATAATTATATACAAAAATTATTAACTTTCTAAGATATAATGGTGCTTCTCGCTCCAAAGAATAGATAATTATCCGTGGATATAGTTTTGGTAAATATTCATCTGTTAGCGCAGAAGTTGTGCAGTGTGACGCTAGCATGACGACTTCATGCTAAATCCATCAACTGCTGGAGAATGTGGAGATAGAGAGGATTTGAGGAATCATGGAGGATTATGGAGATGGCACATGGAATTTTTTGTGTATCTGGAGTTTTACTACATATGGGCATATGTGGGCAGGTCAAGTGCGATTGGCTAATTTCTTAGGTTCAAATTGGTGATTCAATTAGCACTAGAAGAAAAATTGAAAAAAGAGTAGAGTTTTTGCATCTTAATTTTGGGCAGAAATAGAATTTTTTCTTTTGAAGCGGGAAATACTGGTTTTACCAGCGCTAAAATTATTATTTATTTATTTATTAAAACAAAATTTATAATTATTCTATGTATATTCTTTATCTCAACTAGATTCATATGCATATGAATATTTCCAGTAGTTTTACAAACGGTCTTTTATCCAAATTAAACTTCATAATTACAGAATCCATGTTAAAATACCAAGAATTCTTATAAAATACTATATGTGAATAAGTTCTAAAATATAAAGGTTTGCAAGGACCTATAATGCTCCATATATAGAGATTGTTTTTGTCATTTTCCCATATTAACCCAGAAAAATCGATGAAATAAGCCACATTTCCAGATTTACACAGAACTTTTGTGCTATCTTGCTCTAGCTCAAGAGAGCATCAAGAAAAAGAATTAGCCCATGAGTCAAACACAAAAGCATATGGATAATCAAACAAAGCAGCCACAATCATGCCATTTAAAGATATACAAGTACAAAAATCTCCGCTTTTTGGAGGTTTTGCTAACTTTCTTAATTTGCTTTTAATCAGATTATATCCATAGAGACCATCATTCCCAAACATATAAATAAAATTATCGTGATATGTTGCACAAATCCTGATAGTTGATAATTCAGAAGGAAGGTTTTGAACTTTTAGGTCTTTATCTATTATAAAAGCTGTGCATTTTCGGCCTCTTGGACTACCTATACAGCAAAATGACTTGTTCTAGGGCAAAGGGTATATAGAAGTGAATCAACTATTGAAATCAGATGGAGCCGAAATTTGATGCAAAGCTTTTTCCATAGTTTCAAGATTAATTTCTTCAAGAATATCTGGATCTTCAACAGAAATTCAACGAAATTTCGATATTTCTATATATGAATTTTCGTTGTCCAGCATCAGATTATCCAAAATTATCATTATTAGGCAATAAAATATGGATAATAATGGAAATATAAAGGAATAAAATTTTTGATTATAGAATTACAAAGAAAATTAGATAAAAAAATCTTATGAATTATTTCACCTTATATAATTTCCTTAAGACATAATGGCGTTTCGCGCCTAAGTACAAGGAATTATCCAATGAGTATTACGGATCAAAATCTCATTGCTAATGCAGGAATTGTGCAGTGTAGTGCTATGATGACAACTGTAGTGCTAAATTTGTGAGCTTGTAGCAGAAATGGAGATGGAGAAGCATGAAGGACTCATGGAGAAGCATGGAGATAGCACATAGAATTTATTCATTATTTATTTATTTTTAGTTGTTTCGAAGTACATTCAATTATGCAAATATGAGATTCCTGTAATATGAAAACTTGTATATCAATTATGCAGATATTAGTTTACTGTAAAATTAAAGCTGAATGCAATGCATTTAGATAAAATCTAAAACAATGTATTTCGTCAATAAACATTTTTTCAAGTTCTAGAAAACTTATGAAAAGTTTGCATGGCACTGTCTTTAGGATTTATGCAAATTTAATTGAAATAATTAAATGCTGGTGAACTATTTATTTCTCCTTACTGCTGTATTTTCAATTATGATTCATAAGGAACTCGGAGAAATTTATTTAACTGAAGGAGAGTCTTATGAACTATACCTATCGGATTATTTCAGTGGAAACAATCTATCTTTTGAGATCTCCGATTCCAATGCCACAACTGGCTCAGTGATACTTGAAAATAAATGCGAATTTGAGATGTTATCATTTCTTCCTTATCAAAATACAAGCTGAAATGAAACTTGAACCCATTCAACTCTCAAGCCTTTAATATCCTGAAAACCGTCTTTTTTCTCAAATGAAGTCTTTATATGGTATAATCTTAAATATATAGCTTTTTATAGCTTTACTTCTGAGCAAGGAGGTATTGAAATGTTTTGGAATGGGTTTATTGACTCACAGTATATGAATCCTCAAATACAAGATATTAAAATCTATTATGGCGACTTTCATAATATCCATTACGGTTTAATATGAGTAAAGCAGCAGGAAAACACAACTATATGGAGAAACGATTTTTATTATATTAATTTATCAAATTTATCAGCTTTAGAAAATCCTATATGAGTGAACTTTAGTGAAGCTACTTATGCATCTAATATAGTCCTTACACATGGGACGCTTCATAAAATAATTTCTATTTATTTTGAATTTTCATCATTGCCTAGTGCAATTTATTTATATAATATAACAAACATTGAAGAGCCAATCCTTACTCAAGTTATATCAAAATATTATGGAATTCCAATAAGCAAAATGTCAGTTGTTAGCGTGTTTATGGATTCAATTTATTTGCACGTTCTTGATGCAAATTTTGGAGTTATTCAGTATAAAATATTTGATTGGGAGAATAGTTATTTTGAGGAATCTGAATGAAATTATTATGGCTATCTTGGGACTCTCAATTCTATGTGAGAAATTTACAATGGAATGTCAGGAATTATTTCAAGCTCAGGGGTTCTAATTTTTGAAACTTCGTTATTCCAAAAAGAATTAGATTTTCTGGAAGGAAAAGGAATGGATTGGGAGAATGGTTGTCTACAAATTAAGGAAGATTATTATTTCATACAGTCTAGTAATGGAGTTTTATCAGTGGCTTTAAGCTGAATGCAGCCTCTTCAAATATTATATAATATTGATATAAGTGATCTAGTAGGAAAAAGTTTCAAAGCTACTGGGCAATGAGGATTTCTTATATATGATGAAATATTTTACTTGAGGTTTGATATGGATGGCTTAAGAATTTATAAAGTATACTTAGAAGAATGGAGTATGAAAGTCTGGGGAAATTCAACTTACTTTATCAAAATTGCTGCAAAAGATCAAAATAATAGCATAATTTCAAGTACTTTATATGTCAATTCAATCCCTCAAAATTCACAAGAAATTTTTCAAATTGATATGTATCGTCCAATTTCTATTTCTCCTCTCGAATTGCAAGTTGACGGACAAAATGATACACATTTTTCTATAACTTTAAATGACTATTTTTCAGGTCCAAATCTCGAATTCACAGTTGCTGATCTTCCCGATTTAAAGAATGTGAGTTTTGACATCATTAAAATGAACAAACTGAAATTATACCAAAATGTTTCTCTATCAAATAACATTACCAACTTCTTAATTTATGGGGGATACCTCGTATCTTTTTTTGATAGCCAAGTTATAATTGATATAAATGGCGCCTGCAAGATTATAGATATTATCAATCCAATAAAATTTTTATCAAACGAATTATACTTAATATATTCCAAACCAAGTCAAAATTTATTTTTAATTAGCATTTATGATTATCTTGGTGGGACTCTTCAGGAAATTTCATCTGAAATAGATTGTCTTTTCTTTTTACTTGCTCATTCTTATCTTGTATGCGCAAATTCTTATCAAATTGACATATATGTCTATAATTCTACCTATTATTTACATCTAGCTACTTTAATTGGTGAACAATTTGAAAAAGGCTCTCCATGAAATATAACAGATCTAGCAATTTACCCTTCAATTTTTAGTGATTTAAACATTTACATAATAGATGATGAATTAGGTGGAGTTGTTATAGACTTTAATAATAGTATGCTTAATAAAAATCAACCATATGATTATTATGGAAAAGTGCCAGGTGCTAAAAAAGTTATAAATACACAAAGTGAAATTTGTTTTGTGTTTGAAAATTTCATTGAGATATATGGCTATTCTTTGAACTATTGGAAAACAATTTTTACAAATATATATGAGCCTATTGTTGGAGCATATGGAATGCTTAATATGATTTATTTAATTACTAGTAGTACTCTATATATATTTGATAGCGATCAGTCATCACATAATTCTTTATTTTATGTTTTATCTATTAAAAATCCAAACCTACTATCATTTAGCTTTTTTGACTGAGGGGACATGCGAATTGCTAATTTCAACCCAGAAGAATACTATGCCGAAATTTATACAAGTTCATGCCCTAATAAAGAATATTATGAGGGATGCTCATTTAACTTTAAAATTTACATTCTAATTGATGACTCTGAATATTTGAGAGACTATTGCTTGCAAACAAGCGTTTCAATAGCTGCATTTAATAAGGAAAATTTACTAAAAGAAACTTTACCTATAAATTTGATAATTAATGGAGAATTCCCTTGGTATAGAGATGAAAAATGAGAAAATAATAAAAATATACCATATAATGAGAGATACGAATTAGATTTAAGTGATTTTTTTTTTGGGCAAAATATTTTGATGACTTTGTCTGTTAATGGAAATTACTCTTTCAATGAAACAATTGAAAACTGGCCTGCAGTCATTCCTCAGCGAGCTGAATTAATGGGGAGATATTCGTTGAATAATTATCATGGTAATGCAAATCACATCATTATTCCCAATACAGAGATCGCTGTAATTTTGTCTAGCTTCGAATTTTTCGTAATCAAAGCTACTGGGTTTTCACCTAAAGCCGCAGTCTTAAACTTAACTGAAGTTTCAAATATTACAGATTTGGAATGCAACTCTATGGATGTTTTTCCTTACACACAAAATAATCTCACCTTATTAATAACGTCATGCACTTACACAATTCCACAAGAAATTATAGGCAAAAACACAAGCATTTTAATCTCAGAAATTGTTTATGCTATTATTCTATGAGAGTTTGATTACATAAATTATAAAATAACTCACTACGTGCTCCTTAATACTTATAGTGACACCCTTATTCTAAAAACTGCCCCTCTTGATAATCACAATTTTGAAATTTTGGCTTTTTATATGAATATAAATGTTAAATTTTCTAGGAATGACATCTATAGATTTAGAGGCAGATGAAAAAATAATGATATTAAAATTAATCAATTTGAAGTGGTAAATTATTTCTCTTTAGGTTTAAATGTATTCTATGCTTTTATGGTTGATTTCAAAGTGAAAGACTCTGAATCTGCTTATTGGTATATACTTGACAGCCAATATGGAATAAGAATCATAAAAACTAATAAAAATTCCCCAAGCATCTTAGTCGGTGGACTTCCTATTGAATCCCAAAATAATTTTATAAATTTTTGTTTATGCGGAGATACTTTTTATATAATATCTGAAATCTGAATGAGATCATTTAAATTAAAAGCTTACACTAGATTAGAAGAAGATTTACATTATAGTTTTTTCGAATCATCAGGAGTTGACTATTTACTCCCGATAAATCCTCCTGTTTGCTCGAGCGATAATAGATACATTGCATGCCCTATTTGAAATAGTCTAGCGAATTTATTTATTAGAATATGAGATACAAAAGCAAGGAATTCATCAAATATTATATCAGAAATCTACGTCTCAGAATTATATACTATTATTTACCCAGTCAGCATGCAATTTATTGGAAATTCAATAATAACATTTTATGATACCTATGGGAATGAATATAGAAGTTACAAAATTAATGAAAATTATTTGATTTTCCCTAAAATGAGCAAAGAAGCGTATGAAGATATGATTAATTTGTGGGGAACAAAATATTTTAATCTGTATATTATTGCAGAAAATAACAATGGGGAGGTTGCCTCAAGATATCTTTATTTTAATAGAGAGGATGGGGGAAAGAAAAGCAATAGTTATTGATGGGTTTGGGTTTTGGTTTCAATAGCAATTGTTGCATGCATTATTGGGGGATCGCTTTATGCGAAGAAACTACTGAAGGCTCATAGACGAAGATCCTTAGAGTTAGTGCTTATGAGGGAAATGCATAGTAAAGAGGATTTGCAAATCACAGATTTAAATTAATTAATTTATCAAAGCTATTTAAACAAATATATTTTTGAGCAATATTTATTAAGGCTACGTTAAATAAAGATGCTTTTTATTTTTTACATATTAATTATTGAATTTACTTTCTTCTGTGGTAATTTTTACTTTTAATTGAATATATATAATTTAATATAGAGCTTGCTTTGTAGCTCATTTTATTCTTATGATTTGTTTATGCTGCATCATTAATAAAATGGTTGAATACTCTATCAATAATCAATCATTGCTTTTCTAAGTTATATATTGCAGCCCACGCGTTCAATATAAACTATCACTGTCTTACATATTTTTGATACAAATCTCAAAGAAATCCAAATATCATTACTAATTTGTATCTTTCTCACCCTAATCATGCTCCAAAGAAGTTGAAGGCAAGATTTACCTCTGAAATGGAAATTTCTGCAATTTTTATTCTAGTTCTTCATATAAGAGACTCAAGATACTTAATTTTCCCAAAATTAAACAAGAATGAATATAATAAAACGACCAAAGAATGGTGAACAGAGAATTTCAGCATCATAACTACAGCAGACAATAGCATAGTTAATTCTTCAGCCAGTTATTTTACATGTGAGAGAATTCGGCATTTTAATGCAGAGTGATTTATTGGTCTATGTCTATTGGCTGGTAAAAGTTTTATTTCTTATTGTAATTCTAGCTATTTTCGGACACTTTGCTAAAAGAATTGAGTGAAAGTAAATAAAAACTAAAGAGTATTTTGATAAGAAAGCATTAAAAATAGACATAAAATAAGAAATATATTAAACATTAATATTATTTAAAAATAAAATATGATGGCAAAAATATATTTTTAACTTAAATTTTTAATTTAGCTTATCAAGATTTTTGAGGACAGATTTTAGATTGAGCTGTTTATTTTATTTTATGCTAATCTTTATTTTTTGGTCATTTAGCAAATATCATATTGTTGTAAATGAAAGCTGAGATGCAATACATTTGGATAAATTCTATAACAATTGATTTGAAATATTAAAATTTATTCTAGCAACTAGAAAATCCACAAATCATTTTAATCTCCATTGCACTGATTTTCGAATCCATGAAATTTTAGCAATTGAAATAATTAAATGTTGGTGAGCTATTTTTTTCTCTTCACTACTGCACTTTCAATTATGATTCATAAGGAGCTTGGAACAATTTATTTAACGGAAGGAGAGCCTTATGAGTTATACTTATCAGATTATTTCAGTGGAAACAATCTATCTTTTGAGATCTCCGATTCCAACGCGACAACTGGCTCAGCGATTCTTGAAAATAAATGCGAATTTGAAATGTTATCATTTCTTCCTTATCAAAATACAAGCTGAAATGAAACTTGAACCCATTCAAATCTCAAGCCTTTATTATCCTGAAAGCCGTCTTTATCAAATGAAGTCTTTATATGGTATAATCTTAAATATATAGCTTTTTATAGTTTTACTTCTGAGCAAGGAGGTATTGAAATGTTTTGGAATGGATTTATTGACTCACAGTATCTAAATTCTTGCATACAAGATATTACAATTTATCAGAATTATTATAGAGATATTATCTACGCCTTAATATGAGTAAAGCAGCAGGAAAACACAAATTTATGAAGAAATGATTTTTATTATATAAATTTATCAAATTTATCAGCTTTAGAAAATCCTAAATGACTGAACTTTAGTGAAGCTACTTATGCATCTAATATAGTCCTTACACATGGGACTATTGATGAGATATTTCCTATTTATTTTGAATTCTCATCATTACCTAGTGCAATTTATATTTACAAAATAACAAATATTGAAGAGCCAATCCTTTATCAAGTAATATCAAAGTATTATGGAATTCCAATAAGCAAAATGTCAGTTGTTAGTATGGAAATGAGTTCATCTTATTTATACGTTCTTGATACGAATTTTGGAGTCATTGAGTATAATTTATTTGGAATCTGGAATTTATATTTCAAGCAATCTGAAAGAAATTATTATGGCTATCTTGGGACTCTCAATTCTATGTGAGAATTTTACAATGGAATGTCAGGAATTATTTCAAGCTCAGGGGTTTTAATTTTTGAAGCTTCGTTATACCAAAAAGAATTAGATTTTCTGGAAGGAAAAGGAATGGATTGGGAGAAAGGTTGTCTACAACTTAAGGAAGATTATTATTTCATACAGTCTAGTAATGGAGTTTTATCAGTGGCTTTAAGCTGAATGCAGCCTCTTCAAATATTATATAATATTAATATAAGTGATCTCGTAGGAAAAAGTTTCAAAGCTACTGGGCAATGAGGATTTCTTATATATGATAAAATATTTTACTTGAGATTTGATATGGATGGCTTAAGAGTTTATAAAGTATATTTAGAAGAATGAAGTATGAAAATCTGGGGAAATTCAACTTTCTATATCAAAATTGCTGCAAAGGATCAAAATAATAGCATAATTTCAAGTACTTTACATGTCAATTCAATCCCTCAAAATTCTCAAGAAATTTTTCAGATTGACATGTATTGACCAATTTCCATTTCTCCACTCGAATTGATAGCTGATGTTAAAGATGGAACCTATTTTTCTATAATTTTGAATGACTATTTTTCGGGTCCAAATCTTGAATACGCGGTTGCTAACCTTCCCGATTTAAAGAATGTGACTTTCGAAATCATTAGCATGAACAAATTGAAATTATACCAAAATATTTCTCTATCAAACAACATTACCAACTTCTTAATTTATGGATGATACCTCGTATCTTTTTATGATAGCCAAGTTATGATTGATTGAAATGGTATCAACACAATTATAGATATTATTAATCCAATAAAATTTGCGCAGAATGAAGGATACGCCATATATTCTAATCCAAGTCAAAATTCATTTTTAATCAGTATTTATGATTCTCTTGCCGATCATCTTCAGGAAATTCGATCTGAAATAGATTGTCTTTTCTTTTTATTTGATTCTCTCTATCTTATATGTGCAAATTCTAATCAAATTGGCATATATCTTGATAATTCTACCTATTATCATTTCGCTACTTTAATTGGTACGCAATTTGAAAATGCCTCTCAGTGAAATATAACAGACTTAACAATATATTCTTCATCTAACGGTGTACTTTACATTTACATAATAGATAATCAATTAGGTACAGTTGTTATAGACTTAAGCAGCATAATTAATAAAGCTCAGCCATATGATTATTATGGAAAAGTGTCAGGCGCTAGAAGAGTTATAAGTACAAAAAAAGAAATTTGTTTAGTTTTTGAAAATTTCATTGAAATATATGAATATCCTTTGAATTATTGGAAAACGATTTTGACAAATATATATGAGCCTGTTGTTGGAGCATATGGAATGTTTAATATGATTTATTTAACTACTAGCAATACTCTATATATATTTGATAGCGATCAGCCATCGCATAATTCTTTATTTTATGAATTGTCTATTAGTAATACAAGTCTGCTATCATTTGGCTTATTTGGCCTAGGGGACATGCGAATTGCTAATTTCAACCGAATAGAGCACTATGTCGAAATTTATACAAGCTCATGCCCTAATAGAGAAGATCATAAGGGATGCTCATTTAGTTTTGAGATTTGCATGCTTATTGATGGCTCTGAGTATTTGAGAGACTATTATCTGCAAACAAGTGTTTCTATAGTTGCATTTAATAATGAAAGTTTATTAACAGAAACTTTTCCTGTAAACTTGATAATTAATGGAGAATTACCTTGATATCGAGATGAAAAATGAGAAAATAATAAAAATATCCCATATAATGAGAGATATGAACTAGATTTAAGTGAATTTTTTTTTGGACAAAATATTTTGATGACTTTGTCTGTTAATGGAAATTACTCTTTCAATGAAACAATTGAGAACTGGCCTGCAGTCATTCCTCAGCGAGCTGAATTGTTGGGGAGATGATCGTTGAATAGTAATCATGGTAGAGCAAACCACATCATTATTCCCAATACAGAGATCGCTGTAATTTTGTATGGCTTTGAGTTATTTGTAATCGAAGCTTTTGGATTTTCAAATAAAGCTGTAGTTTTAAACTTAACTGAAATTTCAAATATAACCCAATTGAAATGCAATTTTATGGATGTTTTTCCTTACACACAAAATAACCTAACCTTATTAATATCGTCATGCTCTTATATCGTTCAACAAGAAATTTTAAATACGACCACAATCACTTATCTTTCAGAAATTGTTTATGCTATTATTCTATGAGAGTTTGATTATATAAATTTTGAAGTAACCCATTACGAACTCCTTAATGTATTTAGCGATGCTATTATTTTAAAAGTCGCCCCTCTTGATTCTCACAATTTTGAAATCTTGGCTTTTTATATAGACATCGAAAGTGAAAATTCTAAGAATGACATTTACAGATTTAGAGGTAGATGAGAGAAGAATAGTATTTGTATTAATCAATTTGAAATCATAAATTATTTCTCTTTAGGTTTAAATGTATTCTATGCTCTTATAGTTGATTTTAAAGTGAAAGACTCTGAAGCTGCTTATTGGTATATACTTGACAGCCAATATGGAATAAGAATCATAAAAACAAGTGAAAAATCCTCAAGCATCTTAGTCGGTGGACTTCCCATCGAATCCCAAAATTTTGGCTTATGCGGAGACACATTTTATATAATATCTGAAAAGTGAATGAAATCATTTAAATTAAAAGCTTACACTAGATTAGAAGAAGATTTGCATTATAGTTTACACGAGTCATCAGAATTCGACTATTTTTATATGTTAAATCCTGTTGTTTGCTCGAGCGATACTAGATACATTGCATGCCCTTTTTGAAATAATAAAGCAACATTACTTATTAGGATATGAGACACAAAAGCAAAGAATTCATCCAGTATTATATCAGAAATCTATGTCTCAAATGTATTAACCCTCATTTACCCAGTCAGCATGCAATTTATTGGTAATTCAATATTAACATTTTATAATGCCTATGGGAATGAATATCAAAATTATAAAATTAACGAAAATTATTTGATCTTCCCTAAAATGAGCAAAGAAGAGTATGAAGATATGACTAATTTTTGGGGAACAAAATCATTTGATTTATATATTATTGCAGAAAATCTCAATGGAGAGGTTACCTCAAGATATCTTTATTTTGATAGAGAGGATAGAGAGGATAGGGGGAAAAAAATTGATAATTATTGATGGGTTTGAGTTTTGGTTTCAATAGCAATTGTTACATGTATCGCTGGAGGATTGCTTTATGTGAAGAAGCTGCTGAAAGCCCACAGACGAAGATCCTTAGAGCAAGTGCTTATGAGGGAAATGCATAGTACAGAGGAATTACAAACCACAAATTTAAATTAATTGTTTTTCAAACCTTTAAATAAATATAGCCTAAGTATCATATAGAAAGGTTTTTTGACTAACTCAATAAATTGGATTCATCACTTCTTAATTATAAGCTAACTGCTGGTTATAGTGAATCTGCCAGCTTTAGAATCTAGATTGTCATCCATTAGCTGCAAATATCCATGCGAATAATTCAGAAGAATTAGACAAAGCCTCAAGGTATATAATTTAATATAAAGCATGTTTTACCTCATTTTATTTTTATAATCTGTGCATGCTATATAATTAATAAAATGGTAGAATACTTTATCACCTCTATCAACAAGCAAAACCCATGCTTTTCTAAAATCAATCCATCTCTCTTTAAATGAGAATTATTTATGCAAACAAAATATTGAGTATAAATAATGATTCACTTTACCTACTGTTTCGCAATATCTTTATATCTTATTTTAAAAATAAATTTATAATCAAATTAATCCTAAACATTTCGAAATTCAAGGATACAAATTTAACATATAAAAAATTTACTTCTAAAGAGAGCCATGAAAAAGATAAATGATTTTTATTAGAAGCTGTTCTAACTAAAGTCTAGTGAGAGATTAGCTAAAATAGTATAAATAAGAAAAGAAATTAATTATATACAAAAATTATATACTTTCTAAGATATAATTGCGCTTCTCGCTCCAAAGAATAGAGAATTGTCCGTGGGTAGTTTTGGTAAAAATCCCTCTGTTAGCGCAGAAGTTGTGCAGTGTGATGCTAGCATGACAACTTCATGCTAAATCCATCAACTGCTGGAGAATGTGGAAATAGAGAGGATTTGAGAAATCATGGAGGGCCATGGAGATGGCACATGGAGTTTTTTGTGATTTGATGTTTGTTTGTTTTGAGGAGTTGTAAATATGGTTGATGCTGATATCTGGAGTTTTACTGCATATGAGCTTATGTGGAAAGGTCAAGTGTGATTGGCTAATTTCTAAGGTTCGAATCGGTGATTCAATTCGCACTCGAAGAAAAATTGAAAAATTAGCAGAGATTTTGCATCTTAATTTTGGGCAGAAATAGAATTTTTTCTTTTGAAACGAGAAATGCTGGTTTGACCAGCGCTAAAATTATTTATTTATTATTAAATACAAAATTTATAATTATTCTATGTATATTCTTTATCTCAACTAGATTCATATTCGTATGAAATATTTCCACTAGTTTTACAAACAGTCTTTTGTTCCAAATTAAACTTCATAATTACAGAATCCATGTTAAAATACCAAGAATTCTTATAAAATACTATATTTGAATAAGTTCTAAAATATAAAGGTTTGCAAGGACCTATAATGCTCCATATATAAAGATTGTTTTTGTCGCTTTCCCATATTAACCCAGAAAAATCGATGAAATAAGCCACATTTCCAGATTTACACAGAACTTTTGTGCTATCTTGCTTTAGCTCAAGAGAGCATCAAGAAAAAGAATTAGTCCATGAGTCAAACACAAAAGCATATGGATAATCAAACAAAGCAGCCACAATAAAGCCATTTAAAGATATACAAGTACAAAAATCTCCGCTTTTTGAAGGTTTTGCTAGCTTTCTTCATTCGCTTTTAATCAGATTATATCTATAGAGATCATCCTTCCCAAACATATAAATAAAATTATCGTGATATGTTGCACAAAGCCCGATAGTTGATAATTCAGAAGGAAGATTTTGAACTTTTAGATCTTTATCTATTATAAAAGCTGTCAATTTTAGGCCTCTTGGACTACCTATACAGCAAAATGACTTGTTCTCGGGCAAAGGGCAAATAGAAGTGAATCAGCCATTGTAATCAGATGGAGCAGAAATTTGATGAGAAGCTTTTTCCATAGTTTCTAGATTAATTTCTTCAAGAATACCTGGATCTTCAACAGAAATCCAACGAAATTTCGATATTTCTATATATGAATTTTCGTTGTCCAGCATCAGATTATCCAAAATTATCATTATTAGGCAATAAAATATGGAAAATTATGGAAATATAAAGGAATAAAATTTTTGATTATAGAATTACTAAGAAAATTAGATAAAAAAATTTTATGAATTATAGAAAGTAAAGTTTTTGGAGAATTATTTCACCTTATCTAAAGAACTAGTCGAATGATGGTTCATGGCTAAGCAGCCTTCCAGAAAATGTCAATTGCTGCTTCTAAATTGGTGCAGCAATTATTAAACCCTTTTATTAGTTATTCAAAGCCTTCAAATGTTTTAATATAATCATGCAAACATCTAATTCAAAATTTTAATTCCTTTGCATAATGAGATTCATAAGTAAAAAATACAGTTTTTATTGCCATTATAATTATATTGAAAATTAAATAGCTAATAATCTACTATAAAGTATTAATGCCACTAGTATTGCTGTTAAAGACAAAAAGCAGCTTCAAGCCTACTGTGTTGCCAGAGTAATAAGACTGCATGCATCTATATAAAAGGCATGTATTATTGGCTTTTGCTTATTAAATTGCCGATAGGAAGATCAAAAGCTTTGAAATATGAAAAAAATTTTATAGCTCCAATAAGAAAAGAAATTAACTTATACTAAAATTATGATTTATTCTATAAGATATTCCTTATTCCAACAGATTCAATATTGATATGAAATATTTCGACTAGCTTTACTAACAGTCTGTTTATCCAATTAAATTTCATAATCACAAGTCAATGTTGAAATAGCAAATTTGATCTGATTTGAACTTTCTGAATTAAAACGAATTTTAACTTCAGTGTTTCTGTGTTTATAAGGCTAATAGATTTAATGTCTAAGTTTGCGATTATCAAGTTGATGCTTTGCAAATATGAGATTGAACAACCATGGGAATTAATATTTAAAAATTGTTTTTACTTTATTTCGATTTTTCAAATCTCATATCGGGATTTACCATTTACGTTGCAAGTTGAAAGCCATTTTCAGTATGGAGAAAACGAAAGTGATAGAATTTGTGCATTATCACTAATAAAAGGAAAAATTGGATGAAAATGAAGGCTGAATCATTTAAAATTAGAAAAAAGTAAGGATGATGTGAAAAATTTACTCCATGCAGATTGGGGCTTTGCAAATCAGAACTGAAAAAGAGTGATCCTGATAAGTCTGCATCAGGAATCTTAATGCTTCCCATACCCTTGTTTATAAACTGGTATCCAGAGTGGTTCATAAGAGTTATAGCATTGGAAGAGGCTATATTGATTTGGTCTGATTGCATCGACATCATCACAACTTCATAAAAAATTCTTTTTATTTTCCTTCAAATGCTCTTTAAGTATTAAGCATAAAATCGTTTTAATCTTTTAAGGATAAAGCATTCATATAAGAATTTTCTATAGAACTTATAGATACTCATCTTGGGATATCTTAGAAATTGTTGAATGTGAGAAAGAGATAGCACCTTTTTATTTTGTTAAGGAGAAATGACGACAAGAGGGAGAAAACGTGAAATATCTGCCTTGATCAGACAAGGATTGTAAAGTAACGACGAAGCTCTTGAAGACATGGTTTCAGATGAGGAGAGATTGTTTTATGATGAGGAGTTTAGAGAGGAAGTAGATTAACTTCCTGATGATTATATATTTGAATAGGAAAGTGATCTTGGAGTCTAAAATGAGGGCGATGAGCAAGAACTTATGGAGATGGTGCTGAGATGAGGCTCAGGGATGAATGGAATCGTGCTAGGCAAAAGAGGAATTGATCCAGGTGGTGAAAAAATGCAGGGAACTCCCGGAGCAACTCATTCTTTGTCTAGGGAAAGCTCTGCCAAATGCTCAAAAAGTAGTTAAAAGAGCCAGCAAAGCCAAAGAAGCCAGAGGAAAAGTTGGGGCAAAATACGAGGCAAATCCGAGGCAAAAGTCGAGGGAAAATTCAAGGCAAAATTCGAGGCAAAAGTTGAGGCAAAAGCTGTTGCAAAAGTTGAGGTAAAAGCTGTTGCAAAAGCTGAGGAAAAAGTAGAGGCAAAAACAGAGGCAAAAGATGGAGAGAAATTTGAGGCAAAAGTTGAGTAAAAGTTGAGGCAATAGTTGAGACAAAAACTGAGAAAAGTGAAGCCAAAATTTGAGTCAAAAGTTCAGGCAATGTTCAGAAAAAAGTTCAGGCAAAAGTTCAGGCAAAAATTCAGGCAAAAGTTCAGTCAAAAGTTCAGGCAAAAGTTCAGGCAAAAGTTCAAGTAAAAAAGGTCAAGCAAAAGTTCAGGCAATAGCTCAGGAAAAGCTCATAAGAGCTGCATTAGGGAAGGCCTAACAAATTAAGATGATGATAATGAGAAAGATATAGCTTTATACGCTAAAATGATAGGTATTAAGGTTTTGATCTGTGAAAAGTTATATGTTAAATACCAAATCATTTTTCATGTAGTAGCCACATAGTGCATATTGGCAATTTTATATACAGATTATTGATAATTTGATAAAGCATATAATGCTGACTAGTATTTTACTCTATTTAATAATAATGAAATCATTTAAGTGCTTTATAGATAATTGCCCAAACGATCCAGAGCATATCTGCAAATGCATCCCAGAGCACACTATTTTTTGCAGTAGTCATGCAAGAAATCATATGATAAAGAAGTTTGATAAGCCTCATGAGTGAATAGATCTTTATTTCGAGCCGGATCCAGAATCTAGATTATTAGTAATTAAGAAGATAAATGAATTAAAGAAGGAAATTCGTTTACGCCTTGATATGCTTGTCTCACAATATAGAGAGCTCTTAGCAGCAATTGAGTCATCTTTGGGTATAGCTATTGAAAAATATTATAAAATAGATGCAGAGTGTAATGACATTATTTGTTTTGCAGCCCAAGAGAGAATTTTAAACATGCCTACAGAAAATAAAATTGAAGAGCCACTTAAGCTTGATCCTGAAAAGTGTAATAAAATAATAAAATACTGAGCAATTCCTGAAATAGAGTCCGAAATAGATCAAATTAAAGGTTGAATTGTAAAACTTTATGAAAATTTAGAAGTAAACCCATTCAAGGAAAGTGATGAATCTACAGTTAATTCTGAAGAAATCCTTTTTATAAGAAATAATTCCACAGAATTTAATACTTTGAATCTATTATCAATGCAAGCATCAAAAAAAATTCTAGATTTTTCAAATAACAATAAAAATATGCCCCAAGCTCATTCACGCCCAGGTGCATCTGGAAAAAGTTCTGGAATGAGTAGTATTTTAATACCTCATGATCTTTCAATATTTTTTAATGGGATAATCATTAAGAATAATGGAAAGTATAATGCTTTTGAGGCTTGAACTTTTATATTAGATAAAGATAAAAATATGAAAATTCTAGAACCTGGCACACAATCAAATAGCCCTGCAATTACTTATTACAAAAACAATGCTTATGTGCTCGGTGGAAAAAATAATTGTGTAGCAGAAAAATATGACTTCAAAATGAATACATGAAAAAGCTTGGCTCCCCTTCCCCAGAATTGTTTTTGTGCTTCTCATTCTGCATTATTTGATGACACGATATTAATAACTGCCAAATGCCTAAATCAACTTATGAGCTATAATGTCAAGCAAAATTCTTATACAATAATCCAAAATTTGAATTTGAACAGCTCATTAAACAAATCAATACTATCATACGATAAAAGAGTATATGTTCTTGAATTTGGTGGAAGCATTTATCAAAGCGAGATAAATGGCATTTCCAAATGGGAGCTTGTTGGAAATAATCAGTTTTCGAATTATATAATTCTATCGTACAGTGTTGCATTTAAAGGAAATATTTATTTTATATGTGGCAACAATCAATTATTAGAGTTTGATCTGAAAACGAACATACTAAAGTGCGTTAATTTTAATTAGAATAATTTTAACGATATTAGAATTAAAAAATTATATTTTGGGTTATATAATAAATTCAACGTAGGTTTTAATAACGATTCGTTTAGTCAGACCAACTCAGTGCGTAGGTAAGACCAGCACAGAAATTCCTACTGTAGTGGCCTTCGCTTGCAGCGCAACTCCAAAGAATGCCAAATATTTTTTCGTAACTCTACAAAGTAGCCACACCATGCATATTGACTATTTTATGTGCAGGATGTTGATAATTTGATAAAGCATCTAGTTGATTGGCATGTTTATTTAATACACCCTAGCACTAATTTATTTTAATTTAAGATAGACTATAATGCTGACTAGTATTTTATTCTATTTAATAATAATGAAATCATTTAAGTGCTTTATAGATAATTGCCCAAACGATCCAGAGCATATCTGCAAATGCACCCCAAAGCATACTATTTTTTGCAGTAGTCACGCAAGAAATCATATGACAAAGAAGTTTGATAAGCCTCATGAGTGAATTGATCTTTATTTCGAACCGGATCCAGAATCTAGATTATTAGTAATTAAGAAGATAAATGAATTAAAGAAGGAAATTCGATCACATCTTGATATGCTGGTCTCACAATATAGAGAACTCTTAGCAACAATTGAGTCTTCTTTTGGTATAGCTATCGACAAATATTATAAAATAGATGCTGAGTGTAATGACATTATTTTTTTTGCATCTCAAGAAAGAATTTTAAACATGCCTACAGAAAATAAAATTGAAGAACCACTTAAACTCGATCCTGAAGAGTGTAATAGAATAGTAAAATGCTGAGCAATTCCTGAAATAGAGTCTGATATAGATCAAATTAAAACATGCATTGCAAAAGTTTATGAAAACTTAGAGGTAAATCCATTCAAAGAAATTGATAAATCTACAATTAATTCCGAAGAAATCCATTTTATAAGAAATAATTCCACAGAATTTAATACTTTGAATTTATTATCGATGCAAACATCAAAAAAAACTCTAGAATTTACAAAAAACAATAAAAATATGCCTCAAACTAATTTATTCTCTGGAGTGATGGGATTTAATAGAGCTCAATTAAATTTTGGAATTGGTAGTGTTTTAATACCTCATGATCTTTCGGTTTTTTTCAATGGGATAATCAATAATTATGATATAAACCAGGGTTATAATTTTTATGAGGCTAGAACTTTTATTTTAGATAAAGATAAAAATATGCAAATTCTCAGTACTGGCACCCAATCAATAAGCCCTGCAATGACCTATTACAAAAATCATGCTTATGCACTAGGTGGAACACAAACTTGTGTAGCGGAGAAGTATGACTTTAAAACGAATAAATGAATAAGCTTGGCCCCTCTTCCTCAGGGTTGCTTTTGCTCTTCTCATTCTGCATTATTTGAAGACATGATATTGATAACTGCCAAATGCCTAAACCACATTATGAGTTATAATGTCAAGGAAAATTCTTATACAATAATTAAAAATTTGAATTTGAAAAGTTCTTTAATCAAATCAATATTATCATACGATAAAAGAGTATATGTTCTTGAATTTGGCGGATGCATTTATCAAAGTGAGATAAAAGGCATTTCCAAATGGGAGCTTGTTGGAACTAATCAGTTAACGAATTATATGGTTCAATCTTACAGTGTTGCATTTAAGGAAAGCATTTATTTTATATGTACCAACAATCAATTAGTAGAGTTCAATCTGAAAACGAACATATTAAAGTCCGTTAATTTCAATTAGAATAATTTAATCATTATGGAATTAAAAAATTATACTTTTGGGTTATATAATAAATTCAGCCTAGGCTTTAATAAAACCTTTTACCCTATTTAATAAAGCTTTAATTATGAATTCATTTAAGTGCTTTGTGACGAATTGTCCAAACGATCCTGAGCATATCTGCAAATGCACCCCAAATCATACGATTTTTTGCAGTAATCATGCAAGAAATCATATGACAAAGAAGTTTGAAAAGCCTCATGAGTGAATTGATCTTTATTTCAAGCCAAATCCAGAATCAAAGCAATTAGTAATCGAGAAAGTAAATGAAATCAAAAATGAAATTCGTTCATGTATTGATAAATTGATCTCACAGTACGGAGAACTCTTAACAGCAATCGAATCATCATTTAGTATAGCTATGGAAAAATATTATAAATTAGATGCTGAATGTAATGATATTATTTTTTCTGCATCTCAAGAAAGAATTTTAAACATGCCTACAGAATATAAAATTGAAGAGCCACTTCAACTTGAGCCTGAAGAGTGTAAGGAAATAATAAAATTCTGAGCAATGATTGAAATAGAGCCAGGGATAGATGAAATTAAAGCATCCATAAATCACCTTTATGAAAATTTAGATGTAAATCCATTCCGAAGAGGTGATAAATCTACAGTCGATTCTGAAGAAGTCTTTTTCATTAGGCATAATTCTACCGATTTTAATACTTTGAATTTACCATTGATGCAAATATCCAAAACAAATCTGCCGTTTTCAAAGAAAAATAATGAATACATGCAAAAAAATAAATTTAAGGTTCGAACCTATCAATTTGATGGTACTGGACTAGGCACTGTTTTAATACCTCATGATCATTTAATATTCTTTAATGGGATTATCAGTTTCAAAGATCAACATACAGGCTATAGTGCTCCTGAAGCTTGAACTTTCATCATAGATGAAGATAAAAATATGATACAACTAGAATCTTACACACCATCAACTTGTCCTGCATTGACTTTATGCAAAAATCATGTTTATGCCTTGGGAGGAATACAAAAAGGTGTATCTGAAAGATACGATTTAAATAAGAATACATGAGAAAATTTGGCTCCCCTTCCTCAGGGCTGTTTTTGTTCTCCTCATTCTGCATTATTTGAAGATAAAATATTAATAACTGCTTATTGTCTTACCCAGCTTATGATTTATGATATTAAGCAAAATTCTTACACTGAAATCCAAAATTTGAATTTGAACAGTTCTTTAAATAAATCAATTTTATCATATAATGAAAGAGTCTATATTCTTGAATTTGGCAGAAGCATATACCAAAGTGAGATAGGAGATATTTCAAAATGAGAACTTATTGGAAGTAACCAGCTCTCAAATTCAATGATTCAATCTTATAGTGTGGCATTTAAAGGAGCTATTTATTTTGTGAATAGAAATAATCAATTAATAGAGTTCAATCTGAAAACAAAGATGGCAACATATGCTAATTTTATTCAGACTAATTAAATCGTTATAGGAATTAAGCAATTATATCGCTGGCTTGGATGCTAATAGTTTAGTAAGGATTTAAATATAGTGAATCCATTAGCGTGGATTTGATATATTTGAATTTTTGCAAGAATATATAATAAATGAAGATTTTTGAGAAATAAATAATCGGAAATCCAAATAAATTGAGTAATCTGCATAATAGTCTAGCTTTCCGCTTACTTAAATATGAAATCTGGCTTACATATAAGCCTTGCTCTAGCCATCATTTAATTAAATTTATATATAAAATAGTTTAATTTTATCGTTAAATGGAGCATATAAGGAGTGTGTGTTTATAAGCTCAAGGCCCTACCACCCATCAGACCATAACTAAATTACAGCTATTACAAATGGAAGCCTTTTTCTGTAAGTTTAAAAGGCTTTGATTTATATTATGCAAAGATAGAATTTCGATTTAATTAATAAACGGTATCTTAAAGTATTTATAAATAATTTGCCAAGCATAGTCTTTCAAATTGCTTACTTAAAAGTTATATTATGCTAGGTAGAATTCGAATCTATATTTTATGCAATTTTATATTAATTAAGGATTATAAAAGTTATTCATACTTTAGATAATTTTATAAGCACACTTTTATTCTTTCTAATTAAATTACCTTAAAAAGGAAGTTTTTCTAATACTATTAAATGAAATGTCGGAAATCTTGTGAATGGTGTGTTTTCCACAACGTCTTCTATTTCTTTCCTATAAGCTTCAATTATTGATTTAACTTCTTCTTCATCTCTCTTAATCACCCTCTTTAAGCAAATCTCAATATGCTCTTTAGTCAATAATTTCAAACTCTCCAAAAATTCATCCTTATTTTCTTCAGTAAGTTTTCATTCATCATCAACTTTTTTATTCTCTACAATTCTATATAAATGACTGACTTCTCCTAAAGCCCTTTGAATTTCTTCAGCACTTCTTCCATACACAGGAATCGTTATTTTCCCTTTTTCTTCTTCAGTTATAACTCCTTTTGCATACATATTTTCATTTACTATTTGTATTGGAACTGCAGGATATACGTTACCTACCACTTCTGTTGGGATAATTATAAGCAATCTCCCTCGATTTACCAGTTCTTTATGTCTTTGGGTTAAAATGTTAACAAAATGGCCATGGGCAACTTCTGCTATTTGCTGCTTTAATATAATGTCATTTGTAGATGAAGGGCAAATGTGATCGAATACTGAGAAAGATTGAGGTAAAAAATGAAAGGCTAAAGAAGAAATTCCAATATGAACATAATTATTAGGGAATATCTGCTGAACAAAAGTTCTTCCTAGCCCTGAAAAATAAACATTTGGGATTTTTATGTAAGAGTCTGGATCTTCGAGAGTTTTGAAGGTTGTATTTCATTTATTTTCGGGCAAATCATTATGAATAATCATAATAGGCTTTGAGAGTTTGATTAAAGAATACAACTGAATTATAGCCTTCGGCTGAGCCATAGTCTGAGATCACTATTGTATCGTTGAAAATTGTATCAATGTGTTGAAGAGACTCTATAAAAGGCTGTAAAAGTTTCATTAAGACTCTTCTTTGATTGCTTGATGCTTGATTATAGTTTTTAAAGATATGCAATCCTGACAATTTCATTTTATAATTTTTTTTCTTACTGAAAAGGAGTGAAAAACTCTGTAAATATATTTTGAAAATCATAATAAAAGTTTTAATATTGGTTAATAAGAGTTAAATACATAATTGTTTGGAATATGATTATTACTAAATCTATTAAATTTTGAGCAATTTTAAAAGATTTTCTGAAATATCCATAATTTAGAATTCGCCAATCAATTGAAAAGCTTTTAAACAGTTAAGCAATATTCTTCTATAGTTATTCGATAGCTTGTTAATATCTTTCAAGGTGCCTATCTTAGACCTTATATTTGGTAGAAACATTTATCAAAATGAAATATATTAACTTGTAATAAAAAGCCCAATAATAAAAATTAATTAATTAAAATTGGAAAATAAATAAAGAACATATAGGAGAATAATGTATAATTTATTTTATACGAAATATCCAAAATAAAAGCTTGGCATAATAGCTTAGAAAATAATAGCATTTAGCATGTCTGCAGCTTATTTTATATAATTCAAGATGTGAATAGAAATAACTAATTAGTAGAGTTTAATCCGAAAACAAAGATGGCAACGTTTATTAATGTATTCAGGCTACAATCGAGATTGATATTAAGAAATTACATTTATAATTTTTATATTGGTAATTAAATAAATTTAACGAATCCATTAGCGAAGATTCACTATATCTGGCTTTAGCAGGAATGTATAATTAAATGAAGATTGTCTGTGAGAAGACAATAACTAAGAATCCAATAATTGGCTAATTTTCCTAATAGTCTAGCAGTTCGGCATTACCTAAATCTGGAGTTTGAACCCTCCTGAAGGTCTCTTTCTAATTCTCATTTATCGAGAATTATATATAAGCTCTTCATAATAAAAGCTTACAATATTTAATTAAAAATAAATAGACTAAATTAAAATCATTTATCTATGAGATAATATCCCTTCAATAGGCAGACACTTAAATAAATGATAAATTGAATATCTAAATTTAGAAATTACTAATTGAAGCGTATAAAGAATCAGGGCTATAAGGCCAGGGCCATAAGATCAACAGACCATAACTAAATTATAGCTATCGCAAATGGAAAGCCTTTTTGCTGCAAGTTTTAGGAATTTTGACTTATATATGCAAGGATAACTTTCAACTTTAGTTTAGAGAAATAATAGTAATAATAATATTTATAAATATGAAGCCAGCTAAGTGCTTTATAGATAATTGCCCAAATTATTCAATATGTATTAAAATGATGATGCTGAGCCAGCATCCTTTCTCATGAGGCCTTAGAAGGTAGTGAAGACCTTTTAAAAGGGTCTAAGTTTAAGCCCAAATAATCCAGAGCATATCTGCAAATGCACGCCTGCTCACACTATTTTTTGCAGCAAACATGCAAAAAATCACATGATTATGAAATTTCAAAAGCCTCATGAGTGAATTGATCTTTATTTTGAGCCAAATCCAGATTCTAGTAAGATAGTTATCAAAAAAGCCAATGAAATAAAAAATGATCTTCGTCTGTGTCTTGATAAACTTGTGCTGCAGTATGGAGAACTATTAGAAACAATTGAAAAGTATTTAAGCTTAGCTTTAGAAAAATATTACAAATTAAATGAGGAGTGCGATGAAATTATTCTTTTTGCGTCTCAAGAGAGGATACTTAATATGCCAACAGAAAAGAAGATAGAAAAGTATCTTATACTTGAGTCTGAAGAGTGCAAAGAATCGATTCAACACTGAAAAGTTCCTGAATTAGAAGAAGACATAAGTAAAATTAAAGAATATATTGAAGAACTTTATAAAAATTTGGAAGTAAATCCATTTAAAGAGACTTATAACGAAATATGCTTTATACAACAGGATAGCCCTGGACAATTTAATTCGTTGAATTTGATTTCAATGACAATTTCAACCAAAACTCTAAATCTTTTGCAAAATCTCTATGATGCTAGCTCTGTTTTAATCCCTACAAATAGCTCAGTTTTCTTTCATGGAAGTTATAACAGAAGTAATTACGGCTGATCTCCTCCGACGAGTCCTTCAGTTAGTTGCAATTTTATAGTCGATAAAAATAAAAATACTAGAATGCTTGTATCAGGCACACCAGCAAGCAAACCAGCGTTAACATATTATAAATCTTCAATTTATGCTTTTGGGGGAAATAATGATTATGGGGGAAATAATCAATATATATCAGAAAAATATAGTTTAGAAGAAAATAAATGAACTATACTGAAACCTCTACCTCAAGGCTATTGCTGATGCAACTCTTATTCTGCTTTATTTAAAGATCAGATCTTGATCACTGCATTATGTTCAACAAATCTACAATGCTATGATATTAAGAAAGATACTTTTGCAGCTATTCCAAACTTAGATCTACATCAAAATTCTCACAAATCAATATTTTCTTATGGTAGGAGAGTCTATCTTTTTGAGTTTGGATCAAATATCTATCAAAGTGAAAAAGATGATTTTTTAAAATGAGAACTCATAGGAAACAATCAAATCTATAATTCAGTTGCCCGAAACTATGGCCTAGTACTAAAAAACAAAATCTATTTTATAAATGATCGGAATCAATTAATAGAATTCAATCTCAAAGCCAAGGAGCTAAAATGCATTCAAAATTCTTGGCAAGCTTTAAAAAAAGCATAATTAATAAAAATCAAAATTACTTAGAATTGCTGTAAATATTTAATAAGCTCTTGCTAAAATCAAACTTATTATTAAAATGATAAGATAATCAATATAGTTTAATAATTTATTTATCTTCTTGACCTCTTTAGAGTTGTTAGGATATCTTATAATCGAATAATAGTTTAATTTAGCTCTTGGCTATATCTTAAACTAGATTTAAATCTATTTAGTTATTCAATATTTTTAATCCTCTATGGAAATTTAAGATAATCTAAATAGAAGCTTCTAAAACCTAGAATGTTCTAATCAAAATTAGAAAAATATATAATATAAGACTTTTATAATATAAAATATATTAAAAAATCATATAATTGAAACTTAGCTAAAAAATAATATTTTGGAGAAAACTTGGACAACGATCCCATTTATATTGGTTTTTGATTTCATCAGCACAGCTTGAGTATCCAATATAATGATTGTATATTTAATCACTGGCTTAGATCTTAATATAATTCAGCCATATCAGTTTCTCTATATATCCATATTAATATTAAACCTAAATCTAGACCAATAAAACTTTCTCCATCAAGAATTATTACCATTATAATATACAAAATTAAAAAACTGTTTTGTTTTTTCTATTAAACTTTAATTTTCGCTCACATTTTATAATCACAAATTCTTATCAGAATATATTCTAATATTCACTCCATCTTAGAATTATTTTTATTATTATATTGATGCAATTCTCTATCATATTAATCCTTTCTGTTCTGCTCAAACTCGCATTAGGCTTCGAATATATTCGACTTTCAGATAGACTTTCTCTCGGGTTTGAATTCAACCTCACAAGTGTGCGATTCAGTTTTATTGTATTTTCTATATAGTGCGATGCTGGGTGATGCGGAATTGGGTTTGGTACCGATATGATTCACACTGATATGATAGTTGTAATGGCTAATAATAATGGTGAGCCGCCCACCAAAATGGACTTATTCTCAATAGAAGAGGCAACTCCTCCTACAGATGTGTCACTCGGCGGTCGAGACGACTTAGTTCTCGAAGATTGAAGCTACACAGAGACTGGATTTACTGCAGTTGTATCAAGACTTTTGACAACTGGCGATACTTTTGATAACATAATAATTCCTCATTCAGAGATGGACATGATCTGTGCAACCCAAAAAAAAAATAGTTGGACAAAGCATGATTTTAGCGGTAAATTTTAAGCAGTACATTATAAAATTAATTTAGATCCAACCAATATGTGGCTTGAGCTTGTTGCTGAGGACACTAAGACCAGCAAAATATTTCATAGGTGCTTGATGCTTATATTATGGACTTATGCAGTGCCTATTGGTATTGCTTTTGCACGGTATTTTAAGTGGCTTGGCCACGTGTGGATTGTTGGACATTTGATTTGCACAGTTCCAGCAATCTGAATGACATGGTGGAATTCAAGCAAAAAATACAAAGAAACCAAGCCTACAATGCCTATTATCAATAATTATGATCGATGCCATGATATGCTAGGGCTTGTTCTTTTGTCATTATTGATGGCAGAAGGTCTATTAGGAATATTTTCCATTATCACAAAATGGTATGGAAAAAATGCTTATTTTATATCATATACACGTAAATTACATCAATTTATTGGCTGGACGTTATATATAGCAGGAATTTTAAATAATGGTATTTATGACTTACAGCTAATCTATGACTACTCTCATCAAATGGATCTTGTTTTCATGTTTTTCATCGTTTTCCTGCTCGTATTGCTTGAGTCAAGGCATCGCCTTAGTCCATTTTTGCCTTTTATGAGTTTTTTCATCAAGAAAAAACAATTAGAAACAAGCCATTTAAAAGTAATAGAAGATATTAATGAAAGTGGCAGAGAGTATGTATTTTTTGACGAAAGTGTCCTTGATATATCTACTTTTCAATACAGCCATCCAGGAGGTGCTACACTTTTCAAGAATATCAAAGGAGAGGATATAGGAAAATATTTAGTAGGATGTAGTAATAAAAATTTTCTGAATCCATATACACATTCACCCATAGCTATGAAAATTGTTGATTATTTATCAATTAATACCATTCCTTATCCAGAAAATTTTTTAATCAATAAAAATAATTCAGATCAAAATAATATGATTTGAAGGATGGCTAAAAAGAGGAAAATCAGCCACAGGACATATATAATTACTTTTAAATCCAAAGAATATGAGCTTAATCCGGTATGAGAAAAAGCTGAATGGCTTGGAAAACATTTTAAGGCGTCAATTCAAGTTAAATCTTCATTAACAAATAAATATACAACCATATCAAGATATTATAGTTGCATTTTTGTAGATTTGGATAGCTGAAAACAAGAAGTTTCTGATGAAGGGAATGAAATAACTGAATTAACCAGGAATGGGGTAAAAGGACTGAGTTTTATTATAAAAATCTATCCAGGGGGTATTATGACCGAATATTTAAAATCGCTTGCAAAAAATGAAAAAATTGCTTTAAAAGGCCCTTTAGGGCCAGGGCTGTCAGTCGATAACTTATCAGGAGAATTTTTAGCAGTTGCAGGCGGAACAGGCTTAGTACCCTTTTTAGATTTAGTTCACTACTTTTGGGTAAATCGAAATAACCCTCATGAATTCAAGCTTACGCTTATCGTGTCTTTTCGCAGGAAAAAAGATGTTTTTGCATATGATCTTATAAGTGCTACAGAAAGAGCTGTGGATTCAAGTATTTTTAAGTTCGTTTTGATTATAAGCAGTGAAAAAGAAAAGCCTTGCTTACGAGAACTCTTGATTGAGAATGGAAAGCAAAAGCCGAAAAAAGCTTGGGTGTGTGGGCCATCAGGATTCAATAGTTTTGTAGCTGATGTATTGATGCAATCTGGGTTAGAAAGCCAAAACATCATAATTATGTAAACATAAATAATTAGAGTTGAACTCTACCATTGTGACTTGCTCAGTGTAGAGGTATCATAAATTATTGTCCATTAATATAACTTCATTAAATTGAAAAATTCTTATATATGATAGTTTAAAATTATAGAATATTTTTATTTTATTTACCTTAGTTAATATTCATATCTTAGTAACAAATTCCATACCATAGAAGATAAATTAGTTGCTTTCTTATTAATTGTTATATATTAATTTTTTAAGACTTCTTTCTGTTAATTCAATCATTTTTAATCCTTGTAGCATCAGCATTTAATATGCTTACTCCTTTACCTATCTTTTTTATTGCGTGATTAATTGCTTATATAGATTTATTTTATACGCTTACATTTTAAAAGATTTACCTTCTTTAGTTAGTTTTACCTTATCTTTCTCTTTATTTATTACAATATAACTTAAACTAATCAATTTCTGTGCTTGGAATATATCTTTTATAATTACAAAACGCTTTTGGAAATTATTTCTTTTCTTTAAAATGAAGTATATGGCAAAAAAAGCTATTAAATTCGTGATTTAAACATTAATCCGATTCAATTTCAATACTTATATCCGAAATTGATTCGTCAGATTTAATCATAGGAGTTTGTGCAGGTATTTCTTCATCTTCTTTGACACTTTTTTCTTCTCCCTCTTGGTTATTGATTTGAATTTCAATTTGAGAGCATTCAGGATTTGCAGTAGCAGTAGGCGTAGAGTTTGATTTTTTGGTATCATGATTTGAATTCTTCTGACCTCCTGAACTTCCCATCTCATTAATGATTACAATATTGGAATTATAATTGCTATTGTAATTGTTGCCACCGTAGCTACCATAATAACCATTATCGTTGATATCTATGATAGCTATTCCAAAGCAAGTATATATATTAAGCCTATTACAGCATCTTACTAAAGAACGTGAAATCCCATGGCATGCTCAATCACATCATGTTGAAACACCTGAAGTATTGTAATTTGCCTTTTGCACACAATTGGTGAAGAGTATTTGATCACACTCTGAGCACTTTTTAGAGAGATCGCACTTGCAATTACAATCTGAGCATGTGCCACTTGCTGAGCTAGATGATAATAAGCAGCATGTTAACACTTTGCAGCAGCATGAGCCAATATGGGAAAATATAGTGCACGGCATAGAATGGCAAATCGAGCAGCAGTCAGTTGCTATGCACTTACACAAGCTTTCATTGCAGCAGATCTGTAAGATTCCCTTTACAATATCTTCAGCCATTATATTTTATATATCCTATGAATTATGCTAATTTAAATATCAATACTTAAATTTTTTAGTGTTTATTTCGGTGCGTTGGCTTAAGCCTTTCATTATTAAAAGCCTATCTAATTGTGTTTTATAACCTAACAAAATATAATTTTTAGCTTTATGATTTAATTTTGCTTAACTTTTTATAAAAATAGATGCATATAATAAGATATGATTAATCTATCTAATTTAGGTAGGAAATTTTTATAAAACAAAAAACCAATTTAATTTGCTTTATATTTATAACTGAAGATTGATTATAATTTTAGCTATAATGATATTTTTTATGTGAAAGGTTTATAAATAAAGTAAATCCATTTATTCAAAATTATATCCAAATATCCCACAATAGCTCACTAAATTTGATAATTTTTGCCCAGTTGACTTGCATACTTTGCTCATTAAGCTAATTTCATTCAGTAATTTGTTTTCATAGGTAATTTTTAACACAGGATATACAACACAACAAGGCTTATGCTCAGGGCCTACAAATTTTTTATTTTCTGAATACCTTAATCGATCCGGAACTCTAACTAGCTCATCCACCAAATCTTGATGATTTAAGTCTTCAGGAATCTGATCATCTGCAATCGCAAAAATAATTTTCAAAGCATCAATGCAACCCAAAATTTCTGTCTTTTTATCATATAAGCCTCTATTCATATTAACAATGAAAAAAGATCTTCCCCTTTCAAAAAATCCTCTATTGAGTCAATTCTCGACTTCTTTATTAATGTCAATATTAGCTAGCTTGCGAGCAGAATTTAAAGTTATATTTTCAGCTGCGCGCTTAATTGCATCTTTGCGGTCATCTGGGTTTAGTCCTAGAACTTTTTTAATTTTTATCGCTTCAGCTTTTATATCGTTTCGTCTTTTAAGTCTAACAAGAGCATCTGCAGCCATACTTAAAGTTTCTCCTACCATAGGAATTAAAGTAATGGCCATTGCAAAAAGGTTCGTCTTATAATTTGCATCATCGAGGCCTATATGTCCTCCAGCAATTGCATCAGCTTCAGTGAGTGCAGTATTCAATCTATCATATAAAGCTGAGAAATATTGCTTGAGATATGGTATATTTTCTATTTCAGGATTAGCTCTTAAGGCGTGTGAATGAATTTGGCTGGTATCAGCTTTATTTTTTAAGTCGTTCTCCAATTTTTCCTGACGCTCTTCCATCTGTTTTATCTTAATTGCCATCAATGTAATTACTTCGTTGGGATCTACTTTACCTGAGTTGATGCAACTTAATGCTTGAGAATATATAAATTCTTCTTCTTCCTTAATGTTTTCTTTTTCTTCTCGAATCCTATCTATAGCATCTGGGTTATCACCAGCTTCTTCTAGAAGTTTCCAGAGTTTTTGTTCTTGCTTAACAATTTCTCGCTGAAAGTCTCCTAAATTTCTTATAAGCTGTTCTCGCTCAGGACCTAGAACTTCATTAATGTATTCTATATTATTTTTGTCTAGATCATTTCCCATTTTCCCAGTTTTTGCTTGCTCAACAGCCTTATTAAGATCTTCTAAGGCTCTTTGTCTTTCACCAAGCTTGTTAAGCACTCTTCCTCTGTTACAAAGGTATAAAACTGAATTAGGTTTAAGTCTAATAGCAGCGTCTGCACATTGTAAAGCTTCGTCATATTTTTCCATATTAAAAAGAAGTGCACCTTTTCTGTTATGTGCATTTGCATATGTTGGAGATTTAGCAAGAGCAGTATCGTAGCATTTTAATGCTTTTTTGAACTCACCTTGGCTGAAAAGAGCATATCCTTTATTATTATAAGCCTCAATATAGTCTGAGTCAAACTTTAAAGCATAGTCGTAGCTCTGGATAGCATCTGCAACTCTACCTAGCTCGAAGAGAGTGTTTCCTTTATTATTATATAAAAGTGGCGAATCTGAACATTTTTTAATCCCATCAATGTAGAATCCTAGCGCATCTTTATATCTTCCCAACCTATGAAGGACAAGGCCTATATTATTATAAGCTGATGCATTATCTGGATTAGCTCTTATAGCTGCATTATAGCATTCTAACGCTTCTTCGAATTTTCCTTGGCTGTCGAGGATTGCGCCTTTATTAGTATATGCTAAGGTATTTTTTGAATTTAATCTTATAGATAAATTATAAGACTCTAACGCTTCGTTAAGCAACCCCATTCTATTAAGAGCGTTTCCTTTATTATAATGTGCTGCCGAATCATTAGGTGAAATCCTAATTGCTGTATTAAAGCATGCCATTGCCTCATCATTTCTATTTAATTGGAAAAGGGTATTTCCTTTGTGAAAATATGCTTGAATATATCTCGGGTTTACAGTGATAGCAGCATCATAGCAAAGTAACGCTTCTTCTGGTCTCCCCATTCTCCTAAGAGCGTTTCCTTTGAAATAATAAGCAGGTGCATATCTAGAATTTATCCTAAGGGCAGTATCATAACATTCTATAGCTTTAGGGTACTGGCGTAACTTCGCGCAGGAAATACCTTTATTATGGTGCGCAATGCAATCCGTAGGATTTTGGCTTAATGCCATCTCATAGCATTTAATAGCATCTTTATATTTACACATTTCAAATAAGGTTGCACCTTTATTTGTCCATGCATAAACATAGCCTGGGTTTATTTGAAGGCATGTTTCATAAGAATTGATGGCGTCTTTGAGTTTTCCTAATCTATGGAGCACTAGCCCTTGGGAATAGAAAGCTTCGAAGCATTCTGGATTTACTTGTATGGCATTTGTATAGGCTTGCCAAGCGGCAGTTAAATTTCCTTGATCTAAAAATGCATTTCCCTGAAGCCAGTATTGGTTAGCAGTGTATTGCTCTATGGTCATCTGACGCTGCATATTTAAATTTATGATTAGATCTGCTTAAATGATTTGTAGGAAAAACTGGACAATACATATTAAATGCAACAACATAAAATTAATATTAATAAATTTAGTATTTTACTATTAAGTTGATATAAAATAAATCTTACTAAAGAACGATTATATGCTTAATTATTAAAAAATTATTGTAAATCTACAATTCATATTTTTGAAAAAAATACTTGAACAGCTCAAATTTGATTAATTTTCAAACAATCCACTTTAATTTAAAGCATTTAAAAGAAACAGATTAATGTGGAAGAATAAATAGCTAAAATTCAAAACAAGAATTGATAATGAGAAATTAGAAGTTTAGGGACACTTAATAATATTAGTTTATTTGATTAAATACTCAAATAATTGTTAATTATCTTCTTGGAGCCATGGGTGTCCAAGTTCTCCAATTAATAGGTGGTTGAGGTCTTGATCCTATAATTTCCTCAATTCTGCCCAGAATATCAGCTGTTAATTTTCCAACAATATTAACAGCTCCAATATTGTCTTCAACTTGACTAGGCCTGGTAGCTCCAAATATTGCGCTGCTTACATCACTATTCTTAATGCATCAAGCAATTGCTAATTGTGCTTGTGTGCATTCTAACTCCTGACTGATTCCTGCTAATCCTTCAAACAATCTCCTAGTTTTTTCTCTGTTTTCTGGCAAGAAAAAGCTCTGCATTAACTTTCTATTTCCTGGCGTCAAATTTGGGTCTAAAATTCTTGATCCTTCTGGGAAGTTTAAATCATTATATTTTCCTGAAAGAATTCCTCCCATTAGAGGATTGAATATTGTAGCACCCATTCCATAACCTTCATATAAAGGAACATAATCTACCTCAACCTTATTCCTGACAAACATATTATACTTCACTTGCTCTGTTACTGGATGTATAAACCCATACTTGTTACAAATTTTATGAATTTCTTGGATTTCATATGCAGAAAACTCTGAAGTTCCCCAATAATCTGCTTTTCCTTTTTCAATTAAATGGTTAACTGTTCTAACAGTTTCTTCTATAGGAGTTTCATAATCAGGTTTATGCAAATACATCACATCAACAAACTCCAGCTGAAGCCTAGACAAGGACGCTTTCATACCTTGAATCAGCCTTTTTCTTGATAATCCAGTTTTTTTACCACAGTTAATAAATTTGGTCGCTATAACTAAATCATCACGATTTCAGTCACCTCGCTTTAAAATATTGCCGAAAATAGATTCTGCTGTGCCATTTCCATACTGCTCTGCTGTGTCGAAAAAATTTATTCCTGAGTCAATTGCTTTTGAGAAGCATTGGAATTGAGACTCTTCAGCTTCTGGAGTATGTCCTGTAAGCCAGTTTCCAAATGAAAGAGCTGAAACTTTGAGACCTGAGTCTCCTAGATTGCGATAAATCATAGAGTCTTTCATTTGGTGAATAATTATAATAAAATAATGAATAATGCCAGCTTATTTTAACTATTAAAATAAATGACAGGCAGAGCACATTATTCAAAATTAAGTAAATTGGCTGATATTTCTAATGAAATTTGTTCAAATATTATTTGTTATGAAAATCCGTTTTTTATTATTAATTATTATACACATATATTAGAAAATCAAGCATTTTTCTTTTGATAATGTTCATGCCATTTAACTTATATTATTTCTTAAGAAAAATATTAAAAATTTAAGCAAAATCAATTTTTTAACCTGACTAAGATTATACATTATGTGCGAATTTGAGTACTCAAGATCAAATCTTCCAAAACTATATTAGATGGAGATTTTTTCATATTAAAAAATCTAAATACCACTACCATAAAATAAATATTGGACAAAATAATTAAAAGTTAATAATATGTCAGATAAAAAGGCATTTATTTTCTTTTACATCAGAAATTTAAATATTAAAAATGAATTCAAGATACAGACACATGACTTTAAATATTGAATGTAGCAATTGTCTAGCAGATTCAATATTCACTCCACTAGACATTGCAGACTCCGCTATGCTTAAATCACCCCCAAACACTCCATTTTTAGATCTTTATGAAAAACTTAGTAAAGAATTTCACTCTTCAGGTGTCAGTCACCTTCGTCAATTTCTCTTGAAAAAACTTGTAAATGATTCCTACTTGTCTAAACATTGGCCTTATAAGAAAGTTTATTCTTTATTGAACTCAATTGCCCATGTGATGCTTTTTAATGAGTTAGAAATCATCTATTGAGGCATATTGATTAATTCTACATCACCTGAAGAAAGAACAATAAGTCCGAGAATGCTATCAATATTTACAGCTTATCTGGCAAAAATGAGTATGAACGAAGATAATGAACCTTTTGAGCAGTTTATGAATATGAAATTTCCGAAATTTAGGCTGAGTTTTAATAATTGACTTCTAATTACAAGCTGCTCAGCAGAACCAAACTTAAAAGAACTTAATAAAAAATACAACCAGCTTATATATTATTCGAAGAAAAAAAAAGAGAAAAAAGATTATACTGAAATGGTTGAATCTCTGATGAAATGCCCAGGGAAAAAAGAAGCCATTTCTTCAGAAAATGCAAGTGAAATATCTAGTGTAGAAGATCTTGATGAAGAAATAGAAGCAGTTCAGCAAGATTTTCTAATAGAAGAAAAGCTGTCACCTTTAGATATTGATGTCAGGTAAATCATAATTTAAAAATAATCATTTCAAAGCTATTGATAACATTAAGAATCTTTGTAGTTAAAATAAAATCTTAAAAACAGAATAAATAAATTAAAATATTTTAATGAAATAATTTGCTATATGCATAAAATTTTAAAATAATTATTTTTATATGATTTCTTGTAAATAGCGGTGTACGACATTATGTTGGATTTATCCTGAGTTTTTTTTTGCAAAAATAAACAGAATTGATAAGAAAATATACTTTATCATGACAGCAAATGGATTTTTTACAAGACTGTGAAGTATTCGAGGTGAAAATTCTAAAAATAGGGTTTTTTTGGTAGGTTGTCTTGAATGAAATATATGCAAGTAGGCATTACATTGATAATCAAAATTTCAATTATAAGTAATTGCACTGGAAAATCTGGATTGGAAGTTATTTTTGTTGCAGTTGCTTTTGTTTTTATTGATATTAATACTATTTATAGTAGTATTGCTGATGGTAAAAATGCTAATTCAATTATGAAGAGAGGCGAAGCCTTGCACAAGTAGTAGTAAAATAAATATACCAAATCATACATGAGCTCCAATCGCCAGCGCGCTGGCTCAGTAGTGCCGGTACAGAGTGCCAGTAGCATTAACTCCTGTTCCAGTAGTACAGTCAGTGCAGAGTGTTATTGAATACGCACTGGGTATATAAGGTAAGATGTAGATTTAAAATATTAATCTTTTAGTTAAAAATAAAATTATTAGAATAAAGATATCTTCTTAAATTAATTTATAGCGATTGACTCTCTTTATTGCTCCAAAAAAAGAGGCAATCTTTAAGACAACTCGTGTCTCTCTTTATTTTATATTCACACACAAAAGCAGTTGGAGGTTCATACTCATAATAATAATTATCTAACTGTCCCACAATTTTAAAATTTTGATTTGTATAAAAATTAACTGCAGCTTCATTACTTGTCCATACATGGAGTGTTATACTGTTTATTTTGGTTATTTTAATAGCAATTTCTTTAAGATGTTCCATCATTCTACTACCAATTTTCATTCTTTTATAGTCAGGAGCAACATCAAAATCCATGATATAAAGGTTTGAAGTTTTCTTTTGAAACCTTGCAACTAATGAACCAACACATATGTTGTCTAAATAAGCTAGAAAGGAAAATTTTCTTCAATCAGCCATGCAACGATACTCATACCAAAAATCGTGGGTAACATTTGAATAGCTTTGGATTTTTCGCATCTCTGTTACATTTGATAGGCTAATGTTACAAAATGTCAGATGTGATTGCATATTTATAAAATATATTGATATTTTTCTAGTTAAAAAATTTAATCTTATAACCAAGTTTATATCTCATTAAGGATACTTAAAGAATAATATAGCCCGCATTATGGCTTGTGGCATCTCAATAAACTTCTATTAATACAAAGAAAATTAAAGCATGAATACTTAAATAGTTAATAAAAATTAGAATGATTATTTTAGAGCTCATTTTTATCTTTACTTCATAATAAAGAAGGAATATAACTTGGAATATAACTTGGAATATTACTTGGAATATAACTTGGAATATAACTTTTGATTGCTCCAAATAATCCTTTTTCCTCATATACTTTTTTGATATTTGACAGGCTACTAAAATATTCCCCAATTCTACCTTTACTTTCCTGCTTGATTACCTGTTTGGGCTCAGAATCATATTCAATATTCTTAAAGCTAAAACTATTCGCCTTATAGTTTAAGCTATCATAAGTATTAGCTGGCAAAGAGCTTTTATATGAGCTTCCATTATCATTCTTGAATAATTTTGCTAATGTTTCAGAGCATTTGCAGGTTGACCTCAATCTTTTCGTTGGAGTGCATATGCATTCATATAGAAATTTATGAAATTTATTATGGTGATAAAATTCCTCAAAAATTTTTTCCTTTAATCCATCAGCTGTGTAATAATATGGGTACAAAATAAAATAATCGCTATTTTTGCAATATAAATATAATGATAATTTAGAATTGCCATATGAGGAGATCTTCCAACCTATTTGAGCTTGAAAAGTGAATTTTATTATACTAACATTGAAAAAGTTGGCAAAGTTAAGTAAGAGTTTAGTCTGAATTTGACTTTTGTCGAACCTTTGATTAATATTAGCAACTTTTATTCAGAAATAATAATTATCAGTTAAACCATCAAGCTTGTTGCAATCCTGATTAGCTATGATATATTCAATATTTTCTCATTCTTCTGAATATTCGAACACTTCTTTAAGTCTGTCGAGACATTTGAGGTCAGAGTGACTATAAAAGATAATTGATTCAATTAGCGATAGAAGCAGTGACTCTAAAATTTTATTTTGATCAGATATTTTCCTCGACATATAAAATTGAGCCTTAATGAATTCTGTATCAATCACCCAATTCAGTAGTTCTCTTGGTTCCCACATTTCTATATAATATTATAAATGGGTAATTTGAAAATTTATATTTCTATAATTCAAATAAGAACTTATATTATGTTTTCTAAATTTTTTAGCAAAATAAGGCTTCCATACAGATTTTTAATCTATTATTTTTGCACTTGTTTATAATTAATCCAAATTTGCTCGATTATCTGCCTTTTAAAGTAGAAAAATATCATATTCGCTTTATTTTTATTAGATATTTTCTCTTGCAATAGTTTGCATCAGCATCATAATTTTGAAAATTTGTGAGATTAAATATGAAAGTTCAACGATGCGCAGGCCCAACTAGAAAAGTTTTCGTAAATATTCGTGATGTCCACAAACAGTCGCCGCCATTACGTATTAACAAATCACCAAGCAGAGGAATATTAGTTCCAAAACCTCCTGAGCCTAAATCCGAACCTTATTTTATTCGTAAAAAAGTTGATTCTTTCAGATGTCACACTCCAGACCAAGGAGGAGGTAAGCCACAGTCTCCACAAACACTGCCGCCACTAGCTCAAAAAAAGGGAAATTCTTCAATTTCAAACTCCCCTTCACATTCTAATTCTTCCACATGCCAAAGATGATATATTCCTACCCATTTTAAACCTAAAGAAATAGATACACATATTCTTCTCCCCAAATCTCCTATAGATAAAGAAGATATTTGCACTCCCTATGAATTAAAAGATAAGCCAAGGCTTACAAATAGAAATTCAGAAGTGAGAAGATCTTTCAAACAAATACCTCAGCCGCCTGAAAAAATGCAGAGAGTTGATTTAAGAAAAGGCAGTTTTTCGAAAAAACAGATAGCAACAGCCGTAGGAAGCGCAAATACCAGTGCAAATCTATCAAAAATCGATTTGGATATTTCAAAGCTTTCTTTGAAATGCGAAGAAATTTTGCAACCATGAGAAGATTTATCGACAAATAATCCATCAAGAAACCCCACTCCAGATTTAAGTGCATCACGGCAGAATAGATTTCAACATCTATCCAAAGGATATAAGCTTGATAAACAGTCATTTGCCAAAGAAATAGATAAACAAACAAGAAGAACACGATCAGAAAATAGTTCAACTGAAAAGCAACCTAAAGGAATTCAAGCTTATACGCCAGAGCCGCCTTTACTTCATCCATGGCAGAAATTTATGCAGGACTTGGATGATATATCGAATATTGCAGATAATAAACAAAGTAATAAGTTTATTAAGCCAAAAGGACCTATCAGAGCAAGACACCTGTAATAATTTGAAAATAATTTAAATTTTAATTACATTATAGAGAAATTGTTATGCTTCCTATATACCCAGAATTTAAAACTTCAAACAGCACTCCTTTAAAACTGAAGTATCTTGTCGGCTCAAAACCATATGGATACCTTCTATTTCCTTCATCTTTTGGATGACCTTCAAAAATCTGTATAATCTCTTCCCACTTTGTAAGTGAATTCACTAGATGCTCATTAACAAAAAGTTTAAAATTACAGCGGTCATATTCATTAAATAAATAATAATCTGGCATATTTGTATATAGGATTGCTTTTTTTAACTGATTAGAGTTTCCATCAAACATCAAGTCAAAGCCTTCTGAAAAATAATTATAAAAATAGTCATTGGATTGAACATTTTGACTTTGCTTATAAAACAGCTCATCAGGTGGACCTAAGATCTCAATAACAGTCTCTGGAAATGACCCTCATGCAAGCTCAATTGATTTCCCATTAGGTGTTTTTACTACAATTTTTTCATTCAAATATACCAAATATTCATTGATTTTCGGCATTTGTATACTATGGATTTCTGGCAATTTATTCCCTTTATGAATTAAAATTTTTGATAGATTTCCATGGTCACGTATTATGCTCATGCCATGATAAGTCTCCAATACGATATTTTCATCTAAATAATTTGGCATGAATGAGTCCTCCAAATCATTGAGAATTTCTTGGTAATTCGAGTACATTTGGGATTTAAAAACAATCAGGATATTTGGTGCTTCGCATTCAGTACAATTTATTTCAATAATAATTAGTTTCTGATAGAGCTCGTCAAATACCAATTTAATTCGGCAATCAGGGACTATCAGATAAATTCTTTTAGTTTCTATTTCCTCGACTACTTGAACTTCTGGGATTTTTGTGCTGAGATTTTTAAATTTATTGATAGCTTTTGTTATGCTCATGCCAAGAGTGAATTGTCCGCCAAGACCTTTTCCAGGAATTACATGTAAAGAATCCATTTATATTTTTGAGTATGTGAAGAATTACAAATAATTAAGATTAAAGGTGAGCACGTAAAAGAATGCGCTTGAATAATAAGCGCAATAAAAATAAATATTTTGTTGGCATTAAAAATTGCAGGGCTCATATATAGAAACAAAAAAATAATAATGGCAACCAATATTATGAAATAAATAATTTTGATTGTCTTAAAATAAAAATCCAAATTTCTTATCAGCTAAATTGGGATAATTCACTTTTACATAAAAGATTATTAAGCTATTCGGAAAATATATCAATGAATTTATTTATAGTCAGTTAATGAACCTTATACATAAATTTTATGCCAATTATATCTTTATTTTCTTGATATTCATAATAATATATAAGGAAATTTCATCTATTTAATAAAAATAAGTTTAGTTTTGTTTTAGAGTTAATTTAAAATTCCAATTCAATATCTAAGTGGTGAAAATTAGTAAAAACTGCATAGATATTGTTATTAGAAACAGCTATTAAAATGGAAAGCGAGAAGTCTAATAAACCCAGCAATTCGGATTTTAAGCAGCAACGGCTCAGAGGCTGGAATTGCTCACCTAATTCAGTAGTAATTGGAACTTTATACGCAGTAATTGGGGTTGGATTCATCATTTTTGGCTGTTTTGTGATAGAAAAATCAAATGAAGTTTATGAAGTTTCTGAAAGATACGATGACATAGGAGAATGCAAAGCTGACTGAAGAACTCCAAGGACCTGTGTTATAGAGTTGGATGTTGAAGAGTACATGGAAAAGCCGATCTTTTTTTATTATGAAATTAAAAATTTCTATCAAAATCATAGAAAATTTTATAAGAGCCGTGACATTTATCAACTAATGGGAGATGATAGATCAGAAAGCGATGTCGATAAATACTGTGACCCAGTAACAACAATGGAAGATTTAGGATTTTACACAACTTTAAACCTAACTGAAGACGATGTAGCGAACCCTTGTGGATTGCTGCCCAAAGCATACTTTAATGACACTTATTCGCTTATAACGTCTAATGATACAGACAGTTTTATAGAGATTGAGATGGAAGATGATAATATTGCATGGGATGTAGACACCGAAGAAAAATTTGATGAAAACGATAATGCAGAAGAAGTACAGTGGATTGATGTAGAAAATGAGCATTTCATTGTCTGGATGAATGTAGCTGGGCTACCATATTTTAGGAAGTTATGGGGAAGGATAGAGGAAGACTTACCTGAAGGGAAATATAAAGTTGTTATTGTGAACAATTATGATGTCGCCTCTTTTAATGGACAAAAGTGGGTTGTAATTAGTACGACTTCAAGGTTTGGAGGGAAAGTGACGTTTATTGGGGTTTTATATATCATTTTTGGAGCTTGCGCTTTGTTTGGATCTATAATTATTTTCCTCACTTTTTATTTGAGGAAGAGGGCAGGGAGATAATATTATATTAATTAACAAAGATAATTCGCATGTATTACATATGAGGAAATCTCATGTCAATATCTTTTTAATTTTTATTTAAGAGTTATATATTGGCCAAAATCTATTCGCTTAAGAAATAGAAATCATATCCTTTACAAATTTACTTTTGGATTGCATATATAATGAAATATAAAACTATATACTTTTTTCATTATTTAACATAACGAAAGAATAAAGTCCGCATATATTGAGCAATGGCTAGATGCCCATGTTTTTTTACTCAATGCTCTTCCAACGACCTCACAATTAAGTGGCTCTTCAAGATTTCTATAATAGATCCTATCAAATCTATTATGTGGACTTCAGCTTGGATAAGTGAAGCCATTTCCATCATTTTCCTTCGTTTTTCAGGCATCTTTTAGTGTACTGCGCTGCTGCTTTATATGGTATTTCCCTTCTAGCACATCTCCAGGCACCTGATACTTTTCCTTGATTTTGAAATCCCCTAGCAATATCTGAGGAATCCTCCCTTTATCACTTCTATCCATAAATCCTAGGATTTCCGAAGCTTGCATTACTTGACGCTTATTATCAGTAGTCATTTGAGTATTAAAAACTTCGAATTGTTTTTTTGGATGAGTTATAAGGGCTCTTACACAGTACCTTTCATTTGAATCTTCCTTTGAGGATGAAAGTTTTATTGAAGTTACATCAGAAATTGGATATCTTGAAATAACGGCAATTCCTTCTATTCTTCCATCCTTGTAAACCATCGAATCATGCCAATAATAATAGGGATACTCAGGCATTCCATCTAATATTTCTTTAAGCATGTTTCTTCCTTTGGGCTTGTCAAATAAAATGCTTTCAGTAAGCCACCTAAAAGTTCTCTCAAATAGACAGTGTCCATGATAAGGGTCATTTTTTATGTCTTGCAGACATAAGATATCAGGGTTTATTTTTTTGATTTGTTGGACGATCATATGTCTTCGCTTATCTCAGTCAGGATCATCATCAAATTTTGTTATATTATAAGTTTGTGTTCTTAATATACAAGGGGTCCCTATATAATATTTACCTGGCTCATTAACATAAATAAGCGGGCAAACAGCTCGAAGAACATAGGTAGTTAGTGAAATATCATCCTTTATATGAATTCAGTTATTACCGAAGGGAACCAGTAATTCAAAGGTAGGGTCGTCATCATCAATGAATTTGGCAATAGAGCTGAATAGGAATTACTGATAGAGAGACTCATAGCTGCATGACCGAAAATTATAGATGACATAGGTTCTTGACTCTAATAAAATCTTCAAAGGTGACTGGCACTCCATTCTGGGAAATAAGTTTTATTATTGATGAAAGGGAATTTTAAATTTTTGAAGTAAATATTCAACCATTCGATAAATTTTCATTGTGACGATAATAAGTTAATAAATATGAAGAGCGTTAATACTGAAAAGTCGGAAGAATGCCATAAAAACATTTGAAATAAATGATGAGGAAATATTTAAATTTAAATATTCATGAAAAACCGCCATTATACTTGCGGTTTAAATATTTATGCAACAATGCTTTATGCTATTTGAAAGCATTGCACTGGAATGCAAACTAAAATTTTAATCATAATTAAAAGCTGAAAGAAGAGTGGAATTTTAGGTTGTTGACATAAAAATTACAAAAGATAATTTTTTATCAAATTTTTACATATTACCATCAGTTAAGAAAAGAAATATTAAGTTTCTAAACCAGACACACTTATTACCTTAGTTCTCAATATACTCTCATAATTTCCTAAAACTTCGCATTAAAAATTTTTTCTAATCAAAGGGAATAATAAAAGAACCAAAATGATTTAATGAATAATAAATCCAAAGGATGCTGCTCATGCTTTAAAGCTATGTTTAGCAGCAAACCAAAGTCGTAATTCCAATTCAGCACCAAAAACAATAAATCTGATAATATCGCAGCAGTTAAAAGTCCTCAAAAAACACAGCCCACTGAAGAAGCTTCAAATAAATCTCCTGAAGCAAAAGAAAAAAGAAATCTTAAAGCAAATCCAGAGCTTGGGAAAAACAATAAAAAAGCTAAAACAGGACGACTAATAGCAAATGCAGAGACATTTCCATTAGATGAATCTTCAATATCTCTCCGTATATCAAATGATATTAGCATTTCTAATGATGTTCTATTTTATGATAAAAATTCAATTAGTAATCAAAGTTTTGACCCAGAGCAAATCAGATGCAACCTTGATGCCGCTTTTCACATCATGCAAGACGCTTTGAATACTTCATTTATAAATTCCAATTGTCTAGATAGTGATGGCAAAGAGCCTTTTACAAAAGTTGTGAAAAATATAAACTTTAGAGAGCTATTGAAAGAGGAAGGGATCAGTATTTCAAAAGATAGCAATAATGAAAAAGATAGCTAAGTAATTTATAAGTGACTCTGTTAGATAAAAGGGCGAATATGAAGCTTAATAAGAATCTAATGAAATTAATTCTTGAAAAATAAATTATTAATATTGAACTATTTTGAAAAAGAAACCCGTCATATTCAAAATTAGTATTTTTAAAGATATATATATGTAACAGTTATAGGAAAATCAACAAACCAAGATTTGAAATAGCATTTAATTAGAATTAGTATTAACAAATATAGTTCGATTTGATAGAGCCAGGATGGTTTATACAATTTAAGCTCGATTTTTCGAAAACTTTAATTTTTGGTAGGAATATTAAAAATATATGATAAATATCTTCTCAAAACTTTTCGAAATGGTGCAAAAAAATTAATATAAAGACAGTAAAGTGTTATATTTAATCAAATATTCTTCATATGATAATTTTTATAATTTTGTAAGCTGTGACAAGAGATTTTTCCATATTAGTCTGACAAACATATTTTTTCAGTAATTTGTTTTCATATATAAAATAATGGCGTTTGTAGATGATTCAAAAATTATCAATTCTGAGGATAGCTGGTTCAAGAGATCCCAAGATGCATTGAAAGAAAGGTTTTTCAATGTAGCAAACGAAATTAAATCATCTCAGAACAAGTTTTATGAGATAGAAAAAAGATGCTATCAAGAAGGTCGTGGTCAATGCCTTGCCCAACATGATGAATTTAAACTTCTTATAGCTGACCTTCAAAGAAAGCAAGAAAGGGAAAAACAAAAGTGCTTTGATATTTGCAAAGCCCTTATCCCCAAAGATCAAAACACAAATATAAAGCAAGCAAATTGGGAAAGTGATTATTTCGAATGCTACTCAATTTATATGGATAGATATATAAAGTTGATGCAGAATGAAAGTGAAGTCTATAAGAATGCTACAAGCAAGCTGCTTTAAAGTAATAAATAATCAAAAATTAATTATAACTTGCCTAGCAATTATATAGAATGAATCAAATAATAGGGCATATTTTATAATAAAAATACGGATTTCAGAATCTCTATCTTGCTAATATATAAACAAATCTTTTGATAGGTAATTAAGCAAATCTTCTCTTGAAATTTCCTTTTATATTAGAAAATTAATAATTGTAAAATCTTGAATAATATATAAATCTAAATAATTATCCTTAATAATTAATTTATCCATTTATTATTACAATAATATGCTGTTGTCACGAACTCTGAGAAATCTCAACCCTCTTCAAAGATGGATTCGCACTCATGATGCTGGCCCTCTTGAAGAGCTTGAAAGAGATTTCTTGCGTTCTGAAGTTCTCTATAAGCAATTTTCAGAGAGAGGATTTGATTTTTATACAGGAGTCCCAGATTCCTTCTTAAAAGATTTTACTGGATATATAGCTGATAATCATCCACCTAACAAGCATATCATAACAGCAAATGAAGGCACAGCTGTCTCAGTTGGTGCAGGCTACTATATGGCTACACGCAAATATCCTATTGTTTATTTACAAAATTCAGGCCTCGGCAATGTTATTAACCCAATTCTTAGTCTTTGTGATACCAGAGTTTACAAAATCCCTATCCTTTTCCTCATCGGCTGGCGTGGCGAGCCTGGCAAAAAAGATGAGCCTCAGCATTTAGTCCAAGGGAAGGTTATGAGCAACTTATTGACAGATTTAAGCATCAATTATGACGTTTTGCCAAATTTCGAAGAAGGCTCAGGAGCTGCAATTGACACTGCTTTGTATCATTTGAAATCCAGAGGGTCTCCTTATGCTTTTCTTGTCAGACGTAAAAATTTTGTGGACTATGATTCTAAAAGTCAAATAAAGGTAGATCTTCCTATGAGTAGAGAAGATGCAATCGACAAGCTCACTGATAAACTTTCTAAGTTTGACATAGTAGTTTCTACAAGCGGGTTTGCCTCAAGAGAGCTATCAGATATAAGACATCATAAGAACCAGCATCAAGACCAAGATTTCTATTGTGTAGGCTCATCAGGACATGCTTCAAGCATAGCACTAGGTATCGCAATTGCAAAACCTTCCAAAAAGGTATACTGTTTCGACGGTGATGGCTCTTTTCTCATGCACATGGGATCAATCGCTACAAACGGCTCTAGAGGACTGCCTAATTTTAGACACGTCTTGCTTAACAATGGATGCCATGATACCGTTGGAGGCCAGCCCACCAATGGTTTTGACATCGATTTCCCTAGGATCGCGAAAGCTTGTGGGTACAAATATGTAGCGTCTGTATCAACAAAAGAAGAGCTTGATAAAAGTTTCAACGAAATGGAACAGACAGCTGGGTCTTGTTTCTTAGAAATCAAGGTTGCAAGAAGGACGAGGAACGACTTAGGTAGAACAAAAGGAGATCCAAAAGATAACAAGGTCAATTTTATGAATTTCTTGGAGCTTTAGAGTAATTGGATATTTAATATTCTTATAAATGGAAGCAAGGAGACTTAAAGTAATTGAACAGCATTTATTGGGGCTTCAAGAAGTTTGTATTGTGGCTGCTGGAAGATCACCAGTTCATAGGATTTTTGGTGAATTATCGTCTATAAGTTCTATAGATTTAGCAGCAAATACTCTTGCAGGGACTTTATCTAAATACAATATAAATTCAGATAGTATTCAAGAGCTTTATATGGGAAACTTGTTTTCACACAACCTTGGACAAAATCCAGCCAAACAAGTAGCTGTAAAGTCAGGTCTTAGTGATAGTGTAAACTGCATGGTCTTAAATAAACTGTGTGCTAGCGGGATGAAAGCAATTATGCTAGCTGCAATGTCAATAGCTCAAGGAAATGCTGATTGCGCAGCTGCAGGAGGCATGGAAAGCATGTCTAATGCGCCTTATATGCATCCTAAAATAAGAGATGGCTTAGCCAGAGGAAACCATAAAGCTCTAGACTCTATTGATCATGATGCTTTTATTGATCCCTTTTCTGGGCACTTGCCTCCTTTTATATCTGACAAGGTCTCAGAGAAAGTAAACATTTCAAGAGAAGAGCTTGATAGTTATGCAGAAGAAAGCTATAAAAAAGCTTCAAATGCGTGGAAAATGAATAAATTCGTCAATGAAGTAATCCCCATACCAAATCCAAAAAAAGCTGGGAAAATTATAGATAAAGATAATTTGAAAGGAGGAGATTTTGACATAAAGAAATTAAAGCCTGTACTGAAAAACGGAAAAACAACTGCTGGAAACTCATGTGGGCTAAATGATGGAGCCTCTGCAATTGTGCTTTGCTCAAGGAAAAAAGCTAACGAAATGGGCTGAAAAGTATTAGCAAGTATAATATCAATGGCAGATGCTGAACAAGCTTGCATTGATTTTCCATTAACACCGAGCTTAGCTATCAAAAAAGCTTTACAGAGAGCAAGTTTGCCAATAAATCAGCTTGACTTTATAGAGATAAATGAAGCATTTTCATCAGTGATTGTAGGAAATTCGAAGCTGCTTAACTATGATATAGGGAAAATAAATGCATATGGAGGTGGAATTGCTATGGGCCACCCAGTTGGCAGTTCTGGATGTCGAATAGTTGTAACTTTATTATCAGTATTAAAACAAGAAGGAGGAAACTATGGCTCAGCAGCGATTTGTAATGGCGGTGGGGGTGCGTCTGCGATAATAATTAAAAAAGAATAATTAATAAATTATATTTGCCTCCATATATAAAATTGCATAGTTTAAAATAATAAATATAATGCAATCAAGCGGAGTAAGCTTCGATGAAGTATTTTTAAATTAGGCATTTAAATTAGTAGGTGGACATGGGAGCTTTCAATTGAAATCCAGCATAGGGCTGTGACTGAGTTTATTACATGGCTTTATTTTACTTTTCGGCTTTCAATATAGTTTGACTATCCCTAGTCTTATATGCAAAGATAAAGCAGGTCTCGAAACTTGTAGCGAAGAAACAGCGTGCAGGGTTGAAGAGTTCATTTTCGATCCTCACGAAATAAAAAGTGCGGTTTCCGAATGGTAATTATAAATCAGGACACTTATGTGTGGAATGAAGTATCATATCTTTATTTTGATTGGAATTGTTGGCATAGGATTCGCTATAGGGATTTTAGTATTAGGAAAACTTGCTGAGTTATATGGAAGAAAAAAATCATTATTTTTTGGGATCATTCACTCTGCTTCTACTGGATTTGTGCTCATTTGTTCTCGAACTCCATGATTCTTTTCAACAATTATGTTTTTTTGCAGCTTGTCGCTTCCTGCTTCAATTATTATTCCATATGTGTGGATTTTTGAACTCACAGACAAGCCTTTTAGACCAATTTTTTATTTACTAAATACAGTTTTCGTAACTATAGCATTTGCTATTGCTTATACTGCTTCTAATTATTTCTTATCCTGAAGAGCTTCGGTTATAGCGTCAGTTATTTTTGGGCTAATCGCAATTTTCCCATTACGGTCCTTAAAAGAATCCCCAAGATTTTTAGCCTGCAACCTTGGAAGATATTCCAAAGCAAGAAAAATTCTGAAATTTATATCTGAAGTTAACAAAAAAGAAAGTTTTCAAGAAAAATTAGAAGGGGAAGCTTTTAATGAGTATGAAAAAGCAGGTAAAATATCAACTCATGTGTCAGACCAGCCATCTGGAGCGACTGCTGTGCTGGCACTAGATGAGAGCACATTAGAAAAAGAAAAGCATGAGGATAAAGGAATTCATATAGGATTTAAGTATGTGTTTTTCACAAGAAGGCTTAGGAAAATGCTATTTAAATGCAGTTTTTCATGGCTACTTATCGGTTTTGAATTAGGAATCATTATTAGTCAATCCAAGTATTTCATAAATTATTCTTTATTCGAGCTCACAATCAGTTGCATCTTGTGCCTCTTATTATCCACACAAGCTGCTATATTTGGCAATAAAATTGGAGCTCGACGATCTACGATGATTGCATCTGCGTTTTTCATCATAGCAAGTGCAATTCCTTTATTGACCTATATTGACTCCCCTATGCTAAAAGCAATATCAAGCTATGGATTTATAATTGCGTTTCCCACAATATTTAGTGTAATTACATTTCTGTTCATTATAACTCAAGAATCATTCCCAACATACGGTAGATGTTTGGCTTCATTTCTTTGCTTATTTTTTATGATATGCTCATTTGCAATTGGATACTCTGTTCAATACTTGGATATACCTCAAAATATTATCCTTTGTGTGATAAGTTTTATTTTAATCCCTTCAATTTGTCTTTATCACCCAGACTCTCTATATGAAGAAAATTTCGACGGAGCTGCTGACACATCAAGTATCGAAATAACAGTCCAAGCCACAAAGAAACCGCCAAGCCACCAGAAATCAAACTCATCAAGCTTCCAAGTAATGAGTGAAGAGTTAAGCACTTAAAGCATTATAATAAATCTAATGTTTAAAATAAAAAATCTTATGAGAAATGGCTTGTTATATTGCGAAGTATTAAACGCTGACTATAAAATTTCTTTACAAAACTCTGCGATTACTGGACAGGTTTCTGAGCTAAATGATAGGTTTTCGAAGAGCATGGTATTGTCACTTACAAATAAAGGGAAGATTATTAGCCCAAGAGTACCAAAAATGAGTACAGAAAATAGGCTGCCTTATTTGGTTGTCCAAGCTTTTATTCCGAAAGGAAAACCGTTTATGCTTGAAATTGACGTAACTGACCATATGGCTGCTAAAAAGAAGCTGACTTTTATACAGTGCAATGAAATAATTAAAAGCTATAATTCAGCAAAAATTCCTTCAAATGCGATTGTAAAGGACATGTGGAATAATATTTGTATAGATATTCCAGCGTTTCTTAATGAATGCTTTAGGGTAAAATTAGACCATATTGATAAAGTAACAGTTCATGCATTTTGCAGAATTCGGCGTATTTTTTCTATCAAATTTCCCCTTAAAAGCACAAGCCAAAGTATGGAAACACAGCTAAGACATGATATTCTTCCTACTGGAGTGGATATGCCAGAATCAGTCCCTTTTATCTGCCAATACATTCATCCTCAACAAATTAACCCTAAAGATGAAGAAATAACAGAAGAAGACCAAAGCCCCAAAGAAGAAACTTTTGTCACAGATCAAAATCATGGCTTCCGATCCCCAAAATTAAAGTCAAAGTATGTAGTCCCAGGAACGAAGATGTATGATAAAATTAATAAAGCTCAGTTAGGTCCAAAACTGTATAGACAATGTAAGATATAAATAGATGCAATTGAAAAGCAGCTACTTTATGCATCTTCAACTCAAGCTCTCAATGATTTAGAAATGGAACTATTGTCACCTAGTAAATCAATGCCAGATTTTAAGGTAAAATCTGATATAAGAAAGAAAATTCCTATACTTTCAGAATCGCAATCAAATAACTCTTGAAATCATGAAGTCAAGTCAAAAAGCCCGACGTTTTATGATTCACTGATAGCAAGTTTAAATGAAGTCAGGCATGAAACCCCACCATTTGTGAACTCAGGGCCCAGGACTTATGTTTATGATCCTTTGAGTCATAGATATACAACTATGAGAATATCATAGAGATAAGTGTGAAAAATAGATAATTAATAAAATTAGAAATTTGGATAAATATAGAGGGTTAAAGATTTTGCTCTTATCTTATAAAAGCTTTAAAGAAAATTATTTCATTAAAAGAGTCGAAGAAAAATGTTCAAATAATTATAATTCACCATGCGAATTATAAGAGGATGTTAAGAATTTTCTATGCTTTTAATTTGATAATTTGAATACTCAGCTTTAATTGAATAGCGTCAGTTGAAATTAAATATAAAAATTAATTCAGAAAATTAAAACTCTATAAATCTAAATAGATATTACTGTATTTCTCTCATCAAGCTAAATAATCAGTTAAGAAAACAATAACTAAAATTTTCCTTTATCTATTCTAAAATGTCACATTAAGTTCTATTTATAGGTGAACAAATAAATATGATATACTTTCTTCTTGCTCTGACAGTTGTCTCTGCATTAACCTGTCCAAAGTATTCTTGCCACCAAGGAGGCTTCGATTTAGGCGAAACATGCGCCTATCAAACTAAAACTGGCGACGTAAAGATGCAAATCTGTGAAGCTTCGGCACTCTCTCCAACTTGTAATGTGAATCCATCGATCACGAAGAATTTTACATGTGGAGCTCGCCCTCAAATGACTCTAGAAAACCAACTCCCAGGCCAGTTCTGCTATTTAGGCACTCAATGTTTATCAGGGAATTGTTTAAATAATAAATGTGCTGGGCTTCCTCTTGGATCTTTATGCCAAAATCACGAGCAATGCAATGTAGGGCTGTATTGCAGTGCTTCTGGAAAATGCTATGCTCAAGCATCTCAATTCAATTTTTGCAATTCCGATTATGATTGTCAAAATCAATATGCTTGCAATCGCACTTTATATAACTCTGGAACATGCATACCATATTACAGCATCCCTAATGGAGATGGAATTGGAATGTGCGTCACTGGATTTTCAGAAGGCCAATCAAATTTATGTCAAAGTGGAGCTTGCACCCAAATCAACCCTAATCATAATGGAGAAGGCGTTTGTGTGCCTGCCTTCAAGAGCGACAAGCCATATCCTTTATCTTGCAATGCCGATGATGATTGCACTGCTCACAACAGCGCTGGAACAGGAGCTATAGGAACATGCAACTGTGGAATGGATAAAAATGGGCTGGCTTATTGCAATGCCTGGACAGGGGATCCTCCAGCAGTGACCGCAAGAGCATTAATCTCTCAGCATATATCACAAGCAGGCATTGTAAACTGCCATACAATGCTCAGATTTAGTAAATATTGTTACCAGCAAACATTAATACCATCCCAAGTTGTGAATTTAACCCAAAATCTATTACTAGCAGGCGATACCCCAAGATATCAAGGAAATGACTACTGCACCCAAACCATTTATAACGCTGACTACTGGAGAGTTTCTGCCTCAGATTTCACCTGCAAAGCATATGGCTGCAGAAGCGATTTGCAGTGAAACTTTGACAGCTGTATGACCTATCTCGAAGGATCTAATGAATTTGCCATAAAAACCTGTCCAAAAGGTGACTATTGCAATTTTGTCCAAATTCAAGCTAATCAATGGAACAATGTCACTTGTACAGTTTCTCCTACCCCAGCTCCTTTATACCCTGGAAACCTCTGCACTTCAGGCTCTCAATGCATTTCAGGAACTTGTCTTCAAGGAAAATGCAAAGGCACATTTTTAGGCAATCCATGTCATGACAGCAGTGAATGCGCAGTTGGGTCTTACTGTTATTCAGTCAACTTACAATTTATTTGTGTTCCTTTAATTCCTATTGACTCTGACCAATGCGGCACAGAGTACGATTGTGTCCCTCAAGCTGGATGTAATGCAACAAGGAATAATTTCCCAGGAACCTGTGTTAAATATTTCTCAGCACCTCTTGGAGCTATTGTGCCATGCCCTATAAGTGGATGGAATAACTTATGCCAAAGTGGAACTTGTTATAATAATGGAATTGATGATAGAGGGACCTGCGTTCAAGCTCCAGTGACCTTGCCAACGTTCCCAGCTACATGCACTACAAGTTCTCAATGCATTGGCTACAATTCGAATTTGAACCAACAATTTGTGGGATCTTGCCAGTGTGGTTATAATGGAGACGCTCAAAAATACTGTTCACCTTTCCCTGGAGATGAGCCTGGTATTAAGTATATTAAACAGATTGCAGCTATTATGACATCAGATGCTATGAGTTTGTGCCAGACAACAAGAAGATACTATTCAGATTGCTTAGACATGGTTGCTAGTGCTCTAGGCTTGGACTCTGATAACTATTATTCAGCCATGATGAATTTCACTAACTTTGTTTCTTACATTAACAATGATCAATGTGTTCAGGCTGTTATCAACAACGACTATTGGAGCAGAATCCCTGATAATCCTAATCCACCTCCACCTACACCGCCTCACAACAATACTGACTCAGCAGGCATTTTAACCCTCAGCTTAGCACTATTAACTTTTATTAACTAAATTTCGGTTAATTAATATACTCTGCCAGTATGTTTAAAACTCCAAATGGCTTATTTAGAGAAAAAATATTCCAAAATAAGGAATACTTATATGAAATTATAATATTGAAAGATTTTCCTTATTTCTAAAATAAAAATGATAAAACTTCATTAGAACGTAGCAAAAATCCTATGAAGAGAAATTATAATTTAACGCCCACAAACTTTGCAAGATCAGACACATGTCCTCCATTAGCTACACCAAGGCATGCGTGCTCGCCAGAAGTTACTAGAAATATCATTAAGTTGTCGAAGGTCGTTTATAACAACAAGCACCCAGTATCAAAAATCAAATTATTAGAAAAACAAGCCATCCGAGGAGAATTTGAGCCTAATTTATCAGTTTCTCCAAAGCAAAAACAGGCTTTTTCTTTTAAACTTAGTCCGAGACTTGCAAGAAGTCCGATGAAGAATCTTGATTTGCCTAATTTTCCCAAACTTCCTTTTGGCAAACACTCAAGTTGTAACACTGACCAAGAGCTTTCCTTTGAAAAAGTAAAAGTTTCAAAAACCCCAAGGCCTGATTTCAACAATAAATTTTCCTTTGGGCATGACCAAAAAAGTCCATCATCAAAATTCTTAAATTTAAACTCGTCAAACTACCAAGTTTATGACACAAAAGCAGGGGTATTGGTATGCTTAAAAGAAAAAGAAGTAATAAATACATATGAAAAAGAAAAAAATAAGTGAGCAGCCATGCTGAAAATGTATCAGACTTTTAGAGACATTGAAGAAGAAAAGAGGTGGAGAAAAAAAATTAAAGAAGTGCTAAACCGAGGCAAAAAATTCGAAGTGCAAGGATATACACCGCAGATTTTTACAGAAGAAGATCTGGAGTCAGAAGAAACCGGGGACAACACAAAAAATGTTGCAAGACATCTGAAATTTTTAGAGAACGAATTATAAGTTATTTACGTATTTTAAAAGTATCCTAAATTATGATTTATGTTTATGATTAAAATAGTTCTATCTTATCCGATAAATAATTTTTTGATCAAAATTTTATTTTAATTGAATTTAAAGTTAATTAAAGCGATTAATTATTCATAACCCCTGGGTCAGGTAGAAGCTTGACTGAAGATGATATATAATGCTCTTTGCTCACCTTCTTATACTTGGGATTATGAGGCACAAAGAATTCATGATAAGAAGACTGATTTGCTAAAGTAGTCCCAGAAATCCAGCTTATCAGGTGTTTATTTGCTCTATTCATATTGTCTTTAATATCCTTTGCTGATATTGTATTTCTTCCTACATCTTCGCTAATACTTTTACGTTTCTCTATTGGTGGAAGTGTTGTGGTTTTTCTTGTTAGTTTGACTGTGGATACAGGATAATGCAATTTCATTGAATGTTTTGGTTCAGGAGTTTTTCAGTCATAGCTTTCTTTTTGGATAGAAATTGGAATATATCGTTGAATCTTGGCCACAGAGTGGAAACCTCTGAGAGCATCCAGCATTAGATGCTTGAAATCTTCTTTATCATTTAAAGACAGCCAATGCTCAATAAATCACAGTGGCGTTGGCTTTAAAACTGTTGCATAAGGAAGAGTTGACAATTTGCTATATTTAAAAATATCATTAAAACTGCTAACTTTCGAAGTTAAATTTCCAAATTCCATTGAATAAGAACTTCTCATAGCATTTCTCATTGCTTCAGTAGCTTGTGGGATTTCATTTACAGAGGGCATTTTGGAGTTTCTGAATTTTTTTTGTCCATGATGCTTAGTTATTGCTCGAATAATCTTTAGACCTTTAAGTTCATTTTTGGTTGCGTTGCGTAATCATATATCGATTAAGTCGTGATATTCTTCTTTGAAAATATCGCGTGCTGTCTGATAATTTTTGTCTTTAGATAAGGCAGAGTCTGACATTTCTTTAATTATCAACTTTTTTATTTTCAGGGATTTTGGAATAATATAAAGGAATTGATAGGAAAATGATAATTTGAAAAAAAAATTATTAGCTATTTTGTTCCTTAAGCTATAAGTGAGAAAAAATAGGCATTACTCCAAAAATAAATATAATGTAAAAATTAATATGTGTGTCCTAATTAAAATCTTTTATTATTGCTAGTTTAAATGGCTAATTTAAATTCATAAAAGATATATCTCTCATAATAGAGCTATGGTGCTTAAATATGGCTTTGGAGAATAATTTCAAAAGCTGCTTAAGCCCATAGTAAGGCTAAAGAGAATTTGCTAGCCATATGAAATTGATAAATTGTTGTGGATAAATTAAGTATATGGAAAAATGATTAAGCTCTTTTTATTTATCAGCTTGGAGAAGGTTTATTTATAAGTTTTTTCAGAATAAGATATAAAATCTAGTTGATTAATAAACTCAGCTTAAAATAAGCTTATTAAACTTAAGAAATCTCAAGATTATAAATAAACTTTCTTACATACTAAAGTACTCTTGAGTATATAAATAGAATTCCGAATTATCTGCAGTTGAATTATCCGTTGACACACGTTTTTTACACACTGGGCATGAAGGCTTCGTCTCAATTCAAGCATCAACACATTCCGAGTGAAATTTATGAGGGCAGCCCAGCGCAGTTATAATTTGTCCTTTAGTAATGTCATTCATACAAATAGAGCAAAAGCTCTCTTCTTCAGCTTCTATGTGGGGTAATCTGCTGGATATATCGATGGTCTCTAAGGTATAATCAATGCTTCTTAATGTTGCCTCGTGAAGTTGTTCGATATACTGATCTACAGCGCTCTGAATTGCAACATCTAAAATCCTAAACCGCTCCTCTTCAAAATAAACTCGTCTTGCTTGAAAATAAATCCTGAGGAGAACTAAAAAAACTGTTGTAGAAATTCATCCAACCAACAAAAAAGTTTGAGAAATCAAACCAGCAAAAAAGAGTTTGAAAAAAATAAGTGCTATTATCAAACAGCAAAGCTAGTTAAGGCTTACTAAAAAATACTTAGTTGATAAGCAATATACGAAATACTTTAGTTTTGCCATCCATCCCATTTTTTATGTGTAAATTGACTGAATTTTAAAAATAAAATAAATTTATTGTAAAACGAATGGAGTCACAATAAAAATTAAGTCTTCTTTATTGTGCTGTGTCTTCTCCATTTACTTTTTTCTCCAACCAATAATATCTCAGTTTGGCCCATCTTAGGAGTTGTATCAGCTGGATCCGTATCTTTAAAATCCCAAGAACCTACTCCAATCTCGCTATTTGAGGTAGTTAATTTCGTTAAAATTCTTTTAATCTTCATAAACCTTTCCTTATCCTTATCAGGGATTTCATAAATGGCTTCATATACGTTTTGATGTAACGATTTATTTTTTATTTCTTGTCCAGGCTCGCTCTTTTCTTTAACTGAAAGAATAAAAGGAATAATTTGTCCTCTCAATGCTATGAAAATTTCTTGCAAATTTGAAATGTGCTCGCTTTGGGAAAATGGCTCATCCTCATATTGGTTATAAGTTCCAAAGCCCGATTTTATTTTTGTAAGCATTTTCCTTCCTCACTGTAGCACTTGAGTTTTCTTCATTGCGGACTCATTCAGTCTAAACTTGAAATTTTCATTTTCTTTCAAAAGTCTATTAATATTACACTCCAATTCCTCTTTATTGTTAGCTTTTAAACCTTTCTCAGCAATCCCAAAAGATATAATATCGCTTTCCAATTTTGAGTTTTTATCTTTAATTTCATCGATTTTAGCTTTTAAATTATACACAGAATTCATCAGCTCAGCATAAGAGTGCTCGCTTGTTAAAAATTTGTCAATAACTAGGTTTATATCATTAAGCCCTGTGGCTGCTCTTATTTTATGAAAAGCTGTTTCATATTGACTTGAATTTTTAGTAGATTTCTCAAATTTCTGGATCAGAAATCGAGCCCATAGTCTATGGGCTAACAATCCTTCTCTGCTTTTATTGAGTTTTAAATCTTTTTCTTCATTTTCAGCAGCTTCTGAGATTTCTGCATGTCTTTTCTTTCTGTCTTCTCTCTTATCAATTGCTTTTTGGCGAGATTTAAAATCTCTGTTCATCGCGGAAACAATTTGTGTTTTTTCTTTAATTTCATATTCTACTGAGCTATTCAATTTTTTATACACATTGATTGATCTTTTCTTTTTTTCTCTTGAGCTTAGATTCTTTCTTTGCTCATCATCAACCAGTGATGCCTTATTTTTAAGATCCTCTCTTAGATTATTTGCTTTCATTTCTAAATGAATCAAATTTTGCTTTGTGCGTTCTAAAATAGTTAAATCCACCATTTGGTCATTTTCTAATTTTTCTTGTTCCAGCTTAGTTTTCACTAGATTTTCTTCTAAATATTTTAACTTTGTATTTAATGACTCTGCTCTACTTCCTATAATAGCTTCTTGCTGCTCAAGTTGCCATAATTCTTTTCCTAACGTATCTCTTTGATTTTCTTCTTTTGTTCAAGAATTTCTAAAGAAGTTAAATCTTTTTTTAAGGATTTTTAGTTGATCAGCAGCTTCTGATGTATTTGTACTTTTAGCCGTAAAGGAGCAGTGAAACTTACCTATAGTTTGAGTGTCAATAAAGTCACTTGGATTTTGCGTAATCAAGAGATTTCGAACTTGGCGAATATTTGAATTTTTAGCAAGATGCGAGTTTTGGGGAGAAAAACTTCGATTTTTTCACCTAAGAGTTGCGCTTTGAGAGACAGCTGTTCTAGGTCGGATACTTCTTCGAGGAGTGGACATTAAATGGTTTTATTAGGAGAAACAAATTTAATTAGTATTTCATTTGCACGGGCAACATCTTAAAATATCTTGATTATTAAGATTAATGATTCTTTAGCATAGCTTTCAAGTTTCTTTGGCAAAATTATTGCTTTTATTATCAATTTTAATATATCTAAATTGAAAAATCAATTCAAAAGGCTAATTAGTAAAAATTAATTTATGCAGCTACGAATATAAATAATGGTTGGAACTATAAAAATCTCAAATGTTCCTTTTGAAGCCACTAGAAGCGATATTGAGAAATTCGTAGAAGTGTCCAGCACCCAATTCTCTATTGACAGATTTGAGCCTCCTGTAGTTACTGTCCTCTTTGATGACGATAGTGATGCTGAGAAAGCACTATTCTTAAATGGAATGGAAATTCTAGGTGTATCTGTCATTGTTGAATTTTGCAATGAAGAGGATATAGATAAAGATTATAGCATTCTTTCTACTCAGTCTGTTGAGCTCAAATTCTCTGATGAAATTCCTCCAGCAATTTACCAAGATAAAAAGCCAGAAATACATTTAGAGCATGCCCAAAAGAAATCCAAGCCAACTCCAGATAGATTTGATGAGCCTACTAAACAGAGACTGCAAAATGTTTCGCTTCCTGCTAGAAGAAAGTTGGAAGAAAAAGATCCTTTTTCAATCATTATGAATATAAATGTTTCTGGAGTTGTTGCATTTACCACTTTGGTGTACCTGACTCTCTCCAGCTTTTGGGCTTAATAACTTAGACTACTAGCTTAGGTTAATATTTTAATGATTCTTCAACACAATTCCACTCACATTCTATATTTTATTCTTGATTTTCTAAAGTCAAATATGATTATTAGGTAAAGCTATATTAAATATGTATCTAAATTGAGATTTTTCATACAACGATCTTATTTCTTATTTCCACTATTCGTCCCTTTTTGAAGCAAGAATAAGCTATACCAAAATTTGGCGAAATCTTTAAATTATTCTTATTTTCTAGGCTCTGTAAAATTATTTATAACTGCACTTTAATTTCATTGTCCCTTTAATTACATTTATTAGTAATGGCTATTTTCTCCACATTATCGTTCTCAAATAAATATAATGGGTGGTGGGACGAGCAAACCTAACTTCGAATACACGGTTCCAGTGATAGGCTCTGAACGGCCAGGAGAATCACCTATCTATGTCAGCCCTAAAGCTAAGCCATATTTGAGTACTCCTTTACCTACAGGCGCTGTCACCTTATATGAAAATTTTAAAGCAACAGTGAATCGTCATGCATCTAAGCCTTACCTCGGTACCAGAGTAAAAAATCCAGACGGCACTCTTGGTGCATATCGTTGGAAAACTTACGGCGAAGTCTCAGATCTTGCAGCTCACGTTGGCTATGGCTTAGCTTCATTAGGATTAACTCAAAAGAATGAAGATGGGCTGTCATTTGTAGGGATTTATTCTAAGAACCGTGAAGAATGAATTATTACTGATCTAGCGTGTATGTGCCAAGGAATCACAACAATTCCTCTTTATGACACTCAGCAACCTGATACCATCCAATACATTGTTGAACAAACTGGAATGCAAGGTATCGCATGTGCTGCTAAGCAAACTGAAACCATTTTGAAGCTCAGAAGTGAAGGAGGTCTGCAATCATTGAGAATCCTTATCCAATTCGAAGAAGTCACTGAACAACTCAAAGAGTCATTTGGCAAGCTCGGAATGGAAATTATGACTTTAGCTGAAGTAGCAGTTATCGGAAAAGTAGGCGAAGACCAGCCTCCAAGCCCTAATACAATCTACACTATCTGCTATACAAGTGGGACAACTGGGAGATCCAAAGGTGCAGTGATCACTCAGCAAAATATGATTTCTACCCTTGCAGGGATTATTGCTTTTGGAATTGACTTTTCCAGTGATGACTCTTACATGTCTTATTTACCTCTCGCCCATATGCTAGAAAGAATTATTTCTCAATTTGTCATTTTGCATGGTGCTCAGTATGGCTTTTATGCTGGAGATGTGCTGAAAATTAGAGAGGATTTGGCTGAGTTGAAACCAACTGTATTTGTATCAGTCCCAAGGCTCTTTAATAGATTTCATGATTTAATCCAGCAGCAGTTTGCATCAGCTACAGGAGTCAAGAAAATGCTTGTAAGCCGTGGACTTAGTGCTAAAATGTACGGATACGAAACTACTGGGACTCTTGTAAATTCAGTATGGGATAAACTTGTATTCTCCAAAGTTAAAAATGTGCTTGGTGGGAGGGTAAGATTAATGCTTACTGGCTCAGCTCCTATTTCTGGTGATGTCCTTAAATTCTTAAGGCTTGTCTTTTCATGCCCAATTCTTGAAGGTTATGGCCAAACAGAGACTTGTGCAGGCTCTGTGCTCACCGAGCCAACCGATACAGGATATGGATATGTTGGTGGACCAATAGCCACTCTCGAAATAAAATTGGTTGACGTCCCAGACATGAATTATTTCAGCACTGATGTTAGCGAAGATGGTCAAAGAGCACCAAGAGGAGAAGTTTGTTTCAGAGGACCACCTGTGTTTAAAGGATACTATAAAAGCCCTGAACAAACAGCCGAAGCTATAGACGAAGAAGGCTGACTTCATTCTGGAGATATCGCTATCAGATTGCCAGGTAGTGGCGCTTTAAAGCTAATTGATAGAAAGAAAAACTTCTTCAAGCTCGCACAAGGTGAGTATGTTGCTGCTGAAAAGATAGAAATTGCTTACCAAAAAAGTTTCTTTATTAACCAAATTTTCGTGTATGGAGATTCTTTCCAATCTTATTTAGTCGCTATTATTGTGCCTGATGAGCAATATATTAGAAAATCTTGGACTGATGCAAATCAAATAAGCAAAGATACACCGTTTGCTGATATTTGTGCTAATCAGAAACTAAAAGAAGATATTATTAAAGATATGAACAAACTTGCAAAAGAAGAAAAATTGCTTGGGTTTGAGGTAGTTAAAAAGATACATATTGAGCCAGTACCTTGGACTCCTGAAGATTTGTTAACTCCAACTCAAAAATTGATGAGATTCCATGCAAAGAATAAATACATTGATGTGATTAACCAGCTCTATGCAGAGCCTTTATAACCTAATTTTAGAAATTTAGCTCAATTAATATTCTGAAAAATTATTATCATTTTGCATCTGTCTTTTATCATTAAATATGAGTGAATTTTTTAGCTCTCTTATATCAAATACAAGCATCATTGACTGTACCCAAACAATAAATGAAAGTACCGTTATTTGGCCTGATGATCCTACCTTTTCTCGCTGTAGTTTTAGCGATCAAGGGTACTCAAGTGAGACTTACCAATTTATTGGAGGTTGCGCAACACATATTGATGCCCCAAAGCACTTTTTAGCAAATGGTAGAGCTATCTCTGATCTTCAGCCAAATGAGCTTATCTCTGAAGGAGTCCTTATCGATGTGGCTTCTAAATGCGAAAAAAATAATGACTATGAATTATCAATTGAAGACATTAATCAATGAGAGTCAAGAAATGGAAGAATTCCTAACCGCTCTATTGTATGCATGAGAACAGGTTGGAGTGCTAAATTCACTAATCCAGCTGAATATAAAAATCATAACCCTGCAGAGGAACATTCTCACTACTCTGGGGGAGTTATGCATTTTCCTGGATTTTCCAAAGATGCTGTGGAATTTTTATGTAGTGAAAGAAATATAAATGCTATAGGAATAGACACTCTTTCTCTTGATCCTGGGAAATCAGTAGATTTTGAAGTACATTACACAATATTTAGAAACAATAAATATCAAATCGAAAACATGAAATTGGAGAACCTACCGGAAAAAGGATTTGTGATGATAGCATTACCATATCCGGTTGAAAATGCTCCTGAGTTTTTGACACGAGTTATTGCATTAGTAAAAAATAATTAACTTACATTTTTCTCATATATGCTGCTATTGCAATCAGAAATGCAAGGATAAAGTGAAATTTAGATGAATTAAAGCCCTCTAATAAATAGATTTATTACATATTTATCGCAATAAAAATTTCTGTAATAAATAATATGTAATTTTGAATGGTTTTATATCTAAGGAATCATCAAAATAGCTGGATATTTATGGTGTCTTAAATGAAATCCTAGTAATTTAATTCCAGCATTGGAAAAATGATGCCAGATGATGACGGCCTCAGTGATCTTCCTACAAAAGATACAAGGAATAAGCACCGTGGCTACGCATCAGGTGATCACAGCAAGCGTACCAATGCCAAAGAAATCCGAGTCCGTCAAGAAAAAATGCAAAATCGCCTGGAGCAAAGTGAAATGATGACAAACCATAAAGCAGCCAAAGCTGAAGCTGATAATTTCGAAGAAATGCAAAGGCAGCATCAGAAAAAACTTGAGCAAGACCAAAAAAAGAAAGAGCAAGCACAACGGCGAGAAGAAAATAAAAATTTATATGACCAAGACTTAATCAATATAGTAGCAGGGTCTGTGCCTACGGATTTGCAAGGGAAAAAAGCTAGAATATACAACCAAAGAGTAGAATCAGTCCAAAACTATTCTCAGCAGCAAGGAAAGCCAAAAATCAACTCGAACCAGAGAGCAAGCTTACTTCAGTTCATGCAAAATAATTTGAAGTAACTCATACATAATTAGAAGATTAAATATTTTTATTACTATAACCATTGGTATACATAAGATTATTTAATTAATCCTAATTACGCAAATGGGATTTATTTATCCTCTAAGAGAACCCTTGACCTTGAAAATTTTGCTGGAAATTCTCAAATAGCAAGCTAGCGGCCATCTCTTTATTCTTATCACAGCTTAGATAAACCTGTATGACGTCTTCCTGCGAAAATCCCAGCTGGATTAGTTCTCTTACATCATTTTCTTCTTCAGGCGTTAAATGAATTTGGACGGCCCCTCTTTGTCTTCTTCTTCCTCCTAAAACTCTGATGAATTCATCCATATTGTCATTTATGAGTGTTAATAGCTCTGGGTTAGTGGTTTCCAGCTGCTGTAAGAAAACATTGAGCTCTTCAGGGTTTTGTAATATAACTTCTCTTATACTTTGGAATTCAGGACTTTGTAGCAGAAAATCAAAGGTGGTTGAGGTTATTTCTTCGCCTGGCTCACCTGGGTCTTCTTCGTCCTCTTCTTCTTCATATTCAGCACTTTCGCCCTCGCCTTCAGGCATAGGGGCATAGCCTGACATTAGAAATTCTATAGCAATTGCTGAGTTATTGTGAGCTGCATTTAAAGCAGCAACTACTTCTTCTCTGGAATAGCCCATTTCCATCAGACGAGCTACATCAGCCTCATTGAGTTGAGCTGGAGCTTCTTGTCTTTGTGGTACTAAAATATCGGCAGGCTGATTTTGTTCTGGCTGTGGTCTCTCTGGAGCCTTCTTGTGAGAAACCATTAAGACTAAGATTGCGTTTTCTGTAATTTGATAATCTGTGAGAGGTTTTTCATCATCAAGAATCTTTCCTTTATAAAGAAGCTTTTGGGACTCAACTGCGTGGCCTTGATTTGTTTGAATTAGACGTTTGAGTTCAATTACTTTAAAATGAGGCTCGATTTCTAAACTGGTTTGTTCTCCACGAAGATTCTTTATTTGGATGATCATTTATTATCTGCCAGAATTATATTACAATATTATCATCTCAATCCCTCTATAAATGCAAAATTTATTTCAGGGGTAAGAAATTATTTAATATAAATTATTTACATATAAACTAAATGAGTGCAGGAATAGACAAATAAAAGAAAGAAAAAGAGTTATTTTGATAATAATGTAACATATTTATTTTAAAATTGAAAATAGTGATTTTTATAGTACTCAATATCAGATAGATTCAAGGATGAGCTTGCTAATAATTTAGTTTATAAATTAAATACAGAAGACAATATAAGGTCTGCTTAAGGATAAAACAATTAATACTTAATTATTTGAAATTAATTCGCAGGCTTTATGAAGTATGACTGATGAACTCTATCAATTGCTTTTGCTGCTACCTCTTTATTAAATGTGTATTCATATTCGCCATTATAATTCTTTTCCAATAATTCTCTAGTCTTGTCACTAACATTGATTTCCCCAGGCTTCCCATTGCTTTCCATCTTATTTGCTATCAGCACATCTGGTCCATAAATATCATACCTCACAATATTGGTGCCAATAATTCCAGCAATAACAGTTCCAGTATGAAGACCAATTCTCATATTTAGCTCAGATCCATGAAGCAAATTCACAGCATTAATAATTTCAATCATATTCTGGGCCATTTTCAGCATATTTAAGCACTCTTTCCCAATATCTCTATTAGCGCTTCCATTATACCCCATAACCACATAGCAATCTCCTATTGTGTGCACTTTATAAACACTAAGTTCTACACATTTTTTATCAAATTGAGTAAATAGCTCGCTCAGCATTTTTACTATTTGTTTAGGCCTTTTATTTGAACTTCAGGCGGTAAATCCTACAATGTCTGCAAATAGTAAAGTAACGTCTTGTAGCTTATCAGTAATGGATTTGTCTTGCTTCATGTTTTCTAAGACATGAGGCGGCATCATTTGTACTAATAACTTGTCAGTCTCTTGAATTTCTCTCTCTGCTAAATGCTGCAAATTGAAATTTATTCTTACCCTTTGTTCTCGTGAATAAACTGCGGAAGTGTTTATAATTGCAAATCCAAACACCAGTAAAATATTGGCTAAATCTGACCCATTTAAGGCTGCTGCAATAACCCATGGTGTAAATATCCCGATACTCACTAAAATAATGGCAGAAAGCGGCATGTCTGATGCGTGGTTGAGTATAATAATGATGTACATAATCTCAAGGGCTATAAGGTCATCACTAAATTTTTTGTCATCAAAAATAGAATAAAGAACTGTAATTAGCATCAAAAGAAGCACTGGAATGGTAAAAAGCGGGTAGAACCTCATCTTGTTCATTAATCTGTGGATAATAATAAGCCCTATTAATGCTCCCACAATCACTATCCTCATTATGCTAATATTTGCGTCAGAGTATCCCGATAGAAGTCATGCTTCTAATATAGAAACCGCTAAAAGCATGCCATACGCAATCACAGCTGTAGATAATCCTAATAATACAGTCACATAGTTTCTCAATGTATGCTCCAGTCTGAATTTCTTCTGGTTTTCTGTTTCTCTGATTGAAAAATCACAAATTTTGGCCGGCTTGATTATTCCTGGATCATTTTTTTTAAATGCAGCTTTTTTGTCAGAAATATCGAAACGGGTTATACTGCGGCTGATAGTAATTGCATCGTCATCTTCATCATCAAATTGAGGATCAAAATTTTGAACTATAGGAGGGTTATTCATCATTGTGTTCATTGGCAAAATTATATCCTCCATCGATCCTTCAACAGACTCAGAGACAATAAATGTTTTCATTAGTCCTTTGCCTTTTGCTTCCACTTCTTTTTGTTCAAATTTCAAGCCATTATGATTTTCAAGCAGCTTATAAGTATCCTTTGAAATTTGTATAGCATTTGTCTGCTCTAATGTTGAGCACATTCTGCTCGCTGTATTAACAGTATCTCCGACTAAAGAAAACTGAGGCTTGTGATATCCGACAACCCCAGAAGTTACTGGTCCAGAATTTATCCCAATTTTTACTTGTAATGTGGAGCCATACTTTAATTTGATTGATTGGATTTCTCTGATAATTGCAAGACTCATTTCTATGCATCTTCTGGCATGAGTTACTTCTTTTAGATGCTTACTCATTTCAAGCTCACTGTCTTTTAGCCCTGCGCAAGCCATATAAGTTTTACCTACTGTCTCGATTTTAGTTACACCGATGGTGTCACACATTTGGTCGAATTTCTGGAAAATTTGATCTAAAAAGGTTGTAAGTTCGTTTGGACTGTATTCTTTGCAGATTCTATCAAAATCGTAGATATCACAAAAGAGGACTGTGACCGTGCCTTGATCTTCAGCGATGTATCGGGCACCTTTTTTTACTCGGTTTCTTACGAAGAAAGGTAGCAAATAGCTTAATATTGTTTGGATTTTCTCTACAGCGTTTTCTGTTATATTCATCAGTTTATGCTCTTCTCTTTTGGATTTGTCAAGAAAATAGCCAATGAATGCGGAGGTTACTGAAATAGCTACTATGATAATCATTGATTTTATTATCAATAAAATAACTTCAGTATTACTATAGCTTGAATCGCCTTCATAATAAATCAAAAGTGCCATTAGGAATAGCCCAATATTAATAATATTCAATATTGTAATGATCAAATAGTCCACATTAAACAGAATATAAGAAATTGCTGGCACCATTGATGTAGATAAAAGCCCTGTTTTCTCATAATTGGCATCACTAACTGCCATCGCAATTATAAAAAGAAATATAATGGCAAGTGTGCAAAACACATAATGCCGCTTAAAATAGTCAAGCATTACTAGCAGCAGCACAGCTGAAAAGGCCAATACCATGACTATTCTTATTACGGTATAAGATAACGACGGACTCTGCACAACTACTTCATAAATTGTCCAAAATAATAATATAATCCATATTAGTCCACAAATCAATCGATACATTAATATATGATCATTGATATAGTGGTCTCGATATAGGTTTTCTATATAAGGAGAAACAAATTTGAGCATTCAATTCATGTCAAATTTATTTTTTTCATTATTGGATTTTCATATTGATGAATCTCGGTATGCAGAGAGTAATCCATCTGAATAGTTTCCTAGCCTGCTAAATTCAATCTCTTCAGCCTTCTCTGGGGCAACGATAATTAATTCTCTCATACTTGGTTTGAATAATGTAAAATAAGCTTTATAGAAGTATCCTGGAACGATTGCTAACAATGGTGTTACAAGAAAAGCAATAAGGGACACTGAAAATTTAGAAATTTCCGTGCCAATTCCAATTTGCTCCCAATTAGGGAACTTATATTCATTTGATATGCATATATAGCCAACAAGGAGAGCCAAGGAAAGAATATGAGAAATACAGTATAGTATGTTGAAAGAAAATGTGTCAATTATTATTTGATATAGAGCAACAAAAACAGTTGATATAAACATTGTGGTTCCAAACAGATTTTGATCTTCACTAAATCCATCATTATTTATAGATCCATCAAATACTTCACTTACAAGAAGAAGAATGATGGCAGCCTGGATTATTGACAAAGTTGAGTAATAAATTAATTTTTTCCAGCTGAAAAGCTTATTTACGATCCCTTGCACATAAATTTGAGGATGCTCAAAAATTTTAGATCTCTCTATATCAAGATCGAAAACTCCAAGCATAAATAACGGAAACGTTGTATATAATAAATTATAGCCTACCAATAAGCCTGAGTTATATATAGTGGCTCCTGAGTAATCACTCATAAAAATATACCCAAAAGTTATAGCAGTCAAAATAAAATTTTTGTAAAAAAATAAAAGAATTATCCTGGACATTCTTGAGTAGTTTCTATGGCCATATAGGAGGAGAAGGTCTTTCAATACAGAAAAATGCTCAATAGAGACTTCACAGAAGTTAGAAGCATGGTTATGAGTTTTTCCTTTAATTCCTATACCAATGTCAGCTTCTTGAATCATTGAAATGTTACTATTCCCTGCTCCAACAGCTAATACAACCGGCTTAAATGTTAAATTTTCTTTTAGAAGCTTAACTAAATTGTTTTTGTCTTTTGGCAATAAATCATGAAAACATACACATTTTGCAGCCAGCAAGACACATACTATTAGCTTTCTTGAATCTTGGTCACTTAAAGCTAGTTCAAATGATTTTCTATCTAAAGACACTGAAAAATTAACGGTTTCAGGGAAAAAATGCTTGGAAAGATAATCATCTGCAACAAGGGTTGAGCCTATTTTTAGCAATGATTGATAAGCTAAAGTAGCATTGCCTGCGTTGCTAATTTCTTCTAAAATAATAGAAGCTTCTTCTAAGTATTCACTAACAATGCTATCTGTTTCAGGGTTATCTTCATTGTCATTTAATGCTTTTTCTTTAGGAGCGCTATTAAATCTTGCTAATTGCTGAGGAGCAGCAAAAGTTGGTAATTTACTTCTTGCTATTTCATGATAAATATGAGTTGCTATTACCCGTTGCAACATTTTGGTTATCCCATATACAGAGCTCGCTCCTTTAATATGCACAAGTGATGTATGAGAATTTAAAAGCCTTGCTCCATACGCAGACTGAATAGTATTATCTTCAGAATCCCCACTTGTCAGCCATAGCTTTATTCCAGCTTTTTGAAGGGCCTCTACACATTCAATAGTTTCAGGCAAAACCGTATCTTTGATGCCTACAATACCAAGAAAATCTGCATTTTTTTCGAATTCAGAATAAATGTTTTCGTATTTGTAATTAATATTTAAAGGTGAACATCTTGCAATTTCTATTTTTTGAAGAAAATCTTTCAGTTCTCCATTAGAAAGTGCCTTGCGAGCTAGAAACACTGGCTTCATTCCTTCATTAATAATTTTCTTTGCGTCAAATAGAAGGTTAAGCCTAAGCTCTTCATTTTTTAGCAAAGGTATTATAGTTTCATATGTCCCTTTTATATACATGATAGCAGGCTCATTTTCTTCTGTTTTAACGATGACCCTTGCTTTTTTCGAATTGCTATTGCTAGGTTTCGATCCAAGAATTATATAAGATTGCTTATTGCCATTTATCTCAATTTCACAAGAATTCATAGCATTTGATAGGATTTTTATCCCTAAATCCGAACTAAAAGCATTTAATGCTTTATCATCTGGTGAAAGACCTGAGATCTTGTTTGGGAAAGCTGAGGTAGATACAGCCAAGCATTTTAAAAACTCTGTTTTTTGCTCACTAGATTTATCTCTGAGTTCTTCAGAAAGTTTTTCAAAGGATTTTGCATCATCTTTAGGGCCTTCACTACCAAAGCGTTCAGTATAATTAATACTAAAAGCAGAAGGCTTAATAAACAATGTTTTTTCTTCATCAGAAGACAACATATGTTCAGCATTTTCAACCCTTCTATATATTTCTGAGTCAACCATGCATAGTTGAACTATAAATTCGCTTTCAGTCAAGGCTCCACTTTTGTTTAATAAAACATACTCAACTTGCCCAAGGTCTTCATTAATATCTCCAGTTTTAAAGTTTATCCTTTGTCTAGAATTTATTTGAATGTAAATTACTTGAAGAATTCTTATGATATCCATGGTCACAAAAAGGGATATTGGGATGATATTATTAAAAAGCAAAGTAAAAGTCACAAACATTTCAGGAAGAGAATAAGTTGAGTATGAGTAAGAGTCTGAACTTTCTGATATGAAATAATATGCGCAAATTGAAAAAACGACAAGACCAAATAGTATTAGCAAAATGATCCCAACCCATCTATTTATTCTTCTTTCTAAAGAGCTTGTCTTCTTAGTAGGCTTTCTTGTGTTCATCAATGTTTTGGTGTCATGCCCAGTATATACAATTAATCCAATTGCCCAGGATGTCCCATTTAGCTTACCGCCCCTAAAAAGCGCTTGCTCTGCATGAATATCAAAAGCTTTGGGAAAGCCGTTTAATTTTATCTTACCTCTAAATTTGGAAAAATCGCTATTTGGCTCTACTATCCTCACCTTGGCTTTCAATTTTTTTAAAATTGAATCATCTTCTATAGAGTTTAAAAATTGTTGGATTTCAGGAATTTTTTTTATTTCTTTGAAAATTGCGTTTCCAATAATACCTGAAGTGTCTAAGTATACTTGCTCTTTTTCCTTTTCGGATGCTAATAAAACCATATCTGCTGGGACAATATCTCCATCATTTAGCAAGACAATATTCCCAACTAATAAATCTTTTGACTGAACTTTTACAAATTTTTCCCCGTTTCAACAACTGTAAAGAATTGTGTTTATTTTTTTATCATCCTTCCACCTATACAAGTCATTATAAGCATCCTTTATAAGGGTAAAAAATAAGAGTATTGCCAATGGTGCAATTGTGCTCCAAGAGTCTGTAGGGTTTAAATTGATAGGAATCAATTGGAAAACCGATACAAGTAGAAATCATATGTTTGAAGAACGCTGGAATTGCTCGAAAAGATTCAATGGGATGATTGTAAGTAGTGTATACCTTGTAGATTTGGCACAATTATTTGGAAATATTGAATTTTCAACGCTGGCGTTTCCATCAACTTTAAACTCACGCCAATTCGTTTCTGCATAAGATGCCATTAAAAATGTATTTTAATGCTTTAAAAATATACAGACATGTAACAGCCTTAATTTATAAAACGAATATTTAAAAATTTCTAAATCCGACAGAAAAAAATGCCAAGCTCATTTAACCTCAGTTATCAGATGCTTTCGACTTTATCGACCAGAAATTAAATATGAAATTTAGAAATTATTTAGCCAATATAATCATAATTTTTAAATAATAATATTTCTCTTTTCAAAATAATAGTAAGTTTTCTTACAATATCAACTATTTCCAGCCTGATTATTTATGATTTATTCGATTATCAATTTAAATATCTTAAATATGATATAAATTCATTTTTCCAAAGAAGTTCGAATGTCCCGACAATTCAAGAAGTATCTCTTCGAATCTCCATCAGTTGAAAACGGTGAAGAACCTGAACTCCAACGCGAAGATTTTGAATTTGAAAGGAAACTTGGGGATGGTGCATTTGGGCAAGTTTGAAGAGTTCGGCATAAATTAACAAATAAACTGTATGCCCTCAAGCAAGTCCCGAAAGAAAAAGTAATACGAATGATACCCCAGTTCTGCCGAGAAGTTTATATTATGTATGAACTTGATCACCCTCATATCATAAAACTTTATAATCATTTTGAAGATGAAAAATATTTTTGCTTGATTATGGAGCTTGCTGAAGGTGGGACTCTATTTAGTAAGCTATATAGAGAACGAAGCTTTGTAGAGCGTGTTGCTGCGCAATATTTTCGAGAAATTGTGCTTGCGGTAGAGTATTTGCATTCGCATATCCCAGCTATTATACATAGAGATATAAAGCCTGAAAACATTTTGATTGATAAGGATGGGAGATTGAAGCTTACAGACTTTGGATGGTCAAATTATTATACTGATGATACTCAGACTCCTCGACATACTATGTGTGGAACTTTGGAATATTTACCACCTGAAATGATAGAAGAAAAAATGCATGATACTTCAGCTGATATATGATGTCTAGGAATCCTATTATTTGAATTATTAACAGGAGATACACCATTTAAAGGAGTAGGAAAGCAGGATATGCTTACCAAAATCACTGTTGCCAAAACGAAATTTCCTGCTTCAATGTCTCCTCTTGCTAAAGATCTTATTTCCCGTATGCTTGAAAAAGAGTCAGTCAAACGAATTTCTGCCCACGAAATAAAAGAACATCGATGACTTTTAGACCACCCTCCAATAAGAGAAACCATTTCTCAAGATCCAGAACTAAAAGTCTTACGTATAGATGATAAACCAAAAGTAGAAAAAGGCTATCTCATTATCAGTACAAATCAAGTCAAAAGATTTGCCAACAAGCAAATTAAAATTCAAATACAAACCCCTCCAAAGCCTCAAAATAGATCTGGCTCTCAGTTAGAAGCATTTAAAAAAAGCGTAGATAAGCTAAAATTGCAGACTGAGAAAAAGATGAGAGATATGAATAATACAAAATCTTTAATTGAAGAAAAGGAAAGGCATCATCAAAAACTGAGCCATAACTTGCATGATATTGAGGTTAGAATTGAAGAAAAAAAAGCGGAATATAAAAGACTGGCAGATAATGAAAATAATTTAGTTGGGAAAATCAATGACCTTGATTTAGAGCTTGATAGGATTAGTAATACAATTGATATGACTTCTCTTACAGAAAAAGCTAGAATTCAGCTAGAAGAATATAACGCCAAAGATCAGCTGTGCAACCTTCATAAAGCGCAGCTTGACAAGCTAAGACAAGACGTTAAACAAAAGACTTTAGATATGGCTGAAAAAGAAAGAAATCTAAAAATCTGGCAAGAAAAGAACTCAAAAAAGAAAGAAAAAATATCGACCCATATAAGGCAAGAATCTATTGAAATTTTGAGGCTAGAAAAAGAGACAGCTACGCTAAAAAATAGCATAGTAAAAGATCAAGAAAAATCCATGTCGAAAAATGATCAAGCTATTTCTCAAGAAATGGTGGAGTTTATTAAGAAAAGATTAAATGAATTGACCGGAATTAGCAGTTTACAAGATAGAATAGCGCTGTGCGAAAAGAAAATTTCAGAAAAAGAAAAAATGATTATTGAATCTAAGATTGAGTTCGTAGAAAGGAGAACCGAACTTTTCAAAGAGATGGCAGAAAAAAGAGCAAAAAGAAAAGAAAATCAAAAAACTCAAACAAAAGAAAATTTTTCTCCTGTAAAATCTTTAAAATTGAAGCTGGAGGAATCAGAAAATAGAGGGAAAGGATATGAAATAAACCAAAATCTGATTCAAACTAGTAAGAAAAAGATTTCTGTATATTATAATTAGGAACTCAAATCAAAAATAGATAGCTTGAACCATAAGATTAATAATGTCAGGAAGAAGAGGTATAGACTCAACCTCGCTAAGAAACAAAGACAACTGGAGATTGAAAGCATTGAAATGGAGATAGGCTTGACTAAAGCCAAAATTTTTGAATGTAAGTGCTATTCAGCTTATTAATGTTAATATGTAGTATATAAAGACCAAAATTATTAAAAGGCTTAATAATTAAGGCTAATTCAAGTGCTATAAATAGCATTGCTTATTTTTCATCAAAAATTTATAAAGACAGTCAAATATTAGGATTTGTAGCATCCTATATTTTAAAATAATTCTTTTTATGGATTATTTCTTTAAATTTAAACTTCTATTTCATGCGAAATTCATGCTTCCAGGCATTTCAAAGCAAATTAACTATTAAATTGAAGGCGAGAAAATGGTAAAGTCTAGCAGCAGTAGCAGCGACTCTGACGAAACATTAGAATTAATTAGTCAAGGCCACCCAAATCCCCAAGTAACTAGGTCTATTGCTCCTGATTCATCACCTATGGTCTTTCTTTTCCTTGACTGCATTCATTATGTTGCAGGAGAAAAAGTAACTGGTGAAATTTTGCTGAATCTTCCTAGTGATTATCCTGCAGGATCCCTAATTTTATCATCTACAGGAACTGAAGAAGTTTTTGTCTATGAGCCTCTTTCTAGTGAAAAAGCAAAAATCCAAGAAGTGAGCGAAGTTTACAAGCTTGAAGTTCCTATTAAAGAATGAAAAAAAGGAATTCAGGCAGGGCAGTATGTATTTCCTTTCAATTTTAAGCTTCCTCAATACTCTCCTTCAACTTTTTATTATGCAGGAGAAGATGCCAGAAATTATTACATTAAGGCTCAAGTTTCTTATTCTGTGAATATCAGATTAGAATTATGCCACCATTCTGATTTGACTCTAAGCCACTCCAGAATGTTTGTGGTGAGAAATAAACAAACACACACCAAGCCAAATATTTCTATAGAAACTCGAGAATCTGTCTATGGTTGCTGCTGTACAAATAAAGGAAACACATATTTAAAGCTCTCAGTCAAAGGAGAAGAACATAGCCAAGTAGAAGGAACCTTAAGGTACAAATTAGACCCGGACAACACAAATTGTAAAGCACCAATTAACTATGTGACAGGTGAAGTGTCATTAGTTCTTGAAATCACTGTAAGTAGTCAGACTTTTCGCATTGTAAAAACCCTTTCTAGCATATCAAGAGCTACGTGGATAAGCGCATTTACTAGTCTTGTGTATGAAAAAGACTTTGAGTATAATGCTGAGCTCAAGATGAACAACGCTGAACTCAACCCTAGCAGCAACCAGACTCCTATGATTAGCTGCATGTTTGTAATTGAAGTTCTTGTTTTTTATGATCTATCCTGCAAAGGGAAACCTGCAAGAATTGCAATGCCTTTTCATGTGAATCCAAAAAATACTTTCATAAGAGAAGAGCCTAAACTTCCTGTTCCTTGGGAACCTGAAGAAGCACCGATTTCTAATTTTCTTGTAGAAAGCTCAAGACCAACAAGTCAAGAAGTTGAAGGGATGGCGAGTTTATCCACTCCTGACACACGTTAAAATTATAAATTTAACTAGTTTTTTATAGTACTTTGTTAGTTTAAATCTTGCTTTTAAGAATTGATGGCATTACTATAGTAAGAAAATTTCTTCTTTTTAATAAAAGATTCAATTATCCCAATGAAAATACTATACATAAAGATTATTATAATTACTCAGCTGTTTTTTATCATATAATGTTGTATTTAGGATTTCTATGGCTATATTTTAATTATAGTTTAGGAGCTTCTTATTTTTTATACAATTTACTAAAATTGAAAGCTTTAGACTTAAATTGTTTGCTTATTTATTTTGATTTCACAAAAATTTATGATTTTGCTATCATAATTTTAAATATCGATAAATTAAATAATCTAACACTATTAATAACATGGACCAAAGAACCTCTGCAAGAAAGCCTGAAACAAGAGAAAGACCTGAAATTTCAGCTGTTTCTAGAGAAAAAGCAGAAGCTGCAAAAGCATATATTGAACAAAAATACTCCAAGCTCAAGAGAGAGGAATCAGAAAAGCGTGAAGGCTGAAATGAACTTTCACGTAAAATGACTGAGCTTAGTCTCTCCACCACAGACCAAGAATTAATTAAGCAAGAAATCCTTCACAAAGAAGCAGAACAACTAAGGCAAAAACGAAAAAGGACGACAATTTACGATTTTGAGCCAATTGCTATCATAGGAAGAGGCGCATTTGGAGAAGTCAGAGTCGTCCGCAGCAAAATTTCTGGTGAAATCTTGGCTATGAAGAAAATGAATAAGTCAGAAATGATAAGAAAAAATCAAGTCCAGCATATAAGGGCTGAAAGAAATGTGTTAGCGCTGGCGAATAATCCATGAATCGTTGAGCTGAAATATTCTTTTCAAGATGAAAGATACCTGTATTTGTCAATGGAGTATCTTCCAGGAGGAGATTTAATGACAATTTTAATTAAGCGGGATATTCTTCCTGAGGCAGAAGCTAGATTTTATATAGCTGAAATGATTATGGCAGTGGATTCAGTCCATAAATTGAATTATATACATCGAGATTTAAAGCCAGACAACATTTTAATAGATTCTCAAGGACATGTGAAGCTTTCAGACTTTGGACTTTGCAAGATGAGCGAAATTCAAACAGACCATCCTTACGCAAACTTAAGGAAAATAGAAGAAGACACCAAAACTAAGCAATACATCGAAAAGAAAAGTGACTATAAAAGAAATAGAGTCCTTGCGTATTCTACAGTAGGAACTCCTGATTATATTGCTCCAGAAGTGTTTGAGAGAAATGGGTATACTGAAACTGTTGATTGGTGAAGCTTAGGTGTGATTTTATATGAAATGGTTGTGGGTTATCCCCCATTTTTCTCTGATGAACCTTCAATTACTTGTCAAAAAATTTTGCATTGGAGTAAAACTTTGGCCATTCCTCGAGAAGCGAATTTAAGCAGATCTGTAACAGATTTAATAAGAAGATTGATATGTGATCATCAAAATCGCCTTGGAATTAATGGTGTAGAAGAAATACAGCGCCATCCTTTCTTTATGGGGATTAATTGGGAAAATTTAAGGAATTCAAGAGCACCTTGGGTGCCAGATGTAAGTGTTATATAGTTAAGAAGTGAAGTGGACACATCAAATTTCGACCAATTTGAAGAAGTCGAGCCTTTTTACCCTCCAGAAAATGAAAAAAAGAAAAAAATCAGAAAAGATAATAACTTTATTGGTTATACGTATAAAAAAGAATTAGAAAATCAAAGAACAAGCTTAGTAACAGCTCTTCAAGAGCTTGATGCAGTTAGAACTTCAGTTTCTGTGCCAATGTCCCAGCCTGTGCAAAAATACAATAAGCAGCAGTTTATGTTAAATTCTCAAGAGCTTTATTCAAGCTAAATATAAATAATTAATGATATTGTTAATACGCTTATTTAAACATATTAATATTTATTTTTTATACAACACCTCGAAAACGGAATAAATCAATGATTGCAATGGCTTTTTCGGTAAAATGAAAAAATCATAAAAATCATTGATAAGTATTTTATATAGCCTTTAGCTTATTTAGAAGAGCTTATACACTAAAAATGTAACTATTAAGCAAAATATTATATCAAAAATTAATTACCTGCTACTATGAAAGCATTAAGTCTCACAAAATTTATATATAAAAATTTTTCAATTAAAAAATTATTTATTTTTACTGTCATATTTTCTTTCTATTGCAATTTTTCTCCTAGATTTCCAATAAATTTTATTAATTTAACATCATCCATTTTGATATGCATTTCTGTCTGCTCTCACTTAATTAAAGATGCGTTTTCCAATAAAATGGAAGATTGGGTTTCTCGTTCTAATGCTTTAATCACTCAAGGACTGGCAGAATCTGATCAGCTTAAAGACGGTGAATGGCACTTCGAAGAAGAAAAAAACGGCATAAAAATCTATACCAAGCCTTTTACAGCAACTCTTACGGCAGGAAAAGGAGTCTCAGAATATGCTAGATCTTCTGAAGAGATGTTTAACTTCGTCAACTCATGGTCGCTCGAAACAAGATGGGGCAAAGGAAACACCACAAATCCAATTGCTGCACCTGGACCTCTTAATTCTGAAGTAGTTGCTGAAGAAGGAACCAGAAAACTTGTGTTTGTGCTTCTTCCAATGAAATGGCCTATAAGCAACAGAGAATTTATATATGTTTCTGATACCAGAATTCAAGGAAACACATACACGATTATTGAAAGATCATTGTCAGTCCCTGAGGTGCCACTCTCTGATGGATGCGTAAGAGGAAATCTCAATATGGCGACAATATATATTGAGCCAATATCTGATAGTAGATGCAAGGTAACCTTTTTAGTGCAATTTGACCCTAGTGGAGACATCCCTGATATGGTGAAAGGAAAAATCCAAAAAGGATGGGCTGAACTTGTTCCTTCAATCCTCCATCAGCACACCGATTAAGAATAATCAAATTAAAATAAAAAATTAAGAAAGCGTATTTAATGAAATTATATCAAGGCTGATTCATCCTTCCATCAATTTTTAATGATATCATAAGATTAAACTTAATTTTTTATGCATTGAGGAATGAAGGATTGTTCTAAAGTAATACTGATGGAAAAACAGCCTAGAAGGGGACTAAGTGTTTCCTTAAATCAATGAATTCTAATTTCATATATTTAAGTATGGATAATTCTTTTAATTCTTGCAAGCAAGAATGGTTTGAAAAATATGTTGCACATATAGCAGAGAGGGAGAAAAGAGAAAGGAACCTGATTGATACTATTGATTCATTAGAAAATGATTTAAAGAAGCTTGTCGAAGAATTAATTAAACTAAAACAAGAAAAAGAAGTGATAAGGCTTCAATTAGAGATAATGGCCAGTGAAAAAGAACTGCATATTGAAGAGCATGCTATCGATGCAAATAATTGGAAAAAAGAAAGAAAAAAACTGCTTGAAAGCTTTGAAGAAGAGAAAAAACAATTAAAAAAATTATATCATCAAGCCCTTCATGAGGCAGAAAAGTTTAAAAAAATGTTTGAGGAAGCACAAAATAAAAAACATACAAAGGAGGATAACTTAAAGAAAAAAATTGAATTGAAAGCTGGGGAATATTCAAGGATTTTGAGTGAAAAAGAAAAAGTTATTAGGGTAAATGCAAATTAGGATTTACAAATAAAAGTTCAAGATGCAGATAAGCCGAAGTCAAAAGCCTCGAGACTAAACACTTCAGCAAAGAAAAAAGTTTCTAAAAAGAAGCATCCAAGCATGAAAAGGCTAAACTCTTGTGCAGTATTAGATGCTCTAATTTCTCCAAGATCAGGTGCTAAAGGTGATTCTTTTGAAGATATAAGTGGGATTATTATTAATCTAGGAAAAGAGCAAGAAGTTTTAAAAGAAAAAGTAAGAAATCTCGAGGAATCTGCTAATTCTCGATACTTGGATTTAAACATTTCAAAGCATGATGACAGATCTAGAGAACTTGCAAGATACCTAGATTCAAATAGTCAAAAAATAAAAATAGAAGATTTATAATGTAAATTTAATAAGAATGTTTATAATAAATAATTAATTTTTACGACGTGTATAATGATCATATAACACGACTTGGGCATACTCATGAGTTGGTATTTCAATCCTTTGTGTATTATCTCCAGGAGATTCTGCATCTGGATCAACATTAATGATTTTTCTGTCCCTTTTATTCTTAAATTGCAAGCCACTTTCACTGTAAGTATCTACTCTAAAATTTGGGCTTTCATTGATGCTTGTCTTTTGCCCATCCCAATAATAATAGCTTAAATCTTGAGGTGTCGGTAGCAATAATTTTGTCCCATTAAAATACTCTTCAAAGTTTTCTGTCTTTAGCCTATGATTATAATCAATGTACCCTGATATTTCTCTTTTTTTGTTTCCTTTGAACTGAAGATCTCTTATAAAAATGATTGTTGTGAGTCGGCCGTTGCGGACTTGTTCTTCTCTTTTGGCTAAGGCTTGCAAAAAAGGCTTTCCAGTTAGATCTTTATCAGCGCTTGCAAGCTTCTTTGGCACGTTTTCTTGTTTGGCTTTTTTTGCTGCTTCATTGTCTCTCTTACGTTTTTCGAATTCATCTCGAGTGAGGATTTCCCCTTTTCCTTGGATTCCAAGTTCAACAAGCTGCCTTGCGAGATCTTCATCTTCTAAGTAGTAGCGATCTATTTCGCTGATATGGGAATTCAGATAACTTTCATATGATTCAAAATCTTCCAAAGAAGTATCGACTCCTTCTCTTTCATATTCGTCTTCCATTTTTACTTATATTTCTTTTAAGTTAAATTTGTCGAATAAATATTATTTCTTTTGAAAATAACTTTTCCGAGTATCTTTTGCTACTATTTTTAGGCTTAATAACTAATTAAATTAATTCAAGATTTATTCAAATCATAAGCAGCTATTTAATCATAATATTTTAAAGCCATTAATTTATATCAACGATTTAAAAAATAAATTGCATCGAAACTTTCACCATAACGATATTTTTAAATTTCAATCCTATCCAGTTCGAGCATGCAAAACACATTAAAAATTACAAAAATCCTTATCTTTTAAAAACTATCAAGCATTTTCGTAAGAAAAATTTATCTTTATATTATAAATTATTAACATGGATCGATACAGAAAGCTTCGAAATTTAGGAAGAGGTCGTTACGGTGAGGTTTGGCTTGTTGAAAGAGAAGATGGCGCCTTAGTTGCAATGAAAAAAGTGCCTTTAGAAACTGAACAGCCCAATTGTAAAGAGGTAAATGTACTGGAGCAGCTAGACCATCCCTATGTGATTCAGTACCATGAAAGCTTTATTGATGACAGTTATCTCTGCATTATTATGGACTATGCTGAAGGTGGCGATCTTGCTGCTCGGATTCGATCAGTGAAGGATCAAAATAGCAGTTTTAACGAGACTCAGATTTGGAAGTGGGTTGGACAGCTTGCTGAAGCCTTAAACCATATTCACAACAATAAGGTTATTCACAGGGATCTAAAGAGCCATAATATTTTTTTAACAAAAGACGGAGGTGTACAAGTTGGGGACTTTGGGATCTCAAAAATCCTCAATTTCAGCGATGAACTTGCTGTGACTAGTGTAGGAACACCTTACTATTTGGCTCCAGAAATATGTAAAGGAGAACCGTATGACAATAAAGCAGATATATGAAGCTTGGGATGCATTATATATGAGCTTTGTACCTTAAAACGGCCATTTGAAGGAGAAAACCTTATAGCAGTTGTTAATGGAATATTAAATACTGAGCCAACTCCTATTCCAGAAAAGTACAGTGAAAGCTTAAAAAATTTGATTTCATCAATGCTAAATAAAAACAAAGATCTTCGACCTTCAGCATCTGCAATTTTGGCAATGCCCAATTTTAATTTTACAGAAGAGCGTAAAGAGCTCAGCTTAAACATGAGGAAAGTCAAAAAAGGCTACCAAAAAGAAATTTCTATTAATATTCCTACCCCCACTCATATTCCTCATAAATCCAATCCAATACACCCTACATCAGCTCCTTCAAGCCATAAACCAGAAACTCCTATTGATTCAGCAAATATCCAAACAGCTACCCATTCGCAATGCGGTAAAAAAAGTCCTCCGTCAAAAAATGATGGCTCAGCGACATCAAGGTCTTCACAGAGATGCTTTACATTTTCAGAAAGCATATTAAAACAATGTCCAAGCTCTCCAATCAGACCTATGCTGATGGGAGACTTCTTAAGAAGCAAGCTAGGGGATGATATTTTTGTAAGAGTAAGAAGAGTCCTTATGAATACCAAAGATCCAGCAAAACTTATAAGTGAAGAACCTTGAATAATTTCTGATATCTGTGGAGAAGAAAATTTGAGTATTATTGATGTGGGGATTGCATTTGATGCTTTTAATTTAGATAACCAAGTGCCATATCCACCAACAAGCACAAGCAAAAGGGTGAATGTAAGAACTTTTTCCAAGTTAAGTAGAAAAGCTAGCCAGTAGTTAGCTGTAAAGATATTGATATAAGTATGGTAATGTTAAATAACATTTTTAAAATCACTATAAATGAAGCTCATCATGATTATTTAAAATATCAAACCAAACAAATATTTTTTCGCAATTTTTATAATAATTTCACAGAAAATGGCAGAAAATTTATCATCTATTGGACTGTCTATTATGCTTGACTTTTGTATATTTTTAGTTCTGTTTATACTATTTCTTATATATCGAAAATTAAGAAGCCAAAATATAGACTTAGATCTTGGAGATAACGAATTTAAAGAGCCCTGCATGAATGAAGCGAAATATAGTTTATCTGAAATTTCATGGATGATAATGAAGTTATCTGATCTCGAAATATCAGGATATCTTGGCGAGTGAGGATTCTTGTATATAACTCTTCATAGGTATATATTATACACATTATATTGCATTGCATTTTTTGGCTTATGCTTTCTTATCCCAATCTATTATTATGGAAGCTCAGATTCTTATAAAGATGTAAGGCAATATAGCATTACTCATGTTATTAAAGATGACAAAGGATTAATTTTGCCAGCATTGGCAATTTTGCTTTTCTCCCTTGTGGTTTACTTTTTTGCAAGGCTTTATTATAAAAAAGCAGTCAATTCTGATTTTGTGATGCTAGCAGATTTACCTCAAGATTATGTTGTTTATATTTCAAACATTCCAAGACTACATGAGCCAAGAGATTTTGGTCATAAGCTTCATTTATGATTGAAAAAAACGTACGGAAATGGAATTATGAATGTCTATGTGGTTCCAGATTATGCAGAAATTATTCAAGATTATAAAAAATATGAAGAACTTTCTTTAAAATTGAGCTATCTTTTGCACCAAGAGCAACTTGGTATAGAAGGAGAATCCCAAAAACTAATAGATGAGGCTAGTCCAATAAATCTCATTGAAAAAATTAAATCAAGCATAGAAAATATTGTTAAAAAAATAAAAGAAAATATAAATAACTCAAAAAATACCAATTCAGGAGCAGCTTTTGTTATTTGTTGTAACAGATCCTTATCTAGAGAACTTGCAGAGCCATACACAATAAGGAATGATTTATTTCAGAGTTTAGATTGACATAAAAATGAAACCCCTGCCCCTTCAGATATAATATGGGAAAATATAGGCACTAAGCAAAATTTTCACAACTATACTGGGATTTGTGTTAATTTGCTATTTATCGTTATTTTTCTTGTAATTTTAACTCCTTCATCCTTTTCTCTGTACATAAGTACAGGACTTGAAGAGATTGGAGTAAGATCTTCAATTGGGAATGCTATTGGGATGTATTTACCTTCTTTATTTCTTCTAATTTACCAACAAATTATATTACCTCGGGCGGTATCTTATCTTGTAAAGCTAGAAAAGCATTATAATTCAGCAGAAGCTACAAATAGCTGTCTTAAAAAATATTTATTTTATTTGACATTTTACATATTTTTGTACCCAGTTCTTGGGCTACAGTTTTATCAAATAATTGAGATGATTTTAACCTCAGAAAACGACTGGACAAATGAACTTGCTACAAGCATTAATGCTGCTGGGGAATTTTTTACAATTTTTATGGTTCATCAAGCATTTATAAAAAATGGTCTAGATTTATTAATACTCCCGAAATATGCAAAAGTCAAGGCAAAATCGTTAAGAGCTTATACAGAAATAGAAAAAGCTTTAGCATATAGTGCAGATGATTTTGATTTTTCAATGGAATTTGCAGTGACTTTGAATACTTTGATTATTTGTATAAGCTTTTCAATAGTTTATCCAATTATATTGATACCAAGCATTATTTTCTTTTTTATCCGGGTAATTATTATGTAGTATTATATACATCTTCATAACCTTTTATGTGTATATTATGTGGATATCACTTCTTCGGCATATCCCATACTTTTTTCTTTGCTTTGTGGAATAGTGGTATCAGCTTATTTCATGCAAATTATGACATCGAGCACTATGATTTTAAGCGGGAAAACTGAGTGACTTGCAGCAAATTCTGTTATAAACTCATTTGGCTTAATTTTATTAACTGCGCTAATTGTAGTTTTTTATACTTTGACTGGAAAAGGAAGAAAGCCAATTTATGATGAAGAAGTAGAAGAAAAGACAGTGATTAAAATTGATCCAAAACTCTATCAACATCCAATTGATTGTTTAATTTTAAATTAGAATATTATATATAAATCTTACTACAACTTAGGCGTTAAAGATTTTAGTACTTTGGTGTTAGCTTCAATTTTATTGCCTAATCATTCTTTGAATTTATGTTCTTTCAATAAAATTTATTTATAGATATAAAGATATAGTCTTTTTAATATTTTAGTATATTTATATTTTAGAAGATTTTTATTATTCTGTAAAGATAAAATTATCTCTAATTTTGAACAAGGAAATATTGGATAAAAATAAACACTTAAAATAACTTTGAAACTCTCAACAAAATATTAAGAAATAATAATTTAGCATAAAAATAATAAGTTTACTATATAAATAGCAAAATTTTTCAAAAAAAAAGCTTAAGCACTCTATCTGTTCTCTCCAGAGTTGAAAGCATTTTTCATTTTTGAGCAAATTGAATGAAAATGATGGTGAACGGCATTTATGCTATATATAGATTACCCTCGGATTTAACAGTATAGATCTTGCATCTTCTTAATAGAATGTGCATATAGGTAGATAATGGTAGCAATAAGGGTTATATTTTGGCGATGGAGAAAAAAAGTTCTGTCCACTTCTTCTAGGAATAGCATATCATAACCTATTTTATGGTATGATCTGAATGCCAGACTAACCGTCTTCTAAATTATCTACAATAAGATAAGGAAGAAATTAAATATTATATGGATCTCCAAAAAATATAAATTAAATAACTACAATTTTTCTAAATTTTAATTTTTATAATAGCTTCTTCAATTCCGTCTCAAGATCAACAGATTTTTTCGAATAAGCAATCCAACTAAATGCCATAATCCAGCACAAGCTTAAAATTGCTATCACAATCAGTGACCATCCTAAAACCAAATTTTTCCCTCCAATGCCCGTTGTAGTGCTAAAAATAACCCACTTCTCTCCATCAAAATCGCTATAGTCTTCAATATTTGCAATATTAAGTTTCATATTTTTCCCATCCATATCCATATCAATTTTCCCATAAAGTTTCCTCACAGTTGAAGTAGCTGAAGTCCTCATCCAAACTTTTAAATGTGGGTCTTCAAAATCTCTATATTGCTTTTGCTTATAATCATCAGAATTTTTGTATTTTGAATCATCATCAGTAAACCAATGAATGTCATCATCTTCAATTGTGATATTGTTACGATTTTCATCAAGGAAATAAAATTTGTCTTGGAATAAACTGAAGGCAATAAGACCGCAAGGGTTGACGATTTCATGATCTTTGAATGTTGACCCATCAAGCTTAGTTATATTAATGCGCAATTTATCAGGATAATCATCTGCACGGAGGTAAGGAGAGCAATATTGGCAAGAAGTAGAGTCATAAGACTTATCTGCAAGTTGGTTTTGGCAATATGACTTGACGTATTTTCGATGATTTTGGAAATAGTTTTTTAGCTCAAAATAAAGATAGACAGGCTTTGATAACTTATCAGTGAAATGTAAATCGATGGTGCAATTTCACTTGCCCTCACATTGATCGTCATAACGAACTTTATAATCGACGATTTGATATGAGTAAGATAAGAGGATTGCTCCAAGTATGAGGGATATCACAAAGACAACAGCAAATATGCATATTGCACAAAGGGCTGTAGGAATGCACATGATATACCGAAATTCTAGCTGCCTCCAACCTCCTTTAGGCTTTCTTGACTGTTCTTGCATTTTTGTTTATATATAGATAAATTAAGATGATAAATTTAATCAATGTTTTGATTTATTCCTCTCTAGATGATTATGGATGCTGCTACAGAGCTCTGAAATTTCTTAGGAGTTATAATAAAACTTAAAAGCTTGGAATATGAAGAAATATAAATTCTATCACAGGATCCACAGTACGATTAGTCCCTAGTTCTGTGTTTGAAGCAGGACTATATACAAAATTAGTAATATTTTAAAGGAAGATAATAAAAAAAGCTTTTATTTGAATATATATTTTTATTCACTCATAGAGTTGTAATCTAAACTAAAATAATTTTGATTTTTCCTTAAATACTAATGCTAAAATAATATAAAGAATTACAATCAATAAAGATACTGCTCCAAACTTGTTTAATTGCAATAATTTTAATTTAATTTTCCTGAAATAGTAAAATTAGTTTAAAAGAACTCCATATAATAAGATATGTCTTGAGAAAACTGTTTGTATCTTAATGAGCAAAAGGTTCAAATTTTTGATCTATGAGTTTCTAATATATATGACATAAAATTAAATATCAAGAAGGGCTAAAATCAAACAAGAATGAGTTGTATTATGTGTGTTGAGATACATTCTAGTGCTGAGATAATAAATATTATTCTGCCAATAAGAAGTTCTTTTATTAGATTTTTATATCACCTAATAAAATCGATTTTCTGAAAAAACGATGAGTTTTATGATGGTTGAATGCCGATTGATTGTAATAGCAAGCTTTTATTATTTTTTACTGTACTAATAATTGATTTTCAAATTATGCATAGCACCGTTTAACTTTCATGTGGCACAAGTATATCAAATCGAATAGCTTATATGCTCCTTATTTTATGGACTTAGTTTTATTTTGGTTTATACAACCACATAAAGATTATTTTTTAGACTTAAAAATCGTTTTATAGTTTTAATTTAATGTTTTTGCTCTATATTATGAGCTACTTGTTGTGAGTGAGAATTTCTTCTAGCCATAAAATGATTAATCTTTCTTTATTGAGATACTGGATTTTTATATTATAAACGCCACATATCTCTCTAACCTTAAATAAGCCATTTCTAAACTAAAGGTCATATGATATTAAGATACTTTGAAGATAGATTTCTATGGCAAGAAGTAGATTATAAGGCTAAAAGTAGGCTGCCTCACCTTAAGCTTAGGATACTCAATTGAAAATAAGAAATAAATTTAAGAAATTTTAATAATGGAAAAAAAATTTGAAAAGAGGACAGTAATTCTAAAAATTATCACCTCTAGCATTTAATCTTTCAAATATTAATCTGCTCTTAGAGCATTGGAAGCAAGCTTAGATTTTATTTATATTTTTATTTTGCAGTTTCACAAAATTCATAATTCCAAAATAGCTTATCTAATAAATTGCTCTAGTAGCCAAATTTCTTTTTGTAGCAAATTATCAATTATTCTAATCGATCTCTTATAAAAACCTATCGAATTCTATCAAATTTCTTTATAATCCTACTACCTTCATTTGTAAATAAAATTTCCTAGTTAAAATAAATCTAATATAAAAAATATGGATTGGACAGCAATCAAAGGCCTCGTTGAAGAAATGATTGATTCTAAGCTTTCTCCTCTTCAAGAAACCATCCACTCCCAAAGAACTTACTTAGAGGAGCTTATTAAGAAATTAGAACCTAATGGAAAAGATTCAAAAAGGACTGGGTCAGCTGGCAAAGCAAGGTTGTCAATAAACGTTGGAGATATTTCTCCTCCTGAAAAAGATAAAAGACCTAAGACAACACGTGCAGCTACTGGAAGAGCGCTTAGCCCTGTCAATGAAGAGTTAAAAAAAGAAAAGGAGGAAGAAGCTAAGAAAAAGGCTGAACTTAAGGCTCAAAAAGATTTAGAAATCAAGAAACACCAAGAAGAAATCAAAAAAAAGAAGCAAGAAGAGCTTGAAAAGAAAAAAGAGCAAGAAGAAAAGAAGAGAGAAGCAAAAGAAAAAGCAAAAGAAGAGGAAAACAAGAAAAAAGAAGAGGCAAAGAAGAAAAAAGCCGAAGAAGAAGCAAAGAAAAAAGAAGAATTCAAACAAAAGCAAGCTCAAGAAGCTGAGAAAAAGCGGAAAGACATGGAAGAGAAAAATAAGTTGATAGAGGAAAAGAAAAAGAAAAAGGAAGAAGAGAAGAAAAAAGGAGGAGAAGAGGAGAAAAAGGAACCTAAAAAGAAAGAAGAAAAGAAAAAAGTTCCTGGCAAGAAAAAAGAAGAAGCCAAAAAGGTTGAGGAAGAAAAGAAAGTGGAAGAGCCAGCTCCTGTAGAAGAGGAAAAGAAAGTTGACGAGCCTGCTTCTGAAACCACAGATGAGCCTTCTTATAAAACTTTAGAAGAAGTCCAAGAAGCATTAAAAAAATACATCTCTGAAAACCCAGAATCTCAAGAACCAGCTTTTGAATTGTCAGAGAAATCTAAAGAGTCATTAAAAGCTCTTAATGAATTAGAAGAAGAAAATTTTTATCTTGAAATAACTCCTCCAGAGGACACTATTTTTGTATTAAGATTATTCTTACAACTTCTAGGGCAAACAATCGAAGAAAATAATGGACAAGCTTGGACTCATTGCCAAGATTTCTTAAGAGTTATAAGGAATAGAGATGTTAATGAGGGAAAAATATTGAGCGATGTAATTGAGGAAAAAGCCAGCTCTTTTGATTTTAGCTTTGAGAATTTAGAAAAAGTTGAAGCAATTGCTAGAGGACATCATGGAAAACTAAATCCTAATTATCATGCAAATACTTGTGCATTGGCAGAAAGTCTTTCATCTGTTGTCCATGATGCTCTAGTTTATGGAGGCATTGCAAGGGGAGAAGGACCTTCAAAACTCTATAGTTGGCTTTTGCATAAGCAGGAATTACTAACAGCTAATTAAATCATATTTAATCAAAATTATTCTTGATATTATCAAATAAGTAGTTGTGTGAATAATCAGTAAATTTAATTTTATTATTTATTTTTATTTATATCAAAATTTATAAATAGAGCTAGAATTGATTTTACCAATTTCTTTTAAGGCTATTAAAAACCTTTGTTAGGTGATATATTAGTCCTCTTTTTTAACATCAGCTATAGCTTTACGCAAATTCATTGATTTTTCATTAAGAAATGCAATAACTTTTTTTGCTCTCCTTAAAATACCTTGTAGCAATTAACAAGTATTAATTAGCTTCAAGCGCTTCATCTATAAATGTATTTCTCCTGAAAATACTGTTTTATATTTTCAGCTTTAGCATCTTTCACTTGAATATTATTTAATGCTCTTGGAAATATAAAGGGCTCTTCACTATAGTCGGTTTCTTTTAGTCCTCTATGAAAAACTTCATCTTCATCAAAGTAAAACTCATTTTTGAAGGCTTGAATATCGTAATTCTTATGCTAAAGCCTATGCATGTTTCATATAACTACAAATAAAAACCATTTTAAATGTTTTGGTTTTTAATCACAACTCATAAAATATGTGGTAGGAACCAAATTACTTCTAAAGCGTCAACTTGCCTATTATTAGCTAAATAGCAATAGCATTTCTCTATTCATAGAGTAAGCAGCTATTTTATATCACACTTAAAAAACTATTTCATTCTAATAAAACTTTAATGGGTTCTCAAACAAGTCGCCCAGAAAGCAACCAAACCAACTCTTTTATTCACGCTCAAAAAGACCTCGACAGAACAGACAGCCTCAACCTCGATGATACAAGCCAAGGCAGCTCAATTGCATCTTCACTGGTAGAAAATACTCCTGTTCAAGACCCCAATATAGTTACAGTCACTTTCAAGTGGAATCACGGTGGCAACGAGGCATTTATAATTGGCTCTTTCAACAACTGGAAAGAACGTATCCGAATGGAAAAAAGAGGCAACGAGTTTGTCCTAGAAAAACAATTAGAACGAGGTGTTCATGATTATAAATTTATTATTGACAATGAATGGAGATTTGCCCACGACCAGCCTATAAAGAAAGATCAGCATGGAAACATTAACAATTGGATAGATACAAGCAGCATACCTGAGCCAAAATATGAAGCTGAGGATCAGAAAATGATGGGGAACATGTATACACAGGAACTGTGCGCTGATTTGACAACTATGGACCCTGACCCGCTGCCTACACATTTGCAGTATGTACTGGCTAATCATTCTAATTCTTTTGATTATAGGCAGAAACAGACTATTCCTCATAATTCCCCAATTACGCAGACTAATGCAGAACTGGCAGGGGAAAACAATTTGCCACCTAATGAACTACCGATACCACCACATGTAATATTAAATCATGTAGGCGTAAGAGCAAATGAGCGTGTAATAGGCCTTACAACGACTCAGAGATATAGGGAAAAATTTATCACGACTGTTTACTATAAGCCAATTAAATAAGATAGATATTATGATTAAAATGAAGTCTTTTTTCGCCTTTTTCAATCATTTAAATTAAAATACCTATTTAATTATAAAAGAGCCAAACGGTAAAATAAAAATTTATGTCTCAATATCAAAAAGAGATTCATAGTAGAGGCAAAAATTCATCACAAAGATTAACACTGAAAGAGAGAAGCCTAAATGATATAAAAGAAAGAGTTGATCAAATTTCTACATCAATGAAACAATCTCAAAATTTGCTTAAATCGAAATATGATTCTCTTCCTCAAACCCCCGATCGTCAAAAAAATCTTAATTACTCTCATAGATTAGCCTCAGACTCAATGAGATTGAATTTTGATGAGTCTGAAATCAAAGCTAGAACTCCACCTAAAAAACACAGTCCTGATAAGTGGGAAAAATCAAAAACAAATGACCCATTGAGCGAATTTTTTAATGATTTAGGCTTAGAAGATTTATTACCAATTTTTATTGAAAATCAAATATCTTATGAAGATTTGCACTATTTAACTAAAGATGATTTAATTGATATGAATGTGCCTATAGGGCCTAGAAATCGGCTTTTTAATGCTATTTCTAGTATTCAGGATAATCCAAAAGTATATACTCAGCCTAAAAATAGTCATATTTCACCAAAAAGGTTAAAATTGAAAGATGAGGTTGATCAATTCATGTCAGAGCTTGCTCAGCTATCAAAACGAAATGATTCAAGAGACAGACCATCTTCCAGAAAGCAGAGTATAGCTGATACCTCTTTTGAATCAACACAGTCACAAAGATCTTATGAGTCATTGAAAAATATGCTGCTAGATATTAGCGAAAAGCAAGAGATTATGATGAAGATGATCCAAGAGAGCCAAAGAGCTATCGCAATACTCGCAAAAAATCAAAATATTTTATTAACTTCTTCAATGCCAAGCGCAAAAAGTCCTGGCAAGACAAATATCAAATAATAAAAAATAATTATAAATTAAAAGGTTCTTGGCATACTTTAACGCTTTAAGAGTCTATTATTAGCATAAAAACATATTAATCAAATAAACTGCTAGGAATATTTCCATATTTCTTGTTCGAGTCTTTATTGTTGGGTACATGAGAAAAGAAATCAGCTGCGCTTTCTTCAAATTGAAATACTTGACTAATTTCCTGCTTATTAGGCTGACTTTGAGTTGCTTTGTAAGTTGGTGGAGAGCTTTGTTTATAGTTTAATAAATTTGTCTCAGGCTCTTTTTTAATTTCGAATGTATTTTCAATATTTTCATTAAATTCAAAAGGATTTGATGCATTTGGAGTAAAATCAAATAGGCTTTCTATATTCTGATTAAATGACTCCATATGAGTTTGCTTGGATTTTTGAGGCTCTTGGGGAGGCTTAGAGTCAAAAAGACTCTCAATATTATCATTAAATAAATGCTGAGAAGGCTGCTTGCTATGCTTAGATTGGATATTTGGCTTAGGGTCAAATATTGCTGTAATATCATCTTGAGGAGCTTCCGCAATAGGCTTTTTAGTGTTTTGTTGATGCTTCTTGGTCTCAGAAGTGTGAACGATTGGGTTAGAAATGCTAAACTGATCAATATTATCAAAGAAGTTTGTAGCATCACTCGGGCCATTGCTGAAAAAGAAGTCAGCATTTGTATTTTCTTCAAAGAAATTTGTTACTTCAATATTTTTGTTTGGAATTTCTTTGTTTTCTTCTTGAAGCCACTTTTGCACTTCTGGGTCCTCACTTTTAGCTTCTGAAGGAGGAATCCTGGTTATTTCAGGATTTATATCCTCTTCAAAGGGTTCCAAGCCAGAGTCAAAAAGATTTGAAATAGGCTGAAATGCCGGGTAGCTATTTTCTTCCTTATTTTTCTTAGCTGGATTTTCTGCCATCATAAAAGGATCAGATAAATTCACATGATTTATTTTTTCGAAATGACTTCCAATAGGCTTCCTTTCAGCCAAATATTCAAACTTCATTTCTTCAGCTTTTGGAGGCGGTGCAATATCTTCAATAGGAGTCTCTCGAACTTCTTCAATATCAGGTGACTTTTCATGATTTATTTTTCTAAATTTTTCAGGCTTTAGTTCTTCTCTTTCAGTGCAAGGTGGCAAAATAACCTCTGGTGGTCTTTCTGTTTGTATTTCTTTATGCTCTGTTTTGGTTCTAATTTTCAATTGCTCATTATCCTGTTTTATACTCAACATAATTTCCTCTTGTTTTTTTAAAATTTCATTTAATCTTTTTATTTCTTTATCCTTTATCTCTAAATCCTTTAACTTTTCGCTGTTTAGATTTTCAATGATTTTTTTCATTTCAGCAAATTTTTTTTCAGATTTTTGCAGTTCCAACGCAATTTTATTTTTCTGTTGCAAAACCTGAGCAATAGCTTCATTTTGTGGCACAAAATTCTGATTCGCAGAGACTTCATCTAGTGTCTGCTGCAATCTTCCTCTCTAACTTAATCATACGTTTTCCTCACTTTGACTTTTAAAAGCTTCGAATTCTTGCCATGTGTTTTTTATGTGTTCTTTTAATTTTTCACGTTCAGCCTTGCTGGCTTGGAGCTCTTTTGCCATCAATTCTATTTCTTTTGTTTTATACGCCAGATTGGCTTTTATTCTTTCTATTTCTCCTTCAGCATGCTGGTTTCCACTCCTATCTCTTTCCTTTCTCCTGATTTCTCTCCTTAGATTTTCATTTTCTTCTTCTAAAAGTGTTGATTTTAGTCTCTCATTTTGCAATTCGCTTTCAGACTGCATGCATCTACGCTTCGCTTCTTCAAGCTGCCTTCGTTTTTTTCTGATTTCCATTTGAAGAGCTCTAGGATCATCCCATACGCTTCCACTGTCACTTTGTATGCTGTGTTCATAAGAATAACGAGGGTTTTGAGACCTTTGAGGGTTTCTTGCTAACTCGCTACGCTGAGGGGTCCGCTGAGCGTCTAAAATGACTTCTAATGTAGGAACTTCATTACGAAAATCATGAGGCTCAATAGAAATAGGTTCTTCTGTATATAATGGAGCAGCTTCTTGGCCTTGGCCGTGCTGTATTTCATGAGTTTCAATTATAGGTGGTGGAGGCCTTCTATATGATTTGCGTTCTTCCCTGCTCATATTTTATTGTGTCGTATAGATATTTAAGCTAATATAATTTTATAATAATTTTTTTGAAGATTTGTGAGCTATTGCTTTTATATTTCAACGATAATAATTTGATTTGATACATAAGAGATTTAACTAAATTAAACTTATGACAGTATATATACAATTAAAGTGTAAAAATATTATTAAAAAGCGAGATGTCCATTTATCTATAGTATTTTGCCAGTAAAGTTGAAAAGAGTTGCTAGGATATCTATTTTAGAGAGATCTCGAGCATGTCGAGACACCTAGCTTTCGATTTTTTCTGAGCTTATAATTTTTAGTAATGCTGCAGTATGATCTTTCAGAAGATTATCTCCTTAAATAAAATAATTTTAGGATAGAAATATAACAATAATTAATATTAAGACATCAAATTATAAAAAATTGTAATTATTTAAATCAAAAGGTTTTCTGTGTTTTGTTTAGATATAAATTCAAAATTATTTATTTTTTCCAGAGTGAAAAGGTGAAATCCCTCCATATTTCTTTTTCAATCTTTCATACTCAAGCTGCTTTGCCAAAGTTTCTGTTTTTTTAGTATACTCACCACTAGGCTTTCGAGCCAAAGGCTTTATTAGAGTTATTTCTTTCTTCTTTAAGAATGGAGAGGTGCTATGAACTTGTGAGCTCTTCACAGAATTTGACTTTTTCATAACATTGCTTTGATCTAGTGCTTTTGTTGCTCGTGATGTGATTTCTTTTAAATCTTTCAAAACATCTTGATAAATGAGCTGCTCATTTTGCAGACTTTCCCCCATGCCAGGACCAAAACTATTTGCTCTTTTTCCTAATTTTTTGGTTTCTTCTTCTGCACCTTGCTTATCATTGGTTGCAGCGGATGATACTTCAGTAGCTAATGATAGTCGGCCTGAAAATTGCTTTTCTAATTCTAATTTGAGGCTACTAATTTGGCTTTCCAATTGGGAGATATATATATCTTTGTCTTTTAAGCAATATTTCAAATCTTTAATTGCATCTCCTTGAAGAATATTTTGATTTTCTATTAAATCTGGCTGAATTTTCATAGTATGGCATTCCATTGAATTCTTTTCTTCTAGAGATTTTACTGTGGAATTAAGATTCATTATTTCATTTTCCAATTTTTCTTGTTTTGTTCTATATCTATAAATTCGAGAACGAATAATTTCTAGCTTGCTGGAAATGTGATTAAACAAATGAGGCCTAGCAATTTTACTTCGATTAGTATTTTCTTCATCTTCGCTAATATTTTCAACTGATTCCAATATTTTTATCATTTCTTCTTCTATTGCTTTTAAATTTTTCTGAAGCAAACTTGCTTCAGATTTATGCCTTATCTGCTCTTGTAAAGAATGCTGCAATTCTTTAGAGTTTTGTTGAATCTCAAAAATTAATTGTTTATTTTCCTTTGTATATCTTTCACATTCAATTTTATATAGATCTAATGACTGCTTTAGGCAATCAATTTCATCTTTCATTAATTTGATAGAATTTCCTGGCTTAATCTCAATAATTGATTCTGTTGCAATATTCAATGTGCCAGTTATTTGCATTGGCAATTTACTGTCTCTTTTCAATGTATTTATGTTTGACTCTGTATTAGGAGTTTGAGGAAGATATTCAATAAAATTTTCATACTCTAAGCACTGAGAAATTTCTTGTTTGCTTTGGTTTTGAATGTAAAGATTTTCTGCATTCGAATCGAGCTCATCTTCTGTAAATGCTATAGAATTTTTATGAGAACTTAAAGAGCCTGATGGAAAATAAAAGATTTTGTGTTGAATAGGAGAATATGATGTATTTATTTTAAGAGTAGAGTGAAGTCGCTTTGAATCTAAATCAGCGTCTTCATCCATCTTTAACTTATTCCAGGTATTTTAAAAGTATATCTACACTAAATAAAGCAATTATTGCTAAATTCATATTTCACATATGAATAATATTTTAATTATGCTTAATTGTCTAGTACATGTTGATATCCTATAGCAGAAATTTTTATATTTATAAAACTGTTAATTAAGAAAATGATACATAATTTTTGATTCTGATAACAAATTTTAGCAAATTTTAGCAAATAAGATATTAGAAGCTTCGGATTAATTTGAAAATTTATTTTACTTAAATATCAAACATTTTTGGTATTTTCAAATCTCCATTTTTCCTATTTTTCCTATTATCGTATCTGCTCTTTTCTTTTTAAAAATAGATTTTTGATAATAAATGTCATTTGGTTTTGGACAATCTCAGCCTCAGAGTCAGCCTCAACCTCTATCTAACACGCTGTTTAATCAATCTGCTAACAATATTCCTCCTCAACAACCATCATTTTTCAATGCCTCTCAACAACCGCAGGCTACTTCCAACTTATTCTCCAATACTTGTCAGCAATCTTCACAATCAGGATCATTATTTGGAAGTGCCTCAAGCTATCCTCAAAGCTCTTTACAGCAACCTCAATGTCTCCCTGCAACTTCTTCTATTCCTCTTCAAAACCAGCAAGCAAGCAGCCCTTTCAGCTTTTCAAACGCTACTCCTCAACCTCCTCAGCCTAGCTCTTTATTTGCATCTCCATCAATTCAAGAGGATCCTATCTCATTAGTTCATCCACCTCAAGCTAAAATCCAGCTTAATTTTACTAACGACAGTCAAAGTTTGCTAAATGCCAAGCCATATGGGCTAAATATTGCTATTGGCACATCAGAAAAACCTGCTGATTTTACTATTGTGGTGAATGATACAGACACTTTTAAGCTTTCTTCAGAAATTCTAAAAGAAAGATCTAACTTCTTTAAAAGAGAACTTGAAGGAAAAGAGATAGAAAATTTAAAGCTGGAAATAAATATTCCGTTTCCGAATATGCTTCTTGACTTTTTCTTATGGCTGCATTATCAAGATCAAGGGAAATTGTTGCAAAAAATTCACTTCTTGCATGAGATGCTTGAGGTCTATGCAATTGGAAGGATTTTTCAAGTGAAGGCTGAGCTTGGACTAGGAGAGTTGCTATTGAGAAATAGAAATATATCTAGTGCTTCCAGCTTCCAGCAGCTTCCAGATGTATGGGATAGGAAATACATTGATTTCAAATTTGTGATTAAAATGTTAAACCAATCTGTAATGGCATTTGGAGGATTCGGAGGATTTGGTGTTAGTCTTTTTGGAGGAGTTGTTGATGATGGGAAAATTTATTATGTCTTTGATTGGCTTGGAGAAAAAAGCTGTTATAACGAAGAAGATATTGAGGACTTGAAAAACTCAGATGACTTCAAAAACATGGGAGAAGAATTAGAAAGAAACAACTATATGCCAAGAAATATTAATTCATATGCTCAACTAGCTAAAAGATACCCAGTTGCAATTCAAACTATCAGTGTTGCAAGACTTCTGAAAGGAATTAATCTGATCTAAATCAAATAATTAATAATTAGACATTTAATAGTTAAAATTTATTAAAATTTACTTATAATAGTAGTGTTTAGATATAAAGCTCTATATTGATAAAAAATTATCACAAATATTAATTCAAAATGGGGGAACCAAGAGAATTCCAAGCAGTCACAAAAATCCTCAACTCAATGGTCGATTCTTACTCAGAAGATGTCCCATTTCTACTCCATGAATTTTTCGACCGATACATCCACGAAATCTTATCAGGCGCCAAAATCCATGCAGACCGGCGAAATGACACAATTCAGCCTCGTGATATTAAAGTATCTATAGATTTTCGCACCAAATTTGCATTTAAAACTAGGATGTCCAAGCCAGAGCTTCAAAATTTGGCTGAACAAAGAAACAAAATAAAGCTTCCAATCCCAGGTGACCGAACAGGAATTTTATTGCCATCTGAGGAGCATTGTTTACTATCAAAAAATTATCAGTTAATAAGAGACAATGACATGAATTTAGATTTTTAAGTAAAATTAATGAAGATTTTATTTTGAATTTTTAATGTTCTCTACATATGCTTGTAGTTCATCTTTTCTCCTTAAAGAAATCTGCATTATAAGCTCATGATACGTAGACATTAAAGGATTTATATAATATCCAGCTCCTATTGCTCCATAAAGCATCAAAATTCTCATTATGATTTCAGTAAATGGGAAATTTTGCCTATATCGAAATTTGTAAAGTGCTCATGGTGGTATAATGGCTGCTAAAACCTGACATATGCGAGAGCTCATCATTATACCTTTCTCAGCTTCTTTGAGAGCAGGGTATGCAGGATCGTTTTCTAAGTTGATTTTGTTTTCTTTTAGTGCTGCTTTCAATGCTAAACTTGCTTGAAAATGTGTAAATTTATCCTTATCTTCTGTCTTATCAACCATTTTATAGTTAATTAATAAAAATAATTAAAGAAGAAAGCTTATAAGCAAAAATGCAGGATCTTTGTAATAAAATGATGATTAATAAATAAATGGAATTATTATCTTCCTATTTGGGTATTTTGGCTTGTCTTTTTCTCCATTAAACTGTTTTATATAGTTCATATGTTTTGATTTTCCCCAAGTAGTAGTAATCAATAAAGCTGTCATTAAAAACATTAAGGAGTACATAGTTTGAGATGCAATATAGAATCCTAGCCAAGTCAATAGCTCGAAAAAATAATGTGGGCATGATACATATTCAAATAAAAACCCTGTTGGTATCAATTTAACACCACTATTAGCCTTTTTAAATGATCTTAGTTGGAGATGGACATATGTGTTGCAGATAAGTCCAAGTGAAAAAATAATAATTCCTACTATAATAATCCAATTATCAGGTCTTATGAACTCAGGAGTATAGATTTCATTAGAAATGTTTGAAGAAAAAGACCACAAATAAGTCCATTCCATAAAAAACATAAATAGATTTGTGTCTTGTTGATTTGATCTAATGTGTATGAAAAGAGCATCAATTGACCTTTTCAGCATATACCCAATTCACATAGAAAAATACTCAATCTCCAAAATTTTGCCTTTTCTATAAGCAACATTTGTCCAGATATAAGCAGCCACTATAAAGCCTATAGTTGGCAATATTTTTTCCTTTGTCATTAATTAAATAATTATTAAAGATTTTTGTAAATCACGCTCTTAATTTAACTCAGCTGGTCTACTTATTTTTTCCATCAGATTTTTAGCTCTTGAAAGCTCTTGAATTAATAAATTTAGCTGTGGAGCTGATAAGCATAGTGGATGCCTTTGAAGATCAGATGTTGTAACTATAATTGATGCGTCTGCAGACTTTGTTCTTAAGTCTAAATCGATTTTCCAACTGATATTTTCAACTTTTGAAACTATCTTAAAATTTACCTCTTAAAAAGCTGTTTTCTAATGATCTTTGCATGTTGTTGAGATGATCTCCATAAGTTTTGCTGAGAGCTAAAGCATTTTCTAGAGGAAGTCCAAGTTGTCCTATTTCATCATTTAAGATATTTGAGGTAACGCTGAATTTTGCAGCTGTGGAGAATATGAAATGGATTGATGCCAGGGCAGATTGAATTTCTTCTTTGCTTAGGCCGCAGTCTGAAGATAGTTTCCAAGCTTTCTCCATGTCAAATTTATTCTCTGAAATTTGCTTTGCAATTATTGTTGATATCAACTTTATTCTGACAGCAGTCTATTTAGCAAATACAATTCTTGATAACTGATTAACCTCTGCTAAAAGCCACTCTGGAGGCTCTATATCTCCACAAAACTTGAACCTCATTTTTTGCTAATGAATAAAATTATTTCTCTCACAAAAAATTGCAAATTAATTAATAATTATAAACATCGGCTATATCCAAAATATCAAGCAATAATTTAAACATAAAGTTGCAGCAACATGAGGAAAGTTGTAGTTTTTTACATAAAGAAAATCCAATTTTTGGAAAATAGAAAGGGACTTATTGAAAATCATAAAAATATCTAGAACTTGAAGCCAATAATCTCAGCTAATTTTAAAAACTGTTAAAGATGCTACCATTCAAGATGTTTTAAGCAACTTTAAATTAAAAATACTTTTTATTAAACTCTTAGCATGGAGCGATACAAAATTATAAAAACGCTAGGGGATGGGACTTTTGGATCTGTCTATAAAGCAGTTGTAAAAGGAACTAATGAAGTCGTAGCTATCAAAAGAATGAAAAAAAAATTTTACAGCTGAGAAGAATGTCTAGAGCTAAGAGAAATCAAAGTATTACGAAAATTGACTCATCCCAATGTTGTCAGACTAAAAGAAGTTATTAGAGCAAACGATGATTTGCATCTAGTTTTTGAATTCTGTGAGAAAGATGTGGTTCACTTAATGACTGAACAAGGATCTCCTTGTTCTGATATGCAAGTGAGAGATATCATTGGACAGATCTTGAATGGGCTTTCTGCGCTGCATAAAAGCGGATTTTTTCATAGGGATATGAAACCTGACAATATTTTGGTAAATGAAGGGGTTTTTAAAATAGCAGATTATGGGCTGGCAAAAGAAATCAGAAGCCAACCTCCTTATACAGATTATGTAGCAACTCGCTGGTATCGAGCTCCAGAAATTTTGCTACACAGCCGAAGATACAATTGGCAAGTAGATATATATGCGGTCGGTTGCATAATGGCTGAGCTCTACATGATGCGACCATTATTCCCCGGCACAAACGAAGTAGATCAGTTAAACCGTATATGTTCAGTCCTAGGGACTCCACATGATTGAATTGATGGGCAAAGACTTGCATCTCAAGTCAGCTACTGCTTTCCTCAGTACATTCCTATGCCTTTACAAGAATTAATGCCAAATGCATCTCCAGATGCAATTCATTTTATACAGCAAGTCCTTGCATGGGATCCCGCAAATCGACCTTCAGCTGATCAGTGTTTGCAACATCCGTTTTTTACTGAAAACCATAGGACGCTTAATCACAATGCTAGCTTTTTAGATGTCCCCAAAGCTGAAAACAATCGACATCATTCCTTGTCTTCAGAATCTCAGCATACGCTTACTGAAGGATTACATACAAGATCAGGGATTTTGATTGGGATTGGAGAAGCAAGAAATCCACCACCAAGCATTGTGACGAGTAGAGCTAAACTTGGGGGAGGACTAGGACAGTTCGGAGCGAGCTTAATTGGGAAGCAAAATGGAGGAATTGGGATGGGAAGGCATAAGTTCTAAGTAGCAATGTTATAAATAAGTATATCGAGACATAGATAATAAGCATGATATGATAAGAATTTAAATTTAAAATGGGTACTTAGAGATTAGCAATAATAAGCATTTATTACACTTAAAATAATTAAGCATGATAATGTTTCATAATGAGCCATAATTATGTTGAAATTATTAGAATACCTAAGTTATTTAAATATTGAATTAACTTTCAAAATTAAATAGGGGGCATTTCCTATTATAAAATTAAACTATATTATCCATATTTTATCCATTAAAGTCCAATTCTTTGCAGTTCTTAATATAATTAAATATGGCATCAAAAGCAGGGGGACATATGTTAAGTACAGCCTGTGAAGGCTGCAAAGATCCAGTGAAACGCGCAATCCTATATTCAAAGCAGTCCACTTCTCTTTGTACAAGATGCAAAGCAAATGCATCAGGAAAATCTTCTTATGACTATTTTGAGCATGCTGAAAGAGAGGTGGAAAGAGAAAAAGCCTGAAGAAGAAAAAGAATAAGACAATTCGATTCATGCTCAAAGCTAAGAAAATACGCCTTACTTCTCTCAGAGCAAGTCGGCAGCAAGTATCTCGCAGACGTTATCAAGATCGCAAGAAGAGACTATAAACTGATAGAAAAACTGGTAGCGCTTCATAAAACCACACCAACTGAGCATAAGATGAACTTGGCGAGGGCAGTAAAAGTATGCTACAGTAGGGACTATACATTGGAGCAGGTGAACACTTATTTGAGACCAAAGGGGTATCCTTATGAAAACGTGGCGATTATGTTTCAAGAGCTTTATGACAATTATATCAGTAGAAAGTAAGCAAAAATTAATAGATTATTTAGTTACAGCTGACGCTTGCTAGGCTCTGTATTGTGGGCTGTGTAGGATTCAGATTTTTTCTTAGATCTGGCCTCAGTGTTAGCTCCTCGAAGCATTTCTTTTAATAAAGTTATTTGGCGATCTTTTTCATCGAGCTCTTTGCTGACTTTGCTTAAGATGTCTCCTTCAATAGTTTTCATTTTGGAATAAGCTTTTTGGAGGCTGTCGTTTTTAATTTGGAGCTCAGATTCCAGTTTGGCAATTTCTTTGTGTTTAGCAATAACTTCTGTGTCTTTTTTATATATTTCTTCTCTAAGAGTTTGCAACTGAAACAGTGTCTTTTTTATTTTATTTTCTCTTTGATTATCAGCTCCATTACTTTTCTTTTCAATGACGACGCTTGAATATTTTGCTTTCCACTGTGAAGCTTCCCTTCTTAGCTCTTCTTCTTTTGCTAGTTGTTCCTTTCCTCTTTTAATTAAAGTATCCACTCTATTATTTATATTTGCTAGTTTTGTCAGTGTTTTTTGTAGTTCAGCTTCTTTTTTTTCATTTTCGTGCCTTGCGATATCTAATTTGTCTCTAAATGCATCATTTTGTTCTTTCATGATATCTGCATGCTTTCTTATTTTGTTTGCATTATCTTCATACTCGATTCTCATTTTTTTCATAGTGTTTTCTAGTCCTTCTATTTGATTTAAAAGAGGAGTTTGCGAGGTTAAAGCAGTTTTCATATTATCGTTCATTATTTTAAGTTGTTCTTCAAGATGCACTACTCTTTCCCTAACAGATTCTTCAGTATCATTTACACTGAAACTTTTCGGTATATGCTTAATAAGCATCGATTTCATCTCGTTTAGATCTTTCTCAATATTTTTCAAAAACATTACTAATCCTTCATGTTCTGGGTTTTCCACATCTAATTGATTTATTTGTCCACTTATATTATCCTCTGCTTCTTTGATTTTGTCTTTTACATCCTCTACAACTTTTAAATAATTTTTCATATCTTCTTGTTGTGTTAACAGTTTAGCATTGCTTTTCTGCAATCTAGTTTGTTCTGACATATATTGTGCTATAGTATTTTCAAAATCTTCTACATTATCTGCTTTTACTTTAGCTTCATAATATCTTTTAGTGGTTTCTTCCATATCTGCGTTCATTTTATCGATTTTATCATGCAAATCTTTATTAAGTGTAGTCATTTGGTCGATGATTTTTGATATTTGGATAATATCAGATTTAATAGCGTTTACTTCGTTTTGCTTGCTGGATACTTGGGCTCTGCAAGCTTCAAGCTCTTCTGTGACTGCTTCTTGAAGAAGCTGAAGGGATTCTTTTTCATCTTTTCATTCTTCTTTACTTTTATCAAATTCTAGTTTCAAGTCAAAATTTTTTTTCTCCTCATTAAGTTTCAGGATTTTTTCAGCTTGCAACTCTTCTTCAAGTCTTTCAGCTTCAATTGCGTGCTCTTTAGCTTGCTTTCTTTTTTCATCGCTTACTTTTAAGCTTGTTTTTAAAGCTAAAATTGTTTTATTTAGCTCATTGATATGCTTATCTCTTGCTTGAATTTGCAATTCAAGATCTTTATCAATATTTTCTGTTTTTGAATTTAATAAATTAAGAATTCTTTGCTTTGAAACTACTAAGTTTTCAATATTAAGAATTTGGTCAGGAATCCAAAAATCAAATTTTTCTTTTGGAGTTTCTGTTTTGAGATTAACTGGAGTAAGGTTTCTCTGGCTTTTTAATTTTGTTACTGGAGATCTTCTAGCAGCAGGAGAAGGCATTTCTGATGACGAGTTTACTAGATCCCTTCTTGTTTTCTTCATTATTATTAAATAACTGTTTATGGGTAATAAAAGATATTAAATAAAATCTCAGCTGTCTTTTTAAAGTTAAGTTAAATTAGAAAACTTTTTATCAATATATGGATAGCAAAAACTAAATTTTTATAAATAAATTATAATTATTTTATGCATATTATTTAAGTTTAAAAAATAACTTAGTATTTTAAAGTTACGCAGATATACAATAAAAACATAAAAAGCATGAAACACCATAGATTCTTATACATTTTAGAGAAGCAATGCTATATCCATTCCCATAATCCTTCAAACAGTCTTAAATTATTATTTGAATTTCAAAAAGTAATTTAATTTAATTTCAATTTTATTGGCCATTGAGCCATTTATATATAAATCCATGAGCAGCAGTGACAGCATAAGTGCAGGATCCGATTCAGATTGGAGTGATGAAGACGAAGATATGGACGTCGACGAAGGAGCTGGAGCAGTTAGGCTAACTACAATTCAAGAAGTTTCTCAAATGGCTTCAGTTGCGAAAAAGGCACCTGAATCTGATTCATCATCATCTAGCATGGGAGAGTCAGATAAAGAGCCTGATATGTCTAGCGAAAGCGAAGAAGAAAGTAAGGAAGAAGAGGAAAGCAAAGAGCCAGACCAAAAACCTCAGCCTGAAGAAGCAGTTAAAGAAAACAATGAAATTAAGCCAAGCGCATCCCCAGCAAAAGTAAGAATAAGTCCTCCTAAAAAGGCTAAAAAAAAGAAAGCAGAAGAACTATGGAACCAAAAATCCCCAAGAATTTCATCAATCCCTGTCTTGAATAAAGACACAACCAACCCAAACACATATGATATGGACTTCCTTCTTAACCCTCGTGTCCAAGATATTACTTACAGCGGGCACAGATTTACAAACTCCACCACTAACTATGCTCCAGGCAAGTCTTCGTCTGTAAGTCAAAATGATCATATTCGTGCAAATATTGACAACATAACGAAAGTGACTCATCAGCCAGTGGTCAATGTTTCAAGTATTGGGATTGTTGATAGGACGTCAATCCTTTCTCCTCCTTCAAAACGAAAACCTACTGATGCTAAAGAACGCTTTTACCCTCATATAGAAAGAACCAAAAGAAAAGTAGAAAAACTCAGAGAGGATCAAAAAGAAGAGGAAGGGAAAATATGCACTTTTAAGCCTGAAATTAACCAAAAAGATGAGACGAAAAGGACAACTCAAGAGTTTTATGAATATCAAAAGAAATTTTTGCAGTCTAAAGAGGATAAATTAAAAGCGATGAGAGAAGAAGCAGAGAAAAACCAAAGCAGGAGTGACGATATTCTTCATCATCCCAAAATATGTAAAAAAAGCGCAAAAATGGTTAAGGAAAAGCAAGAAGGAAATGAGCCAGCTTATGAAAGGCTTCATAAGATTTATAAAGCAAAAGCTCAAAAGCAGATAGAGCAAATGAAAATCAAAGAAGCAAATCCTCTTGATAAATCAGATGATAGTGAAGATAAAGCCAAGCCTTTTCATCCAACTATTAATCCGAAATCTAAGAGTCTTATAAGAGACCAGCCTATTGATGTTCATCTTTATGAAATATCAAAAAAGCAAAACACAAAAAAAGAATCTGTTTCAATTGATAAAAAGAAACCACAAAAGTATGCTAATCAAAGCTCTGAAGAAGTTTTGACTGAGAAAATTCAAGCTGATTTTGATGAATACTTAAGGTCAAGAGATCCTGAATTGATTTCTTTAAATTATACTGCATTTCTTGATGTACTTAGATCAATGCTCTTCATTAAAGAAGAAGAAAAAAATTATGAGGCCGAGAGAAATCTTGTAGTTGAAGCTTGGAAAATATTAGGAGGCACATCAGAAAGCACAATTGAAAAAAAATCCCTTCTGATTTTCCTAATTGCAGTAATGGGCTACTATATATACTGAATGAGTGAAGGTGACCAATTCAAGCTAAAAGAAGAAGAAGCCCAAAAAATTCACCGCCAATTTAGGCTTTTCTTCGAAAATCGCACCCAAAAACCCAATGAAAAGCGCTTTAACGAAAAACTAAAATACATGTATGAGTATTCTTTTAAGCCAACTTTAATAGCAGAAAGTGAACAATACGCAACCGATTGGAGGGCATCGAGAATTCAAGAAAGAAATCAAAAGCTAGAAGATGTCTTAATCGCTGAAAGAGAAAGGCACAAGCAAAGGATCGATCAAATCAAGCAAGCAATTGATGATCATGCTTTAATTGAGTGCACATTTAAGCCTAACACTTCAGAGATGCCTAATTTTTATAGGCACCTTGAAAAGAAAAAAGAAAGAGACGAACTGACTGAAGAATATTTTAAAGTGATGGGTAATGAGAAAGATATACATAAAGGTATTGCTCTTTATAAGCTAGCACAGCCTGTAAGAGAGAAAAAAGAAAATTTAGCGAAAAAGGCTCAAGAGGAAGAACTAGAAAAAACTTTATCAGTTTGTATTTTCAGACCGAATATAGAAACTAAAGTAGTCCCTGATAATGTTGATGAGCACTATGGCATAGAAAAATCAATCGAAAGGATGAGCAAAGGGAGACAAGTTAAAGATGATATCAAAAAGAAGACAGAAAGAGGATATGATTATGATAAAGAAATGGATGTCTGGAGGTTTGGCCTTGGAAATGAAGCAAAAGAAAAAGAAATCCAGTTTAAGTATAAAGATTTGAGAGATGAAGTCAAACAAGCTAAACTAAAAGAATGGGAAGATAGGAAGAGAAAAGAGAGAAGAGAAAAAGAACTTAGAGAAAGAGAAAATCAAGAACAAAATGAACAAAGGGAGCAGCAAATCAAATATTTAAAAGAACTTAAACTACTTGAAGATAAGAAAGCAAGGACTGAACAGTTGCTTCAAAAAGAGCAAGAAAGAAAAATTAAAAATGACCAAAAATTATCTCAAGAATCATACTCTCAAAGTGAATCTGATCATCAAGAATTCCAATATACTAGTACTGAAGAAAAATCAGTAAATGAGCCTAAAATAATTTACAAGCAAGAAATTGAAGATAAAAAAGAAGAAGTTGATCATTATAATCAAAAATCTGAAGACCTGCCTGCTCCTAAAGAAATAGAGAAGAGCGAAATCGAGCAAGATAGCTCACAGCAACAGCAAGGAAATGAGGGAAGTTTATCAGCGGAAGAAGAGGAAGAAGAGGTTGAAGAAGTGGAAGAGATTGCAGAATATGAGCTTAATGTAAAAATTGAAGGCGGCGCAGAAGCAACTTTGAAATTTAGCCTGAATGATGATCCCGTCACATTGGTAACTAATTTTGCAAATCTTCATGGTCTATCAAATGAAGAAAGAGACCAATTGATTGCAGAAATTCAGCAAATTCAGCAAGAAGAATTAGAAGCTGAGGAAGAAGAAGAGGAAGACGAAGAAGAAAATCAGCAAAACTAGATATACATCAAAATTAAATAAAGATAATTAAATATAATCTTAACGATATGGTTCAAATTACAGGTAATAATAAATAAGAAGTAGAGCTTGCTATAAGTTCACATTTTAAATTAAATTTGCTAAATTTAAATAAATTATGAATTTAAGATTTAGTTTACTTTCTACATTCTTTGCTATAATTATTATTTTTTTAATGATTTAAGAATAATTCATTAAGAATTGAATTGAAAGAAATGTTAAAATAATAAACATTTTAGGTATTAGAAATTAAGTCTTTTCTTATTGTTAAAATCATAAAAATATATGGAGAGTCTTAAAAGGCAAAAATCAATTTTTTAAAGATAAACTGACCAAAAAAGAAGAAGTTAAATTATAACCTAAACTCTGAGTCTACCTTCTCTTAAAGAAAATAAAGAAGAGTGAAATCGAGCAATATAGCTCATAGCAACATCAAGGAAAAAAGGAATTTATCAGTTGAAGAAATGGAAGTGATTGCAGAATATGAGCTTTCTATAAACATTGAAGCTGGCACAGAAAACAATTTTGAGATTTAGACTGGATTATGATCCTGTCGAATTAGTAACTAATATCATCTTGACTATATGATTCAAAGACACTTTATAATAAAAAAAGTAGAGATAGTTATAAGTTCACATTTTAAACTAATTTTTACTACATCTGAAATTATTAATTTAAGTTTGAATTTACTTTAGAAAATATTATTTTCTTACTGTAAAAATCATAAAAATATATGGAGAGTCTTAAAAAGGCAGCAGTCAATTTTAAAGACAAACTGACCAAAACAGGACTCGAGCGGCTTATAATAGAGTCAACAATGAACGATGACGCCATTCCTCCAAAAACAACTCAATTAGCAATTGCAGACAGAACGATTTCCCAAATGGATATAGAAACTATCATGAAAGCGCTTTGGGAAAATCTAAAATCTCCAGAACGAGAATGGAAAAAAATTAATAAAACCTTATGCTTGGTCCATTCACTTCTTTTATCAGGCAGTCCTCGAATGGTAAATGAGTTAAGGGATTCCGCTCATAAGCTAAAAGGATTTGAAACATTTAGTTATCGAGAAAATGGAATCATTGAAAAAGGAGGGCCGGTAAGGGATAAAGCACGACAAATTAGCTATTTGTTGGCAAATGCTGGGCTACTTGAAGAGGAAAGGGAAAATTCAAGAAGAAATAGAGAAAAATATGTAGGGATTTCGTCAGACGAATATGGTAGGAGTGGCAATTCTGGCGGGTATTCGGGAGGATACTCAGGTGGATATTCAAGCGGATCTACAGGTGGGTATTCAGGTGGATATAATTCATATGAAAGTAGAAGTGATAGTTATAATTATCAAGCACCAACAAACGAAAGAGCAGACAAAGGGTACGATCAAATTTTTGGAAACCAAAACAATAATACACCTGCTTATAATAGTGAAGAGAATAGGTATAGAAACTCTGGAAGTGGTGCTCTACAAAATGAAACTTATGAAAATTATCAGCCGAGACAAGAACAAAGGACTTCTTCAAATGGAAATAACTGGCAGCCCCAAAGCAGCCAAGGGCAAACTGTTCCGGATATTTTTACAAGTGCTCCAGTAAGGAGACAAGAACAATATCAATATAGAGATCCTGGCGCGGAGATTATTCATGAAGAAAATAGACAGCCAAACAATGAAATAAAAGGAAATTTTCAACAGAATTCTTATCAAGTCCCTGCTCAAAGGCCTAAAGATATTTTCCAGCCTATTTCATCTCAGTTTCCAAAATCTCAACCTTCAAATCAAAATCTTCAACCAAAGCAATCAATAGACAGTTTTCAGCCAATAGCCAATAATCCGCCTGCAAGAGTGCAAGTTGATATTTTTCAGCCAAAATCAGCAAATGATATTTTCCAACAAAAGCCTGCAAATGATAATTTTCAGCCTAAACAAGCAAATGATATTTTCCAGACAACTAGCAATAATATGGCTCCAACCAGAGCTCAAGTTGATATTTTCCAGCCAATTTCCCAACCTTCTCAACAGCAGTCAAATCCAGTTCCCAAGCAGCAAGAGAGCATATTCAAAAACTTAAATACAAAATCATCACCGCCTTCAGTATCTCAGCCAGATTGGACACAAGAGATTGCAACTTTATCTCTAAATGTACCTCCAAGTCAGCCTATTCAAAAGCCAACACTTCAAACAGCCCCAGTGCAACCTAGTTTTCCAGCAGTAAATATTTCCCAAGCACCTTCTCACCAGCAAAATATCCCATATTATCAAAACAGCTCATCTCAGCCTCCAATAAAGCCATATATATCACAGCCAACAGTCCTACCTTATCAAAATACACAATCTCCATCACAGCCAGGCTATCAAAATAATTTATCCCAACCTCCAATAAATTCATACCAGCCTAGTTATCCTCATTCTCCTATGCAACCAGTTCAGCAACCTTATCAATCAGGCAATCCTTCTTTACAGCCACAGCAATTTCCAGCATATCCTGCCAAATCTAATGTAAAAATTGCTCATAATCTAGATACAACTTCAGGAATCTCAATCAGCCAGCTTCAATTTAGCCCATCACTTGTCCAATCTCAAGCTCCCCAAGCCCAGCCAAAGCCAGAAAAGCCAAAAAACCTTGAAGACGCTCTCTTAGGCTTAGAAGATCTCTCATCTTCGCTAACAACTTCAAAAGAAAAAGAGAAGCCTCAAAGAAATCTGGGATACTTATAATTCAAATTAACCCACAATTATTATAACTTTTACTTAAAATTATCCTAAAACATGCAAGATTCATAAGTAGGGACCATATATTTGATGTTTATATAAGCATCTTCTCCTCCATAGGTTTCAAATAATTCCAGAGTTTCTTGAACTAAGTCACTTATATTGCACCCTTTATATTGTCCATAATCAATTCCATCCCCTATATTTAATCTTTTGTTTTTAAACATATTAAAAATTGGTAAAATTTGTCGATAGTAAGGTACCAAGGCTTCAGCCACAGCATTACCACACTTAACCAGCTTCTGAAGCTTTTTCAAAGTAACAACAATAACCTCAGAGTGTTTTGTATTTAACGCAGTTTTTATAGGTATTATCAATTGTGGAAGCACAGGCAGTACTTTATGTGGGCATCTGTCTAATAGGTCATCAATAGATTTGTCGGCTATAAATTTGAAAGGTTCTTCAACTTCTCTTAGTCCTTCGAAAAACAAAGGTAAATAATGATGATAATCGAGAAGCTCCAATTCAACTTTCCATGCAATTTTTCTATGTGCGCCGAGGAAATTAACGACTACAGGGAGATCGCCTCTGAGATAAAATTTCCTGAATGCAGTTGCAGGAATTTCAACTTTCCTGAATAATTTTTACCTCTGCTTTTTGAATACTCCAGAGCTTGAAGGTTTTGATAAACTTCTAACTGATTTTGGGGCGATTGAAGAACTGGAGCCACCGAGTCCTTTTGCAATTAATGGCATTGGCTGAGCCCTTGAAGATGATGTGCTTGGTCGAGCAAGACCTGTCCAGAGTCCTCGATTACTGTAACTCATAACTGATGCAATTAAATATATAGTAAATGATAGAATCTTAAAATTTAAATAATAATTAATTTTGGTTTTATTTTCCATAATACTCAAAAGAAATCATTATTTCTCCAAACATTTCTCCTTTGATAACTTTGATAATCTAGATAGATATGAGTTTTTATATTATGACTAGATTTTATTAATTTTTCATAATAAGCCATCTGTCTGCATTATTATCTTTATTCTATTTTAATTAGGTTTTCATTCTTAAATAAATTACATATTTAAGATACAATTTTTTGCAATGTTTGACTGATCATCATCCAGAAATGTCTTCATAACCTCAATAAATTCTTTAAATTTATAAATTAATAAATGGAAAAAGAGTTTGAGAGCACAGAGCAGAATATTTTGGAAGATGATTGGGAAATTTTAAATGATAATGAACAGAATGAATTCACTAAAAGCAGTTGCAATCAGCCTGAAAATTGAAAGCAGCAAGAACAATATTGAAGATCACAACAAATCTCATGAAATCAAAAAATAAATGATTACAAAGAGCAAGAAAAATATTGACTATCTCAAGCTTCTTACTGGAGCCAATTCAATAATTCTAATTCTTAATTTAAATGCTAATTCTCTAAATTCATCTGAAAGCATTTTTTATGAGGGCGTTAAAATTGGTTTCAGAAAAACCTATGAATATTAAATTATTGATCTGCTATTAGCATTTTATTTCTAATTTCAGTTGAGCTCACATCTTCCCTGAAATTCGGCAAAGGTATAATCAATCCTCTTAGCACATCGGGAACCTCATCAACCCTCAATTCTCTATATTCCTCATCAACAACTCTTCCAGCAACCAGAAACTTGTTTCCATGCAGTTTAATTTCCCCCATAGCGATCATCAAGCTATTAGCATCACTATAATATATAGGATTAAGGATCCTGACTATTGTGTCGTACCCAACGATAAAGGTACTGTTTTTAAATAGCATTGATTTATTTACATATAGAGATCGGTTTGTAATCATAATAGGCTGGGTGAAATCTTTTAGTCTGGCTGTTAAATCTTCTTCAGTGACAATTCCTTTGTCAGGATGCTGTATAGTGAGCTCAAAAAGAGCATGCTTGGAGTGTAGAAATTCTGAAGCTTTCTTTAATAGATTTATATGGCCGTGATGAAGGGGTCTAAATGAGCCTGATAGTATGGCTGCGTTTGATACTTCTAAATCTCTTAGCTTTTTACCCGAATAAAAGATGAGATTGTGGCAGTCTCCAGTCCTAAGCTCCTCAATTCCAAATGTTCCAGAGCAATCTGGATTATCCCAAGTCTTTTGTATGTTTTCTTCAATTGATTCGCCGAAGTTTCTATGCTTTTGCATTCATCGTTCATCTGTTTCAATCTCAATTCAATCCCCAATTTTTATACCCACAACTGGCTGCCTTACTAAGCTTTCAAAGCCTTCATCATTCAAAATTCTACTGCACTCAGCAGTTCATAACGTTCTGAGATCTCAATTTTCTGCAATTATAACAATATTTGGAAGGGTAATTGAGCCAATCATACCTTTGCTGCATGATATTACATATCTGCATGAGTTCATATTTATCTATTTATATATGCATTTAATAAGGACTTATGAAATGATTACTAATTCTAATATTTTCTATCTAAAATAATTAATATACACCATAATAATATAAATTATTACGTATGAAGCAGGGACACAAAATTTCAATAAAACTTTTTCCTTACGATGATGCTTATGAATCTATAACCAATGGCCTAAAATGTGAACTCTGCAAAAAATCATTTAAAAGAAAATTTTCTTACGAGAGACATTTTCGTGTAGTCCACTTAAATCAAAGACCTTATGAGTGTTCCTGCTCCAAGTCTTTTGCGACAAAAGAACAAATAAATAGGCATATTATTAGTAAGCATACAAATGATAAGCCTTTTTCATGCGAAAAAGGCTGTGAAAAATCGTTTACTTCAAAAAATGCAAGACTATATCATTATAAAATGTACCATGAAAATAGGAAGTTTAAATGCGATTTCTTAGGCTGTGATAGAGAATTTTCTGCTTTAAAACATTTAAGAAATCATTCAGAAAAATCACACCAAGAAACATTGCAAACTCTTACTGATAAGTTAACCGAGAAAAGTGCAATAATAAAAAAACTAAAAGCGAAAATAAAGAAATTAAAGAAAAATAAGCAATAAATTAAATTATTATTTACGAATTTAAAAAGTTATGCAGATACCTTGAGTACAAAGACGATTGCAGGTCCCTCTTTTTAATTTTTCTTCTTTTTTGTCTTCAAATGAAGGGATTTCAATTGAGCTGCTCATTCTGTGAGGCTCAGGATTTGTATTGATTTTCTCTTCTGGGTGAGTAGGCGATACTATTATATTATAATCTTCATCTATTTCATGAGATCGCTTTTTATTGAAATGAGACGGAGAAGGACGGCCTGGAGATCTAGCTACATCGAATAGGTTAATTTGCTTATGATCGGATATTACTTTTATATCAATTTGACTAGCATTTGAATCTTCAACTTCAACGCTTTCCATATTATGAGCAATTTTCATTAAATCATTATTGATTTCTAAGCTTCTTGATAAATAATCGTTTACATCAATAGAAGTGTCTGAAAGATCCAAGCTTTTGGATAAGCTGATATCCTGTGATATATCTGAATAGGAGTATTCGATTGAGTTTTCAGCTAGGGAATAGATCGGGTAAATATATGTATTCAGTTTATTTTCTATTTTGATATCTTTTAAGGAGATTGCATTAATGGAGTCAATAATATTTTTACCAAATTTGCTTTGCGTCACAAATCGTATAAATTCTTCTAAATCAATTTTTCCATATGAATTTGTGATAAGCGAAGAGGATAATTCTTTGGATTTTATCTGAATTGAGCATGATCTTTCATCAATGCAAGTTTCTATTAGGCAAAGCAGGGAAATAGTATCTTCAATACTCAATAGACTTGATTGATTATTGCTATATGCTCGAAAACAAAGCTCAAGTTTTTCTTCTAGACTCCCTTCAGATATGATTGCCAAGCCGCATTTTAAGCTTGTTATATTAATATTACTACTTCCTAGCTGATCAAAAGTATTGAAAATGCTCAATATAAGAGGAAATGGTCAGTTCAATCGATATCCTAATTTGATGAACTCTTGAAAGCTCATAAAACTACTTGGAAACGGTAGAGCTGAATGTATAAATATGCATTTATCAATAGAAAAGCTGTTATTTTTGCCCTGGATAAATGATTTACAAGTTTTTATTTTTGCAAGCCTTTGAGTATTATTCCTCTCAATGTTTTTCGCTTTATTCACAAATAAAACCCTTTCTAAGGCTTTGTAGTTTGGCTTTAATATAGACTTTTTGATTAATTTTTCAGCAGCTATTGTCATTGTTTTGGAAATAAAATCATTTTTTAAAGCAGCACCAGCAATCATTAAAGTGTCAGGAGTTGTAATACTTCCGATATTTTTTATCTCAGTTTTAACCTTGTTTATTAATACTCCTTCATATTTACTTAAAAGTGTCAAAGCAAACTTTTCAATAAAATCAATCCCATATATGAAAATGTTATCCCATATCCTCAATAAGCTTGATTTTGATATCAGAGTTGTAAAAAGTGTCGAAAACAAAAATTCCCCAATTCATTTAATGGTATATAAAAATGCAGTTTTATCTTCCTCAAATGGGCTACTTTCAGATTCTTTAAATTTAGCTGTTAAGGAGCTTAAAAGTCTAGGTCTGAGTATTTCAGCCATCATTTCAAATATTCTTAGTTCTGTGTGTTTTTCGAGTTTTTTGTTTTCTAAGCTCCAGAAATCCTAATTAAAATTCACTTCAGGAAAAATATTCTCAATTATATGAGAAAATAATATAAAAGCGCGGCGTTCATTTTTCACTACTGCAATAATAAAAGCTGCTATATAATTCATCTTAAAATCATAATTTATATCAGGCTTCTTCAATAAGAACATCCTCATCATCTCTCTAAAACTTTCGACCCTTTCAGGAGTTTTTAGGCCAGACAAAGTTCCAGCCCATGCATTTTCAGAGCCATTATTTATTTTTTCTCTTATTTCATCTGATATTTCTTTATAACCTTCAATAGAATCAAAAAAGTCTTTTGACTTAGAAACGAACTCAGGATTGATCAGATTTATTCATACTCTAAATTAAATTTACTCTTCACGTTTATCTTTTGGATCAATTGAAAATAAGTGAGATCCTTTCAAAATGCTTATTTTCTGATTAAATTTTCCTTTTAACTCCAAAAAAGCATCTCATGACTTGATTTTTTTGTGGTGATTTCTCATTTCTTTTCAATAAATTTGTCGTTAAAGGATTAATATCATAGCTAAAGAGTTCATTATGCAAATATGAATGATTTTTATGATATTTTTTCTAATTAAATTTATATAGAATTTTATAAATAAAACTATGGAAACCGAGGAAAAAATTGTCTCAGAGTTGAATAGAATTAAGCAAATCTCGGCCAATCTTCAGCCAAGAGCCATTTATTTAGCTGGATGCATAAGAACCAAAACATCCTTATCTCCAGAAGTCATTTATACCTTTATTAATAAGCTTTATGATTCAGTCAAGATTGGTACAATATCAGAAGAAAATCAGCACAAAATTGAAATAAAACTTTATCAAGGAAAAATTGGAGAAGCAAATGAAATGCTAAATGCATTGCCACTAAAAAAAGGCACAAATGCCCAACTTCCTTCTGTAGAGCTAATATCAGCTTCTCCAAAGGGTTATAATTCATCAATTCAAATTGGCCAAAAACCTTATCAGCCTTCTCCGGCTTTGCCTATTACAGGCCCTAAATGTAGCTGCTGTTCTCAAATTATCCAATGTGACTCCAAAAATTCTCTAAATTCATGCCCACACTATTTTCATCAATTTTGCTTAAACGCTTATTTAATAAGCCAAATAAATAACGAAGTTTTAGAAATCGCATGTCCAAATTGGCAATGTGGGAAAATTATTCAGCCAGCAGACATGCAAAACTTTGTTTCTGAAGAAATAATGAGAAAATATAACGATTATACATTTAAAAAAAGAGTTGAAAAAGGCGAATTTGGAAATATCATAAAATGTCCTAACGCTTTTTGTTCAGAAATATTTGAATTAGCTGGAAATGATGCAATGTGTCCTGGATGTAATCATTATATATGTGGCAGATGTATGGCTCTTAAAAATCAGTGCAAATGCAACTATCTTGATCAACTCAGAGAAAATAAAACTTGTATAAGTTGTTTTATGACGACAAGACCAGTGCCATATTCAAAATTGGATTACTGCAGTGTGTGTCATATATATTATTGTTCAACTTGTGAGAAAAAACTGTATGATTGCAGCTGTGGAGTGGAATCTTATAGAATTCAAAACTGTCCGGTATGTAGAAATATTATTCATGTTGGAGAGGGTCTTAGAAATGTGCAGTGCATGAATTGCAACTATGTGATATGTTTAAAATGCTACATGGTAGTGACTAATTGCCAATGTGAAAAAAGATACTTTTAACAATCTTAAGTACTAATTAATCTAGTTTATTTTCAAAAATAATTTCTTCACTATCTTCGTAGATAGCTTTTATACTAATTGTATTTCCATCTACTTGCAATATTTCAATTGCTGATTTTATACCATTCACAGCTTTACTAATTCCTGTATCAATAAAAATTGCCTTGCCGCTGCATCTCATTGTAATTTCTTTATACTCAAAATGCCCCATTACCATAAATTTCGCATCTAATTTTTTCAGTACAAATTTTAACTCATCACAGATTCATTTTTCCTGTTCTCTCGCATACTTTCCAAACCACATAGGGCCAGCTTTGCTTCACAATACATTTCGATCAGGAGGGTTATCTCTTGATGCACGATTAATTTCTTCTATAGAGCCAAATTTGCTTAAAACTTCTTCAGAAATTCCTCCATGAACAAATACAATATCCCCTATTTTTTCTGCTAAATTTCTATTGATGAGAAATGATCCATAATGATCTCTTTCCATAAAGAGTTCTTTACGCTTAGATAGGCCGCCAAAAGCTTGCATATCTTTATCAGTTGCATATTTAAAGTTTTGAACTAAATTTAGTTCTTCATGGTTTCCTAATAAAAGTTTGACTCTTCTGTTATGATTTTTTACGAAATAATCAAGCAGATTTTTAGCCTCATCTCCTTTGTCAAGAAGATCTCCCAGCTGAATCAATGTATCTCCATCTCTCCAATCTGTAAAATCAAGAATATCCAAAAATGCACGATAATCCCCATGAAGATCACCAATTGCAATAATTCTGTCATGCTGAAGTGGAATTAAAGGAGCATCAGGCAAAAATTCCATAAATTTAGTAGGCTCTTTGATATTTGTTGAGAGAATGTTAATTGCCACGAAAAATAAGACTGAAACCCCAAGTAGAGCTAAAAGCAAGTTTTTTAAGGTAATCATTGCAAATAGCCAATAATTATTTAATAATAATTTTTAAATTAATAAATTCTCAACACATCCTAAAAATTTTTGAATAAATTATTCTATTGAAAACATGAGAAATTTAAATTTCAATACAAAATTTTGCCATAATATTTTGTTCTTTAAACCATAAATACCCAGCAGCTTTGATAATAGTTTTAATAGGTTCCATAACTGTAAATTCAATTAAAAAAGAAATTCCAAATGCAATAACAAATGATATTTCATCATCAAGCTAAATATAAATTACCTCTAATATGAAACTCGATAAACAAACTGCAATCATCGTGATCCAGCTGATAATATATCCTAATAAATTTAGAATAATTGAAATAATTGAGCCCTAAATGTTTTATACATTGTCATGAAACAGAGGAGTAAGGATAAACCCAACTGGCAGCACTGCCATACATGAGATTATAGGATATAGGACAAATTTCCCAGCGCCATCTCCTGCTCTTAAATCTTCATATAAAAGAATTAAAACCAAAAAAAATTCAGCAAAAATTCCAGTCCATCATATGGTGATCATTGATGTTCTTTTAAATGTCTCTTTATGAGAGAAATAAAAAGATAGTGGATAGCACTGCTCTTTGAAATATCCAAATATAAAATCTTTTTCTTGGTCTTGCAACTTTTTAAGGTCTTTATATCGTGGACTGGCAGGTATTTGAATAGTTAAATTTCTTTTAAATTTAGGCCGCTTAATAGCAGTGGAATTTAAGGATTCTGGGTTTTCATTTGGCTTTTTAAATTTTGGTTTAGGGTTTGGCTGCTTGCTGTCAATTACACTTATGTCTAAAACTGTGCTTTGGTCGATGCCTGATTGAGTGTCAACTTTGCCTGAAAATTGAAAAGACTTTGAAGTTTTGGTGATCATGGATTCTTTTTCAATAGATTTTTTTTTGTGTTGCTTGAATGCAAAGTAAATAAGCATAATAATGTAGGTTGAAAATCCACACACGCTTAAGTAGATAACAATCATTTCAATATTTCCATTTATCTTTAAATTCAAGGAATATGAAGAATTATACTAAAGTATAAAGCACTATTTGCCAAGGATAAACATGAGTTTATTTATTTAATTTAACTTTATAAAATAGTATTAAAGTAAGAAGAATCCTAAGCTATTTGCGATATAAAGAGTTGTTGCTTAAATTACTAATAGTTATTAATTTTCATTAGACTTTTATTTCCTATTTTTATGAATTCTTATTTATCAAAGTAAATTTTCAGTTATGGCAAAAAACTACTACTCAATCCTAGGAATCACCAGAGAAGCTACAGATGAAGAAATCAGCCAAGCTTATCGACAATTAGCACTGCGCTGGCATCCATCTAAAAAGCCAGATGACCCACACACAGCAACTCATATGTTTAATGAACTTGCAGAAGCATATGAAGTCTTAAGCAATGATGTATTCAAGAGCTGCTATGATATGTATGGAGAATATGGCTTAAAAGAAGGAGTTATTGATGGCAAAGGTGGCTATACTGGTGGGTATAGATACAGAGGTAATGCTGAAGAAATCTTTGAAAAATTCTTTGGATCTCCTAATCCATTCTATGGAGGATCAGATGAAGCGACTATAGCTGGAAGCTTATTTGGGGCAGCTACAAGAGGTATGAAACAAGTTAAAGCAGACCCTCCACAAGATTTGGTTGTTGAAGTGCCATGTACGCTTGCTGAGCTATACCTAGGATGCCAAAAAAGAGTTACATATGACAAGATTGAACTGAATAATGATAGAATTACAACTTCAAAAGTCTTGAAAACAAAAAATTTAGAAATAAGAAGAGGATATAGCAATCAGACCGTAATTTCTTTTCCAGGAGACGGAAATGAATCTCCACATTACCAAAACTCTCAATTAATTTTCAAGATAGTCGAATTACCACATGAAGCATTCCAAAGGAAAGGTAATGACCTAATTTATACAGCTAAAATCCAGCTTGTTGATGCTCTGATGTCAGATCCAATACAAATTGTAAAAATTACTTAGACTGCTTTAGATGGGAGAATTTTAACTCTATCATTTGATGAAGTTGTCAGCCCTTCGACAAGAAAAATGATTGAAAATGAAGGGATGCCTGTGTTTAAGGATAATGAATATGCCAATGATTTGAAAAAGTTTGGAATAGATAAGAGATCAATTGAAAAAGGGAATTTGATTGTGAGATTTGATATCGAGTTTCCACTGTATATTCCAGAAGATAAGAAAAGACAACTTAAATTGCTGTTAAGCTAAAAATTATAAAGTTATTATTAAGAGATTGATTAAAATTAATTTTATAGTTCATATATGAGGATTTATAAATTTGTATTTAACAGAATAATATTCAACTGTAAGGAGATTAAGCTGCACTAATTTTTCAGACTCTTGTTATGAAAATTTGGAATGGTGCCCTTATGCAATCTATTGGCTACATTATGCAAGATTTTAAGGTTTTGCATTTTGATATGACAAAGAGTTTAATATTCTAAGTAGCAATTAAATATTTTCCATATTGTTTTATATGGCTCTTCAATTATTCGTCATATAAATAAAACTATGGATGATGAATATTTCCGACTTCAGATCTATTGATGACAAAATCCAAATTTCTGACTTTTACACAATAAAACTAAGTATAATTAAAATTCTTTGCAATTCTATCACAATTTCTAATGCCTTTCCAAGCCAGCTAAAATAGAAATTTGGTATGCCAATTGAGTGAATATGATTAGATCCTTTTTCTGCTTACTCATATAGAGGCTAGATCATAATTGGGCTAATTTTATCTTAATTGAAACGAAAGAATGATTATTACGGACTTCTTAGCATGCGAAATTTTAGAAATTATTAATCTCTATATATTAAACGCAAGGCTTAAAATTTTTAAGTGTCATTCATTTTATCGATTGAATTCATAAGAACTATAAAGCGATTAGCAAATTATTGATAAAATCACTAGGTGTCTTATAACCTTCAGTAAACACTATCAGGCACTCAAAATTTATTCTAATAAATCATAATTAAATTTTTACCTAAAAGATAAAGATCTTATGAATTTTTAATTAAGTTATTTAATTTCTTGAAGTAATAACTTACTATTAATATATATATTTTTAACTCTAAAAGTGTTATCTCAGCAATATCTTTAAGCAGGAAGAGTGTAAACAGAAAACATAACAAATATTAAAACGACAGTTAGATTAAAAAATCCGTTCTAAAATTTATTTTTAAATTCATGTGGCTATTTAATATCTTATTCTCATAATGTTTCTTTACTTAATAATTCTAAGAAAAAATATTGAGATTAAGACAGGGTAAGGATCAAATAATCCCCAAAGAAATTAAAAATCAATAGTAATCATTAGTATTCTCCCTATCGTCAGAAAATATTTAAAATAACACCAAAAAATGGAAATGAGACGAACAGATGCTGCAAACCGAGGGGACTTGTCGCCAATCTCTCCATTTACCCAATTTTGTTTGACTTCTCTACCGCCAATAGGAGCTTTTAGCATTCGTGCAGAATCAGAAGCGATGGATATTGAAAAAGAAGAAGTAAAACCTGAAGCAGCTCCTCCAGCACCGACTCCTTGTGGTTGTCAGAAAACCCACTGTTTAAAATTATACTGTGAATGTTTTGCTAATGGACGTTATTGTGTGGGCTGCAATTGTCACAATTGTCATAACCTCTCTAGTTATGAAGAAATAAGGACTGAATCAGTGAGGCAGATCTTAGAAAGAAATCCTGCAGCTTTTAGACAAGATGCAGCTACTAGTCACAAAGCCTGCCATTGTAAGAGATCAAATTGCATTAAAAAATATTGCGAGTGTTATGAAGATTCTAGGCCTTGCACACCTCTTTGTAAATGTGAAGGTTGCCAGAATATGGGAAATCAGTAAACTAAAATAAATTTAAAAGTAGTTACTAATGAGAATTATCATTTTTAGCTTTTTCTTAGAAAAATGTGAATTCAGGCCCAGGTTTTGACACACTCGCAGGAGAGTTTGCAGATGAAAGCTTTACTCCTGTCCTTAGCTCAATTACTTTAGCGTGGCTAGCCTTAAAATGTTCAAGCAGTGTTTCTGCCATTCTCATGTGTTCCTTAAAATCATTTTCGTCAGTAATTGTCTTGAATTTTTCATAATGCTCATGAACGCCTTGTAAAATGAATGGTCGATTTTGCGATGGGTAAAATCGTCCATGTTTAAAAGTTGTTCTTAGCATAGATAGAATTTTCTGCTTATTATCCATTTTTATAATTTTCTTAATCCTAAAAATCCTTCGGCATGCAATTCTCCATTATAAACAATTGAGATTCTGGCTCTAGCAGGAAGTGCTATGAAATCGATCAAAGTTAAGCCTGCAATATTTCCATTGGAATGATTGCCGACAGATCTTAATTTTCCTGAGCTGTGGTGGACAGCATAACTAGCTGAATTTATAGCTGTTAAAATTGGCTCACCATTCACCAATATTTGAATAGTTGGTTTTTTCCTTGAATAAAATCCCAGCATCACTTCATAAAGCCCAGGTGCTACTGTAATTATATAAGTCCTATCTTTTTCCCACATAAAATTATCCGGCGCTGTATTAACACTTTGAACTTCCCATGGGACATAGCTGCTTTCATCTAAATTGCCTGATTTTCATATCCATCTCGACACACAATTTTCAGCACATAGAGCTTCAATTATTGTTTGCTGCTCAGCTACATACGAAGAAAAGTTGTCAATCCTAAGTTTTACGTCAAGTTCTTTATGAATTTCACTTAAAACTTTGTTAACATCGTCAATGTTTGCTTTCATATCTAGCAGTGTGCACATGTCTTTAATGTTTGATTTAACGAGCATATCTCTTGCTACCTCTTCAAGTGCTAATTTAGTGCTTGAAACGTGTGCAGCAAGATCACATGAATTGCATTTTCGCTGGACTTCTACTTGGAGATGCTCAAGGTTTGTCATGATTTTATCGATTTCTTCTTGCTCGGCTTTTTGGGCTAAAAATTTATTGAAAATACTGGAATCGACTTTGGATTCGAGAACCTTGTGAAGCTCAGATAGGCTTACTTTATTATCCAGGGATCTTTCAAAGTCAGATTCAAGTTTTAATAAATTGTCTTTAATTTGGTCTTCTAAATCTTCAATATACATAAAGATTTCTTTTTTATTCTTTGTAATAACTTCGTTATATGTCCCTACATCTACTTTTGATTCTTTGATATTATTTATTGCCCGCTCTAATGAATTAATTTCACTTTTTCCTATCTTTTGAGCTTCTAATTCATTAATTTTATCAATAACAGCATCTATATCTTTTTTAATCTCACTTTTTATTGAAGCTGCTTCTCTTCTCATTAATTTTTTGGGCTCATCTGAATCTTTTTTCTTTTCTTCAGAGATTTTAATCATTTGCTCTCTTAAATAATGCAATTCATCTTCAAGGTTTCGCTTTAATTCTCCCAACTCATCATTTTTTTTCCTTTTTTCAGCTTTGAAATCCCTCAAGCATTCATTAATCAATTCTTTGGTTTCTGATTTTATTTTTTCAATTAGCTCAATTGTAGGCTCATAGTCTGCTTTTTGCGTAAGTGTTGATATGAACTTTTCTAAGTCTTTAATATCTGCTTTTTTAGCTAGAGATTTGCGAAGAATCTCGATTTCAGCTTTCATCGTAATAGTGTAGGTGTCGATATCCATATTATCAATTTATTTTAAAAAAATTCAAAGAAATTGAATCAATTTTTGCATAATAATAAAGCCAATATTTTGAATAAAAATAATTTAGGAAATATAAATTTTAATAATTTATTTCACAAAATACAAAAAATGGAAAAAATATTAAAATAAACAATTATAAGCTCTTATTATGCTTCTTAATGGAATTATTTAAGGCTAAAAATCTCTCTGTGAAGTATCATGAAAAATCCATATTTATAAAGTATGCTGACCAGATTTTCAAGAAGATTAATTGCCACTCACAAATTTTCTCTTCCTGACATAAAAACTCATAATCTTGACCCAAAACTTGTCCCTACAGAAGCAGAATCTTCTAAAGACGAGCTCATGAAATATTTAACAGATATGATGACTATTAGAAGACTAGAAATCCTTGCTGATGACCTATATAAAAATGAACAAATAAGAGGCTTTTGCCATTTAAGTGATGGCCAAGAAGCTATCGCAGTTGGTATGGAGGCTGCAGTTACTTATGAAGATAGTCTAATCACAGCATATAGAGACCATGGAAATGCTTATATGCGCGGGATAGGTCTAGACCATATTTTTGCTGAGCTATTCGGAAAAGCTTCTGGCTCGAGCAAAGGAAAAGGAGGCTCAATGCATTTTTATAATAAAGAGCACAATTTTTATGGAGGAAATGGCATTGTTGGAGCTCAATGTGCTCTTGGGGCAGGTCTTGCATTTGCTTTAAAATACCAAAAAAAGCCAAATATCGCCTTAATTTTATTTGGAGATGGAGCTTCTGCTCAAGGTCAACTATATGAAGCATCTAATATGGCTGAGCTATGAAAATTGCCAGCCATTTTTGTATGTGAAAATAATTTGTATGGCATGGGTACTCCTATTGAAAAAGCCTCTGCAAATTTAGAGCTTTATACAAAAGGACACCCAAGCCCTGGCATTAAAATTGATGCTCAAAATATTTTAGCTGTAAGAGAAACTTTTCGCTTTGCAAAAGATTATGCTTTAAAAAACGGTCCAATTTGGATAGAATGTTTAACATATAGATATCATGGCCATTCAATGTCTGATCCAGGAGTTTCTTATAGAAAAAGAGACGAAATCACAGCAGCAAGAGCTGCAAGAGATCCTATACAAAGAGTAAAAGATTGGCTTATAGAAAAAAATGAAGCAACTGAAGAGGAGCTTGATAAGATGGAAAAAGGTATCAAGAAAAAAGTGCTAGAGATCGCAAATAAAGCAAAAGAGGAGCCTTGGCCAGATCATAAAGAGTTATTTACAGATATCTATGGTCCAGGAAGAAAATATTTTTATAGGGATATTGAGTTTAAAAATAGCACCATTTGCTAAGCATTTTATTTTTAATTAACTTTATAATTTTTTAAGATGAGCAGCATTGACCCAAGACAGCCTAAATGGACTCCTAATGAAGCCAGGAGACCACAAGATGCTTCAGACACCTCAGAAGAGTCTGAAGAAGAATATTTTAGACGAGCAGCTCCTTATGAAGTAAAATTAAGACTAGGCCAAATAGAATACGGACAAGATATCGCCTACTATAACGACAACCAAGCAGCCTTAACCGAGCTTACTTATCTCCAACAGAGACAGATGAACACCGATCACTCATTGTACCGCAAAGACAAAAAAGGTAGAATCATCAAAAATATCGACCAAGACAAGCTTGAAAAACGAACAGAAAAAAAGATTGAGAGGTTTAATCGCAAAAAGCTGGAGAAAAAACAGCTAAAAGAGCTTCAGAAAAAAATAGAAAGCCAAGTTTACTTAGAAGACACTCAAATTGACTCTTCTGATGAACTTCAAAAACTTGGGCTTCCTACACATTTTGGGAAAGGATTAAGCAATCATTATGTGGAAGACAAAGAAATCCATAATTTATTCCAAAGAGAAGAAAAAGAAAAAGAAAAAGAAAGCGAAGAAGAAATGAACTCAGACGGAACCCATGAGAGCGACTATATGGACATAGATGACACAAAAGCTATTGAAAATTTACCAGTAACACATGAAATCGTAATGGAAGGACATAGTAGAGCAATAAGCGATTTTGATATAAATCATGCTCATTCAAGATTTGCAAGTGGATCTTTGGATTATACAGTGAAGTTTTGGGACTTTACGACGATGACTGAAGCATTGGAGTATTTCAGGAGTTTCGAGCCAATTGAAAGCCACCCTGTTGTGAATGTAAAATACAGCCTGAATGATAAACATGTCTTAATATGTGCTGGAGGAGTGCAGCCAAAAGTGTTTAGTCCTGAAGGAAGAATTCATTATGAATGTGTTAGAGGAGATATGTATATGACAGATATGGCAAATACCCATGGACACACAAGTATGGTGACTCAATGTCAATGGCATCCACATAATGAAAAATATTTCTTATCAAGCTCACTTGACGGAACTGTAAGAGTTTGGGATCTCGCTGGAAGGCTTGTTGGCCTAGATAGACAATTAGGGCATAAAACCTTGCATAAAGCTCGATCTCAAAAATACACCAAAATTGGTGTAAATTCTTGCACATGAAATAATGACGGAAACCTGTGTATTGGAGGTTGTACTGATGGCTCTTTGCAGCTATGGGAAACTGATAAAGGCAACTCAGTCCAGCCAAAACTCACCAACTTCAGCGCCCACAAAGCAGAAGGCGAAATCACTTGCATAAAATTTTTCAAAGATTCCAAAAAATTCTTATCTAGAGCTCAAGACCACACCATGAAATTATGGGATATCCGAAAATTTGATACTCCAATATACACATGGGACAATCTTGATAATCAAAATTACAAAATTCAAGTCGACTTATCCCCAGATGAAAAATTTATCATTACTGGCACGTCTTCTCTCAAAAAAGAATCAAAAGGTGCATTAAAACTCTTCAGCACAGAAGACGAATATAAGCAGATCGGACAAATAAAATATGACAGCGCTGTAATTGCTGTTAAATGGGACCCGACTTTTAATCAAATTTTCCTTGGGTGCTCTGATAGTAAAATTCGTGTCCTTTATAAGCCTGATATGAGTTATGGAGGAATTCTTGATTCCTTAAAAAGAAAAGCCAAGACTTTTGATAGCTCTGACATGTTTTTGGAAAAACCGATCATCACTCCTTATAGCTTGTCTCAATTTAAGCTGACATTTTTAAATAAAGATAAAGAAAGGACAAGGATAAGAGATGACCCTGCTGCTTCTCATAAGCCAAAAGAGCCACTTTTTAACCCTGATAAGCAAGGAAAAATGTCAGGGATCAATACAGTCACGCAATTTATTCTAAGAAGCATTAATGAAGAGCCAAGACCTGAAGATGATGGCAGAGAACAGGTAATAAGCTATGATCCTGAAGCGAAAAAGAATCCAGAATGGGTCACTCCTGCGTATTTAAAAACACAGCCAAAACCATTGTTTGACTATACAAGAGAAACTTTAGAAGAGCGCGAATATTTAGCAAGAAATTCAGCACCCAAATGCTTATCCTGTGGAATGAAGTTTTGTGTATGCTCAGAGAGAAGGACAGGAGATAAGCCCGTTTACAGCGTTGATAAGTAGTTTATTATATAAATGGGCTAATATTATATGAAAAATTTCACTTTTTATTCCTTCTCTGATGTTTTCTATTAAAATTCTATATCTTTTTACTAATATGGAATATCTCTATACTGTTCAAGGTAGAAAATATCATAGAAGTCCAAACTTTAACTGCGGTTTTCCTGGAAGCTTCAATCCACTCCTTTTTATACATAAGAGGTCTTTATCCTTCTCAAGCTTTTACCAACCATGCATTATTTGGTGTTAGCATTAAATGTGCAGGTGAAAAATACCTTAAAGAATACATAACTCAGGTAATCAATCTATAAAGTTTATGGAATCAATCGAATACATTCACAAAAAAGTAAAATTCTATATAGGGCATTTTAAAAGGAATTGTAATTCTTGTTATGATGGAAAACCGAGTCATTGAAAGATTTTTTATTAGAATTAGCTGGATGACTTCGTTGTTTGGGCTCAATGAAATTGATAAGCTGTCAACACCAATAAATGTAGAAAATGAGCTTGGGAATGCCTTAAGGGATATTTATGAAAAACCTATTTCAAGATATAATGGAGAAACGTTCAAAATTGTAGTAGAAACTCATAAAGAAGAAGCAGCAGATGTAGAAGAGCTTATGTCTAATACAATGTGGGATGTGGTCACTTTAGAATGCCACGACCCGCTTTCACAGCATACTGCAAAAGTTGAAAATCTAATTGAGCTGTCTTGGGGTCATGAGTCAATTTCTCAATCTGGGTAAATAATTCTATTTAAATTATATCTGCTGAAGTCTGCCAGTATTTATTTAATATTTAACATAAACACTTATAAATGCAGCAAGCTGACGAAAATGCAGTCCTAAAAAAACTAGTAGAAGAGCGCAAAGAATTTTACCTCAGAAAATACTGCTCCTCTTTCGAGCCAGAGTATGACCATTACACAATAAAAACTCGGCCTCCTCACTATGTGTACAATTTCCGATTGAATTATTATAGAAGGTCTAGAGAAGAAGAACTAAGAGATGAAGCAATGAGAGCAGCCAGACTTAAATGCCACCAGACAGCCAATGATTTTTCTAAATGTTCAGTCGCAAATCCATTCAATGAGCCGACAATGTGCAAAGAAGTATATCAGAAAATGAAACTTTGCTTTAGACAAGAGTTTGAAGTAGAAATGGATAAGAGAAGAAGGGATATGGAAAGAAACACTGAGTGGTGATGGAAAAATATATATGATGAAGATGGAGAGGTAGGAGAACAAGCTAAAGATCCACCTTATACTTATGTCGAAAAAGTCGGAGATGCAGTTGAGTGGCTCATGAATAAAATGGATGGAGTGTTTTATAGGCACGATAAATAAAAAATTGATATAAATTAGCAACAAAATATAGATTTTATATAAAGTAGCAGGAATTAATAACTTTTTCAAGTAAAATACCAGAAGTGACTAAGCTATCTCTAATTTTACAATAAAGCCTGTCATATTCCTAATAAGTTCTTTTGTTTTCCTCTTTATCTAAAATGTAAATCTGTGGGTATAAAAATAGGGATGAAGTATTTATGCGCATACGCAATGGCTTGGCTTAGTGGAAACACACAACCAAAAGCTTCAGATTTAGCAAATATCATCAATGCCATTGGAGGAGACTTCGACACAAGCCGAGCTGAATCTCTATGTGATCTACTCGCCGAAAGAGACTTAACCCAGGTCATCAAGGCTGGAATTCCAAAACTCCAAGCCTTCGCCGGTGCATCCTCAGTCAGCAGCGCCCCAGTGACCACTTCTGAAGCTCCAAAGGAAGAAGCAACTGAGAAGAAGGAAGATAAAAAAGAAAAGGAAGAAGTTGAAGATATTGAAGGTGCAATGGACTTATTCGGAGGTGACGAATGGTAATATCTTAACAAAAGCCTTTTTAATCCTATTTCTAGCTCTTTCTATTATTTGAAATTGTTAAGATTTCTGCGAAATTTTTTAAATGAATAATTTATTTAAAATTTAAATATTATGCAGATGCAAGCTTTGCATAAGATCCTTGAAGCTGCATAAGTTCGTCATGTGTTCCTTTTTCTACAACGTCTCCTAGCTCTAAAAGTATAATTTGGTCGCAATACTTAATAGTACTCAATCTATGGGCAATAGAAATCACTGTGATGTTCATTCCTTCTATTGCTTCTTGGACTTTTCTTTCTGTAGCAGTATCAAGAGCGCTAGTAGCCTCGTCAAGGATTAGAATTTTTGGCTTTTTAATCAAAGCTCTGGCTATTCCAATCCTTTGTTTTTGCCCACCACTTAGTTTTTGTCCTCTTAGTCCAACGTCTCTTTCTAGTCCTTCTTCATATTTTGAAATAAATTCATAAGCTTGTGATTGGCTGCAGGCATCAAGAACTTCTGCATCAGTTGCCCCTGGATTTCCGAATTTCAAGTTGTATCTTAAAGATCCTGAAAAAAGAGTAGGTTCTTGACCAACCCAACCTATTTCGTCTCTGAGATGGGTTAAGTTAAAAGCTTTGATATCAATGCCGTTCAATAAAATTCTACCTTCTGTTATATCATAAAACCTCAATAAGAGCTGAGTGACAGTAGATTTTCCAGATCCAGTAGTTCCACATATCCCAAGACTTCTGCCAGGATCAAGCTTAAAGCTCATCCCTTTTAGCACTTGAACCTCTCTAGCTGGATATTTAAATTTCACATCGACAAACTCGACATTCCCTGTCAGTGGATGAATTACTCCTTTATCAGAGCTTGCATCAATATTTGGTTTATAATCAATAACCCTAAACAAGTTTCTAGCAGCTGCAATTCCTCCATCAATATCAGGAGTTAAAGCACCAACCATTGTATTTGCCCAAGTTGCAAACATTACTGTGAAAAATGCCAAAGTCATGGATTCATATGATAGTCCATCCTCTTTGACTAGATAAGCTCCATACCAGCTTGAAGCTCCATATGTGAAATAAAGCACCAAAATCATGTATCCAAAGTAAAATCCAGAGGTAACTGCTTGTTTTTTAGCTTCTTCAGCTACACTTAAAGCACCCTGGTAGTAGTTTTTAATACAAGTATTTTGGTAGTTATAAGCGTGAACAGTTTTTAGGTTCATCATAGCATCAGATGCAGCAGCTGTAGCTTTTTCGTGGCCTACGATAGCAAACCCACGGATTTGAGCCATTCTGCCTTTTCTTTGCCCAATATATATTAAAGGTAAACAAATGGCAACAAGAAAAGCGAGTGATATAGAAAACTGGCTTGCTATAGATAAAGCAACTACCATAGCAGCTATTGCTAAGACTTGGACACCAAGGACTGGCCCACCAATTGCGTTGATTCTTGCACAGTCTGCGCTAAGTCTTGTTGATAATACAGCTGGGTTATTTGCTGGGCTATCAAAAAAGGAGTTGTCGTAGTACAAAAATGATCTTAGCCCTTTAAATCTCATATCATAGGTAAACAAAGCTGTAGATCTTGTCAAGCTTCCAGTTAAAAGGGTTAAGGATAAGACTACTAAAAAGGCTTCAAGTACAAGCCATGGGAGGTTTTGTAGGACATCTCCAGGCATATCTCCTGATTCGTCTTGTGTAAGGTAAATTGTATTTGTAGCAAAAATATACCCAAAAATAGGGAAAACTGCACCAGCAAGAATAGCAGCGAAAAAGGCGAGTAAAAGCCATTGCCAATAGGCAATAATCATAGAGAAGACTCTAGCCATTAAACTACTAGCACTTGCAAGCTGGGCTGCTTGTGCAGCAGGACCTGCTTGAGCTCTGATATTTTTAGGTTCTTCAGCTTCTAGTTTTCCAGGTCCTAGTTTTTCTTCACTAGATTGCTGCATTTTCACAAGTGTTGCATAAATTCCATCTTTCTGTATAAGCTCAGCATGGCTTCCAAGTTCTTGAACCTTTCCTTCTTTAAGTACACAGATTACGTCACATTTTTTTACAGTTGAAAGTCTTTGAGCGACCATAATAGTTGTTCTCCCTGGCATAATTTTATTGATTGTTTCTTGAATAGCAGCTTCAGTCCTAACATCTAAGGCACTTGTAGCTTCATCTAGTAATAAGACTTTTGGATCTCTGATAATAGCTCTTGCTAAGGCAATTCTTTGTTTTTGGCCACCTGATAGCTGAGATCCTTTTGGTCCTACTAAAGTATAGTACTGTTGAGGAAGACTTGAAATAAATTCATGAATGCCTGCATTTTTGGCAGCTTCAATAATTTGTGCATCAGTTGCATAAGGCTTTCCGACTAGGATATTTTCTTTGATGGTAGCGTTAAACAAAATAGGCTCTTGGCTTACAAGACCCATTTGTGTCCTTAAACTCGCAATATTATAGCTTGCAATATCAGATTTATCGATCAAAATTCTTCCTCCACTTGACTTATAAAACTGCTGAACTAAGTTAATAATTGTGCTTTTTCCAGCTCCAGTTTCTCCTACAATTGCTACACTTTGTCCTGGATTGATCTTAAGATTGAATTTTTTCAAAACTAAAACTCCAGGATTTGTAGGATATACGAAATCAACATCTTGGAATTCTATTCCGCCTTTAATTCCTGTAGCATCCATATTGCCACCTTCGTCTACAGGCTCATCAATAATAGGAACAATTGAAGCAATGCTTATTCTAGCTCTTGTGATATATTGGAAAGCTGGTAAGGCATTTCCAAGTTGATGAGATGATACACCGACTGCAAAGAAAACAGTGACGACAAAGCCTGGGCTTATTGGTTCACCTGTAAGCCAGTTGTCTTGATCATATTCAAGTAAGTAAGCACCAACCCAAAATAAGACTCCTTGGAAAATGAATAAAGTGGCATAATATACTGACCAGCCCACTCCAAACATAAACCCATCCTTTGTTTGCATTTTTAAAGTAGGTTTGAGTTTCTCTTGATAAAGTCTGGCCACACGTTCTTGAGCATTGTTAGCAGCAACTGTTTTTACCTCATATAATGCTTCTTCACTAATCCCTCCAGCTTCTTTATAAGCAGCTTGTAGTCTTGCAATAGCTTTGATTCCAGATCCTTCAATAATTTTTCCTGCATATAGCTGTATAGGAAGCTGAAGTAGTGCTAATAAAGCAAGCTGAGTGCTAACAAAAAATGCAATTACCCATGAGTTAATAAACATACAAATAGCATCAATAAGAATCATAACTTTTTCTCCAGATGCTGATTCAATTGCAGCACACTCCATATCAATAGATGCAGCCATTTGGACTGCGTTTTTCTTATCATAATATGATAGAGATTTGTTGACTAATGCTTTGAAATAGTTAAGTCTGAAATTTAATGATTGATCTGTGCCTACTCTGATGTAGCAGGTAACTGCAATCATACCAATAAATAATGCTGTAAATCCAAGTCCGAATAGTAATTTTGCTATACGCACTTCTGCATCGTAAAATGTTTCTACATCTGCTGTAGGGTCCATAGTATTAAAAATAAGTCCGATTTGGAGAGCTAAAAATCCTGGTAAAACTGCGTGACAAATTGTTCCAAGTAATCCTATTATCATTAGAACGTAGTCAGTGTTTGTAGCATAACGAAACATCATAGATAGCGGAGCTATATCTGGCTGTTTCTTTTCGCCTGGTTTTAAAAGTGGTTTGCCTTCACTCATATTTTTATAAATCCATTTTAAATTCAAATTCAATTTATCCATGAATTTCCGTTAAAGTAAAAATGTCAGAAAAAATTTATAAAAACGGGTAATATACATATAATTGCAAATAACTTGAATAAAAACTAAAGAAATTCATTAATTTGCATTTAATTGGACAAGTTTTCAAGAAAATAAAATTTTATTTTTATATCAATTTTTTGCATTTAATTATCCTATATTTAAATTCAATTTTATCAAAAAATGAAAGGTATGAAGTGCTTTAAAAATATGTAGTAAAATTATGAAGACTGCCCATTTAGATTTAAACTTTTAGCTATTTATTTATATTTTGAACCAATTTAATTTTTAAATAAAAATTTTCTTAGAATGTGCGATTGTCTCAAAAATCATTTTATTATTAAAATTTTACTTGAATATATCGACTAAACAATTTATAATGTTTAAATTAATATTATTGGCAATTGTGTATTTTTACAAAGTATTCTAAATATCTTTATCTCTGGCTTATATATAATTTTATTTAAATTCATTTCTTAAAATATGAATAAATCTTGATTTTATATATTTTGCTTTTGAATACTTTAACCAATTCAAATGCTGAATTTTAAGATTTTATTTCAAAAAGTCCAAATTGCAGCTTTATTTTTTGTTTAATTGCCTTTAAAAAAAACTTAATCTTAATTCAATTATTGTCCTTTAGTTTTAAAAGACTTTCAATAAAATTTTATCTTTGAAATTTAAATTTAATTTGATTTCATTTATATGCATGAATCTTAATCAAATATTTAGCCTCTCTATTATTTTACCATAGTTAGCCAAATATTATTCTAAATGGTAAAAAGGCCAAATTCCTTTAAAGAGCCTTTACCCACAAAGAAACCAAAACACAACCTTTCTGATGAAGAAATTTTAAGTGACGAGGCAGAAGATGATAATTTGGAAAACCAAGACGAATTCTTTGAGCCTGAAGAAACTCCAGAAGAAAAAAGAATCCGTCTCTCCAAAGAACTTATAAAACAAGCCGAAGAAGCCTCAGGAAACAACAAAGAAGAAGTCGAAAATCTTTTAAACCAAACAGCTCTAGACACCAAAGGGCGACTTACTATCGAAATTGCTGATAGCTTAAATGACCATTACGAAGCTAGCTTTGCTAAAGGCCATTTACTCGGAGTCACTTGCATCGCTATGATGCCAGACAACAAAAAATGCATCTCCGGCTCCAAAGATTGCTGCCTAATCATATGGAATCTTGAGACCATGCAAAAAGAGCACATTATAAAAGGCTTCAGACACGACAGAAAATGCGGTGGACATTTTGATGAAATCATGTGTGTCGCCGTATCAGACGACTCCAAATATATAGCAAGTGCTGGAAAAGACAGAATTGTAAGGATCTGGGATGGCCAAACCTACACATCTGTTGAAAACTTCAAAGGGCATCGTGATACAGTCAATGCCATGAGATTTTGCCCAAACTCACACATTTTGTTCACAGCAGCTTCAGATAGATGCGTAAAGGTGTGGAATTTGGACGATATGGTTTTTATGGACACTTTATATGGCCATCAAAGCTTTATTTTTGATATTGACACATACCCAGGCGAAAAAGCTATAACATGCTCTTATGACTTATCAGTAAGGCTATGGAAAACCTTGGAAGAGTCACAATTTGTATATAATGGACATACACAAAGCATTGACTGCGTTAGAATCATTAATGCAGACCATTTTGTTACAGGAAGCCAAGATGGGAGCATTGGGCTATGAAAAACAGGAAGGAAAAAGCCTGAGAAATATTTCAAAGATTTGCATGGAGGGAAATGAATTACTTCACTTGCTGCGCTGAAGAGAAGCGATTTGCTGGCATCTGGGAGCTCAGATGGGTGGATTAGGCTGTATAAAGTAAATGAAGGAGAAATAGAGCTTAAAACAAGTGTAGAAGCATATGGGTATATAACAAGCCTGGATTTTTCAAAAGACGGGAAATATTTAGTTGCTGGAGTAAGCCCTGACCATCGATTTGGAAGATGGACTGAAACAGTCAAGGTAAAGCCAGGAATTCTTATTATTGATTTAGATCTTAGCGAAACACGCCAGGCTTTTATCAATCAGTTCCAAAACAAAGTTAATTTCGATAATATTTAGCATTTTGTTTAAAATGAATCTGAAATGCTTCTTTATTGCTTTTTGTGATAACACTTTAAAAATATAAGCATTTAGGCCGATTGGTTTTAAAAAACGCATATCTCATAGTTATAATTAGATGAAATATATATGCCTGCTTTTGCTTTGTCTCAATGCTTTTTTAGTAGCAGGATATGAAAAATCAACAAAACAAGCATTTTTGGAAGTAAGCGAAGATTTGGATGAAGATAGTTCAGATATTGAAGATGGATCTAGTGATGAAGATTCTGATGAAATAAGTGATGAAGATGATTATTCTTATAGTGATTATGATGAAATAGATTATCAAGATAGCAATGAATTAGAAAGTGAAGAAGACTACGATTCTGATGCTCTTGAAGATTATAGTTCCGAGCCTGCAGAAGATGATACAAGTAATGAAGATGAGCTAGAAGACAGCTCATCAGAGAGCACTGAAACTTCTGAAGAAACTACTTCAGAATCTAGCACTTCATCTTCAGAAAGCACTGAAACATCAAATGAATCTGAAAATTCAAGCGAAACTGACACTTCAAGTGAAAATTCTTCCTCTGATTCCAGTATATCAACATCTACAGGAACCATAGCAGAAGGAGTAGAAACAGTTAACAGCAACCTAGCAGACTTATCATCACAGTTTAGTTCCTCAATGCAAACTCTGAATGATCAATTGGACGTTGCGATTAATATAAATTCTCAAGTAGGCGTTGCTCTTTTAGATAACCAAATTTCTGACCTAGAATATGAACTTGAAAAAGTAAATGACGAAATAGATGACCTGGAAAAAGAATATGCTGACCTCACAGGGGAATGCGATTCTTCAGATACATGTACAGACTGTTTACAAAATTCAAATTGTATATGGTGCAGCTCCTCACAAGAGTGTATGGTAGGAGACGGAGATGGCCCATATAGTGATTCTTGTAGTGAATATGATTATAAAGAATGCTCAGATGGAGAATGTGGAGGATATGTAGACTGCACGGAGTGTTTGACCAATAGTTTATGTGGATGATGTGAGAATGGAAGTTATTGTTTGGCTGGAAGTGACGATGACTCTGGCAGCTGCAGCTCCTCGTTTTATTATTATGATCAATGCCCAGATGGTAGCTCTGAAAGTGAAAATAGTAGTTCGGAAGAGGATGAAGTTAATGAGGATAGTGAAAATAGTGAAGATAGTGAAGAAGCTGAAGAGCTTCAAGAAGAAATAGACGATTTAAAAGAATATGCAGCTAGTCTGGAACTCCAAATTGAAGACTTAGAAAATCAAAAAGAAGCGCTTCTAAATACTGCGTCTGAAGGGACCAGTATTGAAATTGATGGAACTGTTGTTGAAGACAATCTTCAAGGACTTGGTCAAGAAGTAGACAACTTAGCAGAAGAAGAAAACGATGACTCCAGAGCTTATCAAGAATATCTAGCAAGCGTTTACAGTCAAACCATTATTGATTCTACTGATGAAGCTATTGAAGAAAGTACTGATGAAATTATTTCTGAACTTAATGACAGCGAGCAGGCAATTCAAAGCGACATTGAAAGTATGGACAAAAGCTTAAGCAACCAAATTGACGATATTGATGACCAAGTCATTGAAATTGATGAAACACTTAATGAAGCAATTGACTCAACCGAAGAGTGGCAACAAGAACAAAATGAAAGCGAGTCGGTATCTACAAATTCAACGTCTGATGCTACAGAAACAACGGAAACTTCTGAAGATAGAACTGAAACCACAACAGAAGATGAAGTAGTCGCTTAGATGAACTAATATATAATTATTTTTAATTCACCTAATAAAATGATAATTAAATAGCTTGGATAATTATTTATTATAAGAATCAAGTTATGAGCTTTTAGGTTATATAAAAATAATAATGGTAATTATAATAAAAAAAATCCGATCACCCGGATTCGAACCGGGGACCCTGGGATGACTATTTTTCTACAGTCCCATGCTCTACCAACTGAGCTATAATCGGAGACATGCTTTTCTCCTATTTTTCAAATAAATACATTTCAAAATTATCATACCAATTAATAAATATCAAGTTATCTTAATTGTCATCAGCCACTTTTGGCGCAAGAAAATACTTCAATTCTCCCAAATCAAACACAAACTGTATCACAATTGGCACTTCTGGCGACAAAAATAGCACAACTTCTTCTGAAAGCATAGCCGCCTTATTAAATAAATTCAAATACCTCAACGAAAAAGCCATATTTACATTTCCATTGACTCTTATAAACAAATTTTCTTCAACTTTATCTGAGACATTCCCCCTCATTGTTATGCACCCTGCGCCAACATTTCCGCTAACAGCGAATTTTATAGCTTCTTTATCGATAGAAATATTTAGAGTGTCAGTTACCTGTGTTAATTCTCTACAAATCTTTGTAAGCTCTAAACTTGACATTTTTACCTCAGCGCTGTATTCTTGCTCTGGGATACCTAAATGTTCTGCGTCCAACGTCAATAAATTTAAATTAAATTCGCATATTTTCTCATTGTTAGGACCTTGAAAGGTGAGGGTGAGAATACCTGAGTCGTTTTCTGATTTTAATTTAATTGAGTCATCGTTGCCAGCTATTTTTAAAAGCTTGTTGAGGTATGTAATAGAAATGCCAAGGTTTTGTGGTCGATCACATTGAAATTCTTCGAATTCACTTGCTTTGAGGATGAGAACGATAAGAGCGATGTGAGAGCTATCCATAGCTTGGATACTCAAGCCGTCAGATGTGATTTCGAGGTTTACTTCGGTTACGAGCTCTTTGATGGATTCAACTATTTTTTTCAAAACGACGCCATTAGATAGCACTGCTTCAAACATTGTTTATTAAGCCCCCCAAAAATGATATTTAATTTCTTAGTAAAGATCTTTGAGATTTTGCCTTGGGCTATTTACAATTTAAGAGAATGTCTTCTTATTTTTGAGAAAGATTATTTTTGTCTTTTAAAACAAAAGAATGAATATTCTGTATTATTCTCAATTATTTTATTATGAAATTCATTTATTTTGAATTTAATCAATTGTAAGGCATTCAATCTTTTAATAATTATCTGAGACATAAAAAAATTATTTGAAATTTATATTACAAAAGCTTCTCATTCTCTAATATATTCAATAATAGCTTTGGAGAAATATATATTAAAGCCTTTTCTTCTTAATACTCATTAAGTTTTATAATAAGAATACAAGATCAATTATATATTAAATTCTTCTTTCTCTTTAATAGAATTCGGATTCAGGATTTATTTGATTGACTTTAAAAGTTCATAACTCTCAAGAATTTAGAACTAAGAAATAACTATAACTGAGCTATTAATTTCTAATAAATTATGCCATTATTATCTTTAAGGTTAGATAGAAGCTATATTATAAAAATTAAATAAAATTTCTCGGTAAAATGAATTATATAACATAAGCAATAAATTATAATATTTATTAAGGTAATAAATTTAACGATATGGATAGTCCACCACCATTATCTAACAGTCAACTGCCAATTGAAGCCAATGAAGCCAAAACTCCTCAGCCAAAACGGTCAATATTGAAAAGTGTAGGAAGCTCAGGAAGTGATCTTTCGTTTGTCAAAGATAACGCAAGCCCACGAAGAGAAAAGATGACCAAAGGCCGAGAAATGTGGTTAGCTACCAAATCAAGAAAAGAATTTGAAAACAAACTTCAAATTATGCAAAACCGAATTAACCACTTAAAACTGCAAAAAGACAAATCAATTCAGCATATTGAGATTTGCAAAAAGAAACACGAAATCGAGCAAAAATTCAAAAATGAGAGAGAGGAAGAATTACAAAAACTAATGGACCGTAAGCTTGAAAAATATAGAGAGCTTGAAGAAAGGAAAAAGCATGTACAAGATATCGCTGAAAAACGAAAAATAGGTGTACAAGTAGCTAAAGAAAGATTAATCAAGAAAAACAGAACAAATAATCTAATAACAAAAGAAGAACGAAAAGAGAATGAAGAGTTCAAAAAGAAAATGATTGAGGAAGAACAAGAAAAAGCTCAAGAAAGAGCCAAATCTGCAATTAAGCAAAAAAGGGTAAACAGCCACAGAAAAAATACAAATTCAATGCTGATGCTGAAATCCAAAGAAGATGAATTCCATCAAAGGATTGAGTCAGAAGCAAAAGTGACAAACGATGTGAAGAAAAAGATAGAAGAACTTGAAATTCTGGAGAAAACACTAATTGAAGAGCTCCAAGAAACCAAAGTTTTGGAAGAATTAGAGATGAGCAGAACTTTAGGTATTTCCTTCTTTTCCGTAAATTCGACTTCAAGAACAAGTCGTGATAATTAAATAATTTTGCATTTTTTGATGAATTTATAGCCTCCTTTATTATTATAAAATGAACTTAACATGAATTTCCATTTTTCTAGAAATCTGGTGATATATACAAATTTTAGACAAATATTATGTTTTACTGTTTTTGGTAAATTACTTCCTCCCATCCTTGCCTATATGCCATGGTCCTGGCCATAACAAATAATAAATCACTAAGCCTATTAATGTATACAAAAACATTTTCATCAATTTCTTGCCTTTCAAGCAAAACAGCTAAGCTTCTTTCTGCTCTTCTGCATATAGATCTTGACATATGCAATCTTGAACTTGCTTCTCCTCCTGATGGCAGTATGAAATTTGTTAATTTCGGAAGAGCAGCATCTAAAATATCAATCCAGTTCTCCAAAACAGAGATGTTAGAAGGATTAAACCTTGTTTTTTCAAGTTTAAATGTGTCTTCAGATGATTGAATAGTTGCTATACAAGCGCCAATGTCCATTAATCTATTTTGGATTGTAAAAATTATATTCAATATCTGAGAGTCTTCAGAACATGCAGCAGCTGCTAATCCCAGACTTGAATTTAGCTCATCAGTATTTCCTAAAGCATCAAAAACTGGACTGGATTTGCTGAGCCGCTCGCCTGTGTAAAGGCTAGTAGTGCCACGATCACCAGTCTTTGTGTAAATTTTACTTTTGGCTACTCGCTCCATTTATGATAATACATTAAATAATGAGACCGAATTTAGAAAAATGCAATTCACTAATAAAATCATATTTAAGGCTATAATTAATAATGTTTGCTCGCTATGCTTTCAAGCTTTTTAGAGCTCAGCCTTTTCAATCTTTTCGACCTTTTGCAAACATTGATGAGGCTTCTGACCCAGAACAAAGCAAGCTAAAAGCAGTTGAGTCAGCTCATGAATTTATTGATAGAATAATCAAGGCAAACAAAGTGGTCCTTTTTATGAAAGGAACTCCAGATAATCCACAATGTGGGTTCAGCAACTATGTTATTCAAGCTTTAAAGTATTATCGAGTTGAAGATTTCCAAGCTGTGAATGTTTTAGAAGATCCAGAAGTACGTGAAGAAATCAAAAAATATTCAGACTGGCCAACACTTCCACAGCTATATATAAATCAAGAGTTTGTAGGAGGATGTGATATCCTTACAGATATGCACCAAAAAGGGACACTAATGGAGTTTTTTGAGAAAAATGGGGTAGTGAAGAAGCAGAAAGAGGAATAATTTAATACATATTAACTGCTCATCGTTTGAAGTTGATTTATAAAGCTATGCATAGTTTAAGTTATCATGAATCAAGATAAGTAGAATTAGAATTTATAAATACCACTATATTCAAATAGAACCATAATTGAATTTATTATGGATTAAATTTTAATTCTTCAGAATTTTATTCCAAATGGCTATATATTTTTCATGATCAGAAAATAGAAATTATATAGCCTATTTTCAGGAATAGATTTCCATGCGTAGCTTCTTTAATTCGAGCAAGCGCAGATGACATCCAATCTCAAAATTCTAAAGCCACATAAATTAAGCCAATTTGGCTTATGAAGTCGGCTTTTCAACTTGGCTGGGATGATAACTCATCAAGCATAAATTTTGAATTAGATGGAGAGTAATGACAGAAACAGGATTTAAATCGATAATATAAAATAATTTCAAAGCATTTAGGCTTCTTTCTAGCTCAAATATTTTTTAAAAGATCAGCTTTTGGTTTGATATTTATTAAAAACAATATTGAAATGCTCTTATATGATGGAAAAGATGAAAGCAAACATAATGCAATAAGCATTGTAGACCATTCTGAAATAATCTAATTAATATTCCAAAGTGAAATAATTATTGATCAGAAACAATTTAGAGCATTCAAGAGCTTAACCTTAGCCCCGATGGTTTATTTGGAAAATAATAAAAAGCTGGGAATAGTTGAAAATAAAAGATCATTACTCTCCTCATTCAAGATCAAGGCAAACCATTGAAAACATCTATTATTAGGGAAATTAATCTCTATCAAAGCCAAGCAAATAATTTCTAATATTATGTTGAATTGATATTTATTCTTCTTATATTTCACCAATCAATATAAAACAATGTAATTTAAGGAAAATACAAGAATAGAGAGCATTATAATTAATTTATCGATTTCTGACATAAATCTTTGATTTTTGAGTTATCAGTTTCACAAAAAATATGAAAGGCTAAATTTAAGTTGGAGAATAATTATGAATTAAAATAATCACAAATAATTCTTAGGAAAAATATTTTTTAAAATCCTCAAAAAAATACTGAATATTTTTCGTATTATCTTGGCAGCTAGATTTAATTCCATAATGCATATTGGAGATAAATTCTGAAAATTTATAATTTTAATAGAGAAGGATAAAAATGGACCAAGGTTCTGGCTATGACAACGACTTTCCATCTGCCAAAGATATTAAGGAAAGTATATCTACAGTCTTTAAAATAGACCTAAAGAATACATTTGCTAAGGGTATGAGACTCTCACAGCACGCACAGTAATATTCTATATAGAAAAACAAAAAGACTTATTGAAAACGAAGCTTTGGCTGGGATTGATTCTAAGGAAAAAGCATTCCAATTCAGAAAAATCATAAGAGAATTTTTAATTTGAATCCACAAGTCAAGGGCCGTCACACTTTCTGACGTCCAATTCTGGGAATGGATAAAATCAATCAATGCTGAAAATTCAAATAAAGACAGAGATTTTAAAGCTACTTGTGCGGATTTTATCGAGAAGCTTTTGAGCAACTCTCAATTTAGAGTAATAATGCAGGTATGGATGGCTGAATATGAAAGAACATTGGATGATGGAGAAGAAAATATGAAAACAAAAGTAATTTTGGAATATATAAAACAAAGAATCAGGAAAGATACCAAAAGTACAGTAAATAATAAAAAAAGGTGCATTGAATTGCAAGCTACTCCAGAAAGAAGAGACTGCGAGATTCAAACAGAAGTTTCGGATGAAGCCGAACAATCTATAGATGAGCTTAGTAAAGAGCTCGAAAGCAAATCAACAATTCTAACTTTGATGAAGAAAAATTTTAGGGACCAAGAAAAAATGATTGAGACTTTAAAGAAAAAAATTGAAAGTATCGCAGGAAAGACTTACGAAAGCGATTCATAATTTAAATTCAATTTGTAAAAAATAAGTTAACCATTTTTACTATAACTTTGTGGAAAAATAGCCACCGCTAGCTACTTATGTATTAAATTATTTTAAAAATTTCAAAAGATAAGCGAATGAAAAATCTAACCTTTATTATTTGTGGCTAATAATTACAAGTTCAAAAATGATTTTTTATAAAGATTCGAATATCTATTTAATTTATTTTTTTTAAAATTTTAAACCAAGAGTAAAATCTTTAATCATTATTTACTCTACCTAGCAACAAGGCTTATTTATGGGCTTATTATCCATTCTTAAATTCAATTGCTGTCCTTCTGTTTTTTGATATTGATCTGACGTTGAGCCTTTCCTTTTCTTAACTGAGTTATTATAAATTTCTTCTAAAAGTGTTTCAAAAGCTTCTTTTATCATTGTAGAGGTGACTGCAGATGTTTCGATAAACATTAATCCTTCAGCTTGTGCGAATTTCCTAGCTTGCTCTGTATTAACTTGTCTTACTGCAGGATTTTCTAGTGCTAAATCAATTTTATTTCCTACAAGCATAATCACAATGTCTGGTTCAGCCTTGGATTTTAATTCTTCAATCCAACGTTGTGCATTTCCAAAAGATCTGGCGTTTGTGATATCATAGACTAGTAATGCTCCAATAGCTCTTCTGTAATGCGCTGATACAATAGCGTGATATCTTTCCTGTCCTGCAGTATCCCATATCTGTGCTTTTACTGTCCTTCCAGAGCGAAGAGTTACAACCCTTGTTGCAAACTCAACTCCAATGGTGGGATTTTGGTTTTTTGGTAAAGAATTTTTGATATATCTTGAAACAATGTTAGTTTTGCCAACGCTGGTGTCTCCTACTAAAACTATTTTATATAAGAAATCGTAGTCTTCTTCTGGAGCACTATTCATTTTATAAGTTTAATTATGAATAACGAATTAGTTTCCATTGTTAAAAGTTAAAATTTCATTCAAAAATTGGATTTATTTCGAAATATAAATAAGTAGAGCTTATTTATTAAATGATTGCATTAGCTAGAGAAGCTTTAAAATAAACTAAGCGTGCCCAAGTCTATCTGCTTATTTAAATTAATTAAAATCTTTATCTGCTAAATATTTTATATTCTACAAGAATAAAGATTATATTGAATCATCATAAAACTTTTACCTTGTATGAGAGAAAGACCATTTTTAAAAAATTTGAAGAATGAGATATAGATTAAGAAATAAAATAAATAAGAAAAAAGTAATAGCATTTTTTGATATAAGGGATATGTTATCTGGGATTTAAATCCTTTAATTAAGGATCCAATCTACCAATAATGCATAATAGCTTGCTAAAATTTTTTTGAACAATCAAAATTATTAAAATGGCTCGTTTAAAAATTCTGGAGTAACTTTTTATTCCAAATAAGTTACAAGTTAGGAACATATGCAAATTCTCTAGTTTTTATAGTGGCTGCTATCATTAATTCAGTATGATAAATGATGAAATCAATTTATTTCAAACTGAGTATAAGGGCAGACTATAGCTTGAGATCATAATTAATTGTGTATTTTTAAGTATCCTAAATTATTCACATCATAAACTATTAATAGTCCATTTTTCCCACTATAATACTCTGGCGCAATAGTATAATATCTATTTTTTGGAGAGATACCTTGCCTATCTTTTATTATCCATATAGATCAAGCCAAATTTTAATTGAATATTTAGCTCTTATGGCAGACAATTTAAAAAATAGATCAAGAATCTGACATATATCTTGGTATCAAATTGATTTCTTGCAAATGTCATATTAAAAATTATTAATTAGCAAGCTTAAGCAAATTCAAAAAGCTGCAAGATATTATTCAGAACAAATCTTAACCTCCCTAATAATCAGTTTCAATTTTTGCTTATTTATTTACTTTCCAACACCATAAATTTAGCTCAAAGTACTTGCAATTTCCTTTAACACATAATCACCATACAGATGACATTCTTTTATTTCCTAATTCTTATATCAGCTTGAAATCTTATCTAATTTGCTTTGTTGAATGAAATCAAATTTTGTTTCAAAGTCAGGATGCTTAAAGTGCAAAGTAAGTTGAGAACTAGCAATTCAAATAAATACATTTAGTTATTTCATCTGGGAATAGTTCCTAGTTTCTGAATTTTGACATCTAAAACTGTTTAGTATTGTATTGCGAAATTGAAAGAATGAGACAAAAAGGAAAATTAAAATGAAGAAACAAAATAAAAAATTGGCGAAGGCAAATGATAAAGTGCTTGATTTTGAGAACTTTTATATTCTAATTGACAGGGTTTAAATTTCTCAACTGTAATTATTTCATAATAATCCTACTTTAAATATTATTTTATTTCAATTATTTTGGTTACTTTTAAAGAATAAAAAGTTAAATAGTATTACCTAATTGATAATTTTATGTTTTATTTATCTTAAATGATAAAGGTTTTTATATGAATTTCTTTTTTCTCTAAGCTAATATAAATCTCTTCTAAAGCATTATCAAAAGTTTCGTTCAGCATAGTAGATGCTTAGGCAAACAACAGATATTCAATTCTTACAAATTCTCTAGCTTATTCAGTATCTGCTTCTTTTAATTTAGGATTTTTAATAGTCAAATTGTTTTATTTCCTAAAAGCATGATAATGGCATCTGGCTAATTCTTCGAGTCTATATTGCAGGTTCCCAAAAGATCTTGCACTTGCAATAACATAAACTTATAGTGTTCCAATAGCTTTCCTTAAGTGCGCAGGAAACATAGTACTATATCTTTCTTGCTCTCTAGTCTCTAAATATTGTGTATATCTCTCTTTTTTCAGATTAGAGTGACGCTACTTTCTAAAAATTCAGCTCCAATCGCAGGATGACTAGAATTAAGAAAAAAGTTTTGATATCTTGATAATGCATTAGTTTTCCCTATAAAAATTTTCTATTAAACTATTTTTCAGGAAAAATCATAGACTTCCTCAGAATCAGTTTCCATTTTATATAATAAATTAATTAATTTACATTCCTGCAATCCTAAATTTATTGTAAAACACTTGTAATTTTCCTTCACAAGCAACTACCATTATATGAGTGACTATGTTATCACTTCTTGCTCTCTTATTACGAGATTGGACATCTTTAACAATTTTATCAGGTGCAAAAGCTGCAGAGCAAAATGACTTGTTTTTAGATATTGGGAAATATTCGTAGCTATAATTTTTAAAGTTCTTTTTTCTTGAATAAAGAGGATTAATTTTAGGGGCCCATGTACAATAAGTGTTCCAAAGGTAAACATTCCCATTTTCTGAACCTGATATAACATGAATTAAATTATGCGAAAAATTCGGTTTCAATGGAAATTTCTCATTAACAAAACCTTTGTATTTTTGCTTAAGTGTGAAATCTTTTAAGTTATAAAGCCTCATCCTTGAGTCATTGGTTGTTATCAACGCTAGCTCATCATCTAGAAAATCAAAGCCTGTGACTTTCCGTCCTGCCTTTTTCCTACCCCAGCTGTTTTTGCAGTTAATTTGTGTAAGTAAATTCATTTCTATGCAAGGCTCATACATGAGGACTTGGCCATGTAAGCATCCAATAAGGACTAAATCTCCATTTGGAGTAAAAGCTCCTGCAGTAATTAACTCAGGAGTTTTAGTTGAGCTTATAAGTGTATAGCTAGGGATATTTCAGACCCTGATAGTCTTATCGTTACAGCCTGTCAGGATATAATTTGCATTAACCGGATGAAAACAAGCACAGGTTACAACTTCAGGGTGCTTAAACTGTAAAAGAGGTCGGGAGTCTCCAATACTTCATATAAAGACATTCCAATCTTCACCTGCTGACAGAAAAAATCCCGAGCCTCTTGCCCATGAAATATCTAAAACTGTCCGATTGTGGCCTTTCATGACATTATAAGGGATTTCGCAAAATAAATTTTGTGGTCCGTACGGTCTTTGTTTTGAAACTTCATAAAGCTTGATTTCTGGATTTTCTCCTCCAACTGCTAAAAATCTGCCATCTGGGCTGAATTTTAATATCCATATTTTATTGTGAATGTTCTCATCAACATCAATTACTTGAATTTTTTCAGACTCAGCAAATTCGAAAAAGTCCTTATGCTGCTTTTTTATAATATTTCTTATTGATGGATTCGGTAATAAATCTGGCTCTTTATGTGACATTGAGTTATATGTTGAATATTCTGATAGAGATATACGAGGTGATGAAAAATCAGAGAGAGAAAGACGGGGAGTGGAATCGTAGAAAGGATTATGAGAATTGTCAGATTGGTTACTTTCTGAGCCTGTATGACTCAGTACATCTGAAAATTTGAATCATGGGGATTCAGCACTTGATGTGCTTGATCTCATCTGTTCAGTTGTTTCGAATGCGTCAAAAAATTCTTCTTCGTCGCTTACACCAGGAGTTTCCATTTAATGATTTATTATCAAGACTAAAATGTGCTAAATTTCTCCTATTATAGTGGTATTAATCTATCTGCAGAGGTGAAAATATTAGGTTGGAGAAAATTCCATTTATATTGCATTTTTTATTAATGAATTAAATATGAAATATTTCTTAGCTTTAAAAGGTTTTTTACAAAATACGAATATTTAGAATTTTGAGCTTAAAGTTAAGCTTTTTTCACTGACTATATTTATTTTTATTTATAACTGATTTTTAAAATGAGTTTTGACAAACCATTCAGCTCTAGATATGAGTTTTCCAACCGTTATGACAATTTAAACCAGCAAAGATCTTCCCAGGATTATAACCCTAGGACATCAAATAGCCAGCTATCACACAACTCCCCACAAGAAAGTTTAAGATCTTCCTTGGAAAATCGATTTTACCCAGCATCTCCTGAAGCATCTCGCCAAGAAATGAAAACCAATTATGAGAGAGGAATAAGGACTTCTAATGATAATCTCTCAATTCAAGAAATTCAGCAGCAACGCAGTCTTGATATCCTTAGATCAAATATAAAAGATCTCGAGCTACAGGACCAGCAAAATGAAGAAAAACATGAACTTGAAAAAGCTAGGCTCAAGCACGAATATGAGATCAAAATCGAAAACCTAAATAGAGACCTAGAAAATCAAATTCGGACCAAAAACTCCAAATTAAGAGATATCGAATATACAATTGAAAGAGAGCAAAAAGCTTGGGAACAGCAAAAAAGAGAAATGAATCTACAGTTGCAAAGACTAAATGAGGAAACTGATGAGCTAAATGTAAAGGCGTTAAGAGATAATGATGAAATAAGGTATATACGAAGCCAAATTGAAGGCAGTCAACTAGAAGCACAAAAATTAGAAAGAGAAAGAAACTTGATCATAGAAAAGCATGAAAATGAGAAAAGAAGCACAATGGAAAGGCATGGATTTTCTATGAAGGAAATGCATATAAGAATTCAGGAATATGACGAAAAAATTATGAACCTTGAAATTGAAATTGCAGAAACCAGAAAACAAATAGCAAAAAATGCAGAGGAGTCTGAATTGATAATAAATGAATTGGAAAATAAAATTGAGAGCGCTGAAAATACGATAAAAATCCAAATGCAAGATATTTCAAGACTTAAAAATTCAAGAGATGAAGCAAAAACAGAATGCCAAATACTAAGCAATGAAGTATCTATGATGGAGTCTCAGATAGCAAAAACTCAAAATACAAACTCTGCAATGAAAGATGACATTGCTCGTCTTAATAGGTTGATTTATGGAAAAGGGGTCTCTCCAAGAAAACCCAGACAAAAACATATTTAAATATTAAAAAAAGCTTATATTACTCTATTAAAATTATTAGAATGATTATTTATGATGAGAAATAATAAATAACTATATTGAAAAAATCTGTTAAAAATGAATATGAATATCCACCTAAAATCATTTGATTTCGAAAATTCATTGACCTCAAATTCTAATCAGAGATTTCTTGTACCTTTAGGTGCTTATAATCCTAGAACCAGCATTTCTCAAGAAAAATCTGCGAAGCCTAGACTACGCAATTTGAGCAGTTCAAAAGAAAACGAAGACCATATAGAATCAATCAAAACACGCCCATCAACTGCATCAGAAAAGCAAAAGCTACGAGAAATAATAAAACGCTGCAAAAGACATGAAAAATCCCAAGAAATCTTATCGTTTCACAAATGCCCTGATTTAATTGAATTTCCGAAGTTTCCTGAAAGAAATTTAAATCACCGTAAACACAATTCCTTTCTCCATAAAGCCCAAGCATCGCTAAAACTAAGAAATTTTAAGCTTGACCAGTCCCAAAATCCAGAAATTGCTTACATTCATTATCAGCCTGTTTCTTTAGAAAGCACATCTTTTAGATTCACAGAAAAATACAAAAAAATCAAAGAGGAAGCAGATTTCCCACGTCGTATTTTTAAAACTTCTACAAGAAGAACGCTTTCTAATCATTTAACATTAAAAGAACAAACAGATTCTTCTGATATTTTGAGAATTAATAAATGCCCTTCACTGAATTCTACTAGAAGTAAGTCAGTGCCAAGGAAAACAAGGAGCATTTCAAGGGCCGCTTCAGATGTACAGACTGAAACAAATGATGAAGAAATAGAGATTCAATACTCAAACTTCGCAATTTATGAAAAAGAAAGCCAAGAAGAAGAAAGCCCAATAAGAAGAGAGCCTAGGTATTTAATGTAAAATAGATTAGTGACAGTAATATTCTGTTGTATCAGCGATATCTTTTACACGTTGAAGTTTTTCTGCGAAAGTTTTTGAGTGGTGCTCAATAACAATTAATTGGTCTTTGGCTTCGAATCTTCTGCTTTTGTCGATACTCATATGACTTTCTAATTGAGGGAGTTTTTGATTTCTCGAAAGAGTGCTTTGATTTCTCTTATGGTTTTTATTTTTAGAGTTTAGGCTTATGCTTTCTTTAATCGGAATTGTGGAATACAGAGTCATTTTTGACTTTGGAGAAATTTCGATGATATAAGGTTTGTATAATAAATGATCATCCATATTTAAACTTCTATTAAGGTTTCTTCTGCCTAATGAGCTTTTAATATCCCGAAAGTGGATTGAAGGAATTCCTTTGCCTTCAATAGTTACTGATCTGTCCGTAAAGCTAGACTGAGAGTTGTTTATATTCTCTTTTGTTTTTGAGAAGGATGTAGGTTTATCGGAAAATTTTTTATATGTTGTTTGATTTGGGAAAAATGCAGTTTGAGGGCCTTCTCCTAAAATATCTGTCAAGAAGGAAGGAAGCATTGATGGCTTTTTTTCAAGGCTAGATTTCCTACCTGTTTTTATTTGAGGCTTATCTACTTGTTGAAAAGTAAAAATTGGCTTATTGGATTTAGACGTGCCAGTTAAATATGATTGAATTGGAGCAGGATCTATTTTAGTCTTAGTAACAAAGGTAGTCATTGGATTTTCTAGTTGAACAAGTTTTCCAGGAGTCACTGCAGAGGGATAGCTGATTATCGAAAAATCCCCATTTAAATGCTTTGAGTTGATCATCATTTTGCACTCACAATATTTATTAACAATTTATAATTAATTTCTTTATTGATGCAACTTAATCCCGAATTGTACAAATCTGCAATCTCCATGAATCATAGAGTATTTTTCAAAGACTTCAAAGACATCTAACTCAAATGCACAGATACTTCGAATTATATCGGATTGGTCAATATGCATAGGAGTTCCTGACGTGAAGAGGATTGTGTTTCCTTCTCGGTATTCGACTTGATCACCTTGCAGGCAGCTTGATAATCCAAAAACTGAGACTTTTGGAACTAAAAGCTGCAGCTGCACACTTAACTGTTGCTCTGATCTCAGAATAAAGAGAAACGACCGAGTGCTTGTTCTATACAAGAACTCGAGTAGTAGTTTTGTACCTTGAATATTTAAAATATAAATATAATATAACGATGTAAAGCACGGCAAACTGTGTATAGATTTCAATGGCTTTTCCAGATCTCTCAAATTAAACTGTATTTGTGCATGTGGCAGCACAATTGCGTCACTTAAGCTTGATATTTCAGCCACGTGATGGCATTCAATATAATGTGCAAATATCGCGTTAGAGTATTCACTATAAAATCCGCATCTATTTTCCCCAGTTTCATACGAACAATAATGAATTCTGTTAACTCCACAGGTCTTTTTGTGCCTGGAAAGCTCAGACATCCGAACTTGTTGTCCACATAACTCACATAAAAGTGAGATCATACCTAAGATTTCTTCAATTTGGTGATTACGCACCATATCTCGTTTACAATAAAAGCAGGTGTTTTTCTTTCTCATACAATTTCCACAGATTTTTACTTCATGGTGAGTTGTGCATGAGAATACATAGTCACTGAAAGGATCAGCACAATAGTTACAGACGAGGTAGTTGATACATTCAGGCCTAAGAGAGAAAGATTGAGGGCTGAGGGATGAAGGGGTGCTTGAATGAGATGCTGAGCTTTGCTTAGATTGAGAAGAGTAAGGCATTGGAGTTCCTATTCGAGGATGGGCATTAGGTATTGGCGTGCTACAGTTCCACATTTAAATTTAATTTTCCTAAAGCCCCGGATTATATTGTTGTGAGTGTCTACTATATAATAAAAATGCAAATTTACAAATTTATAGGTTTTTTTAGTCTTTTTTCTAGTTTTTCACATAACACATTACTTGAAAAATTATTGCACGTATTAAAACGTTTGTTGTGAAATATCAAAATGCCTTATTTCGTATATTAATCGATATCAAATAAAAATTTCCCAATTTCAAACATAAAAACCAGTTATTATAAGATTTATTAAACTGGTGATAAATATGCTGAAATAATTAATTATTACATATAATGGATTCAAGTAGTTACATTGATATCCATATCGATACCAAACTTAACTGAAAACGTCACCAACTAATTCATCAGTCCAGACTAGAGAAAATCAAAAATTCACCACCAATTGTTCCCAGCCCTAGCTCCTCTCTTCTTGACTTACAAAAAACAAAAGACAGAACTAAAGCTCATTATCAAAAAGAATATATTGAAAAAATCAAGCAACAAAATAACGCTCTGCTTGATAGACTTGTTAAAATTACAACGGCGAGCAAAAATAAACGATCATTTACTCCAACGTTGAAATCTTTAAACATAAATAAGAGAATAAAAGAGTCTCAAAGGATAACCGAAGAAAATATGAGACTTGCAGACAGAATAAGCCACCGAAAAAGTACTTTGTCGTTTGGGAGCTGGGAAGATTCTTATAGACAAGCGAGAAAATACAAAAGAAGTATATCAAAAATTCTTCTGCAATAATATGAATTTTTATTAATATTTCTTGTATTTAATTTACAATATTTCATAATGCAGCGGCAATTCCTTGCATAGTATTTAAATTAAATTTATTCGTCAACATAACGATTATTAAAAATTAATTTATTTATAATTTTTACCATTTATTAAGCACTATTGAATCTTATTCTTTTTAATAATAAGCCTACTGGCTGTTAAAATTTTTAGTAACGATACAAAATGATATAAATTTTAATTAATTTTTTTTGAAAAATCAATTGTTTTTAAATTTTGAGCTGCTAGCTTTTTACTCAGCTTATCCTGCAGACTTCCAGGTAAAACTTCTGGAATTTTTATGATTTTTCTCCCAGTTTTTGTGTAGACTAATGAGTTTATTATTAATTGAAAGAAACTCATGATAAACCAATTCAAAACGATAGCAGAAGGCATTGTGATAGATACTGGGATTCCAAGAAACGCAAAATATTTAAAATTTTTAGATATAGAGCCATACATTCCAGGAATAGCTGTGCTATTTTTAATGTTCAGATAATTGCAGATAGAAATAGCAATTGGAAGAATATAATAAGGATCTGGGATTGCTAAATTTGAAAACCATAAAAATCCATCTGAAAGAAGAGCTGGGAAATTTTCTGGTGAATTTGACAAATTTTTGAGGGTAAAAAAGAAAGAAATTAAAAATGGGACTTGTGTCAATGAATAAAATTGGACATCATTTCTAATTCCATAAGAACTTCTGAGCCTTAAAAAGTCACTTTTCAGCTCTTGCAACTGCTTTACGTTGCCTGATTTCATAAGTGCAGCAGTGTCTCTATTATATATGCTCATCTCAGGAGCAAGCATTTTTGTTTTTAGGGCAATAATTTGTGCTCATAATATAATTGGGCTGTATAAAAGTCTAAAACCTACCGAAAGAGCGATAATTCCAAATCCTATTCCGTAGCCCATGCTATTTATATGCATAAGCGAATCCTATGTAATTATTACAATTGAAAAGTCACGAATTGCTTCATAAAATCCTGAAAATAAGCCTATATTTGGCAGTTCTGTGTATTCTGCTAACGGAGGTGTTAAGCCAAGACCAGGAACACTACTCAAATAAAAATCTAAAAGAGAGCCTTCATGTTTTATAATTGAAAAAGACCTTGTTAAAGCTCTAATCCTGATCATTTTATAATAATTTATTTGTTAAATGTTTTAATTTTAGTTTTTATGATCTTCTTGATTAATGATGCTCAAGCTTATTAGGCTTCCTATAAAATCCTGTCTTATAGTTTGACATACTACTATTTTTCCTAACGAAGTAGCTCGACTATATAATATTTTTCTAGATAATACTTTTTTCAGCTATGATTAAAATATTCCACTTTTGTCATTGGCGATACAAACTATTAATACTTTTGATAAAATGGAAAATTCTCTTCTGAACCCTGAAGATATTCATGAAAGCGCTGTTTCATTTCTTGAAACCTTAAACGAAGTAGGTGGCTGGGAAATATATGACGAAAAGGACGATATTATCTCTAAAAGACGTCTAGATGACGATGGATATTACATATATAATAGCCATATAATAATTGAATCCACGCCTGAAGTAGCACTTGATATAATTTTAAACGAAGATAGGCGAAAGCAATACTTTGAGATCCTATTAAAATCATCAGTACTCAAAACATGAGGCGAAAGCATGAAGTTGATTTATATGCAACTTTCTTATCCTTGGTTTTTGTCAAATAGAGAAGTAATTATTTTGCAAGGAGTAAGCAAAACAGAAGATGAATCAATTTATGTAGCATGGAAAAGTGTGGACGCACCAGAAAAACCCGTAGAGAATGGACTTATTAGGGCAAATATTGATATAGGAGGGTTTGCGATAAAAAATGCAGGGGAAAATAAGATCTTTGTTTCATATACAATAAAGATTAATTCTCAAGGATTGGTGCCTATTTCAATGAGCAATTACTTAAGCAGACACAATGCACAGGTTATTGCAAAAATTAAAGATTTGATAAATCAGCATTATCTTGCATAGTAGAAAACAGTTAAGATGACAGGATTTATAATATGATAATTATGATCTAAAATGATGGTTTAATAGTCTAGCCAATTACTTAAATATTCACATTCAGCAGGATTAATTAGCCCATCTTCGTGGCATTGCCTTTGAAGAGGGCATCCTATACATGGTATCACTAAAGGCTCTGGCACAGCCCATTTAATTGTTGTGTATTTGCCTGACCCAGAATCCTCAATTTCATGCAACGCCAATAGAGAATTTACAACCTCTTTAATATCTTGCTCAGTCAAATCTTTGTCTACTCTTTGTTTTAAGTGTCCTGAAATTTCTTTTAAACTCCCAGGCTTATCCTGCAAGAACATTTTTGTGTATGAGATTAATAATCCCAGTTTATTCCTATCAAACTCTTGCTCGCTAAACAAAAACCCTCCGGTTACATCTTTATTAGCTTCAACTCCTTTCAAAAGTCACATTGTTCTGTTTTTGAATTGCACAGACTTAACAGAATAAACTAGCCCTTGCTTTTCTAAATTTTTTAAAATTTTGTTAATTTGAGCAATTGGGATTTCTGTTTTTGCTTTGATTTCTTGGTTTCAGACTCCTTTATTTCCAGCTTCACGGATAATTTGTAATATAAGATTTTCTTCAGGAAGCAAAGATTTAATGCTTTTTGCTTGCTCTTCGCTTTGATAGTGATATGCTACTTCTCCATCTTCATCTGTGATAGAAATTTGTCCAGATCCAATTAAAGTGTTCAAGACTGCTACTTTTTCTGATTCATTAATTGGGCCAAATTGTGAGAGATGATAGTCAAGCTCAGAATTTTTTAATTTGGGGTTTTCTTCTAAGAGATTTAGAATTAAGGAGTCCATATTATTACTAAAAGGAAAGAGAATTGGAGTTTATCATTACAGCAAATTCTTGAATAATGTAATTAATTGTACCAAATTATCATTATGCCAGATAATAAAGTTTGAAATAAAAATTTCATTAATAGTTTAATTTCGTGTATTATGATCCAAAATTAATTACATTGGAGAGCCATTCAATTTCTTCATGCAATCCATCCCCTCTTACAGCACAGCATCCTTGAATATGCCAAATTCTTCCTCTAATTAAAAAGAATTCTAGTATTTCTGTGATCTCATTCAAACTAATTGCATTAGGCAAATCTTGCTTAGCATTACTTCTGATAGCATTTCTGAGAACAGATATTTTAAAATTTCCATTCTTCCTCTATCACTTGAATCAATAACACAAATAATTCCTTTAATATTGGCATAAAAATATTTCCACAAAGTTTTAAATCGTAATGAGGATCCCAAGTCTTAACTGGCAAAAGTTAAGTTTCGAATCGAACACTTTCTAAGATAAATCCAATCGTTGGGCAGGCTATTTTAACCTCACCAATATTAGCTTATACAGCATCGTTGTCTTTCCTGCAAAGTCCATCCCAGCAACTAAAATTCCAGTTTCTTCTTTGGATACAATTCGCTCTAAAGGCTTCTTAAAAGATAAAAATTCCCCATTTATTATAGCATGTAATTTTTTTATCATATAATTGATTTAAAAATAACTATATTTGAATATGCTTCTTTTATATATATAGTATCAGAACAGTAAAGTATAAAACTGTCATAAATTTCAACTTTCTCAATTTAAATAAATAAAATTATGAGGAGACAAGAAGGGTTCATGCATAACGTAACAAATCAAGCCCCTGCGTCTATTTCCCCTTGGCAACTTCCATTTGGCACTAAGCTGTAAAATTTAGTCAGAGACTCAATGTTGCGAGCAGGCACCGCTCCTCCTCAAGAAGATTACAATTTAAGCCGAAAATCTAAACAAACCACCGATACAACGACTAAACTTTTTGCCTTTCCTACAAGACCTCAAAGTATTAGAAACCCCGTAAAACTTTACCCGAACCCGTTTAAAACAAGCACAAAATCGAGAAAAAATGATAAATCGCCCCATATGTCACCTGAAAGGACTGGAAGATATGAAAAAGATATAAGAAAAAGTAAGCTAAGGCTTGGAGAATTAGAAGATGATTCTGAAGGAAGCCACAGTGATATCGAAATATCAAGACCTCCAAGTAGACAAAATGATAAAGCTTTTGATCTTGAAGATAGGTTTTTTACCGTAAATTTTAAATAGAGACTCAATGGATTTATGCATAATTCAAAAGAGCAACATGAAATTAGACCTACAAGAAATACCATAAGCAATCCCAGGCCTCCATCTAGACATAAAACCCCTCCTAAAGCAACAGGCCTTGAGCTTCCACCTCATCCTGATGGAGATTTTATAAATATCCAAAATATGTATGATTTTCATTTGTCCTCAGACTCTGAAGAAAATGAGCCTTACGCTAACACCCAAACAATTTTCTCTGAAAAAAGTAAGGCATCTCTTAAAGAATCTTGAAAAAAATTGGAAAATAAATGTGAGACCAAACAAAAAATGAAATCAATTAAGGAAGATAGCGATTTGTCAATTAAGATCCCAAATAAAACAGAAACATCAATGAAAAAAAGTAATATTGAAATACCGATTATACTTAATAAAAGAACTAAAAAATGAACACCAATTTCACCTGGAAGAAGGGCAAAATCGAAGGATTTTGAAACTGAGGAAAAGATAGAGGAGAGAAAATCAGAAATTAAAATTGAAAAAAACTCAAAAAGAAAAGGAAATAAATTGAAAGAAAAACCAGGAAGGGCTGCAAGCAGCGCTTCAAAACCGAAACCTAGAGAATCACTGACATTTTTAAGCTCACTTGGATCAGAGTTTTTAGATTTGTTTGCAAGAGATAATGATTTTGTGTAAATTATGATGTATTTAAAAGTAAATAACCACCGCCAGTTCTCTAACTTATTTAAAATAAATTAATTATTTATAGAATTTCTTAGTGTCAATTAACTAATTTAATTTATAAAATTTATTTGAAGAAGGTTTCTTGTGATAATGTTATTATATATTAAATTATTTTTATAAAATCTCTTATATTAAATATTTTAAGTTTGTTTTTCAAGAATATTGATTTTTGTGATAGTTTACTCGTTTATGCAAGAATGTCATCAGTATTTCTTTATTATATTAACATACTATTAATCTTGAATAATAATTAAATTAATGGATCGTCTTCTTTTGGATTTTCAGTTTCGGCATACTGCATTAATATTACTCTATTGAAGCGTTCAGATCCATTTGACTCATCTCCACCAAGTCTATATCCTGTACCTCCAAAAGGCACATAAGAATTAGATCTTTTTGTTTGATTATTTAGCTGATTAGAATATCTTTGCTCATTTAAAGTAAATGAATCATTTCCTGCAGCAGAAAGTGTTATATAATTTGTAAAGTTCTTTAACCATTTAATTACACACAAATTATCAATGAATTTTGTTTTTTCATCTGAAATATAAGTAAAATTCATCCATTTATAAACGTCTACATAATTTTTTACGAAAATATCCTATCAAGATTCCTATAAGTAAATCTCATACAATTCCTACAATTAGTGAAATTACCAATAAATAAATCCATGGAAAATATTTAGCCTTTATCTGGATAGGGCATAAGAAAAAGGATGATGGTGCTTCTGGGTTCATGTTACAATTTATAACAATTTCAACCATGATAAGTGGCCACAGTCCTGCAGTTGCAACTATTGATAGCAAACTTAATGATGGAATAAAAGAAAGCCCATATAATAATGTTGCATATAAAAATTCAAGTATTATAAAATTCATGATAAAGAAGGATACATATTTTGCTGTGCCTAATCTTAATTCTGTTCTATATGCTACTGGCAAATAAGAGCACATCTCAAAAGCAAGAGTTAATAAATTAGATGCTATAAAAGGAGATGTAAAAACTCTTCAAATTTGCAAATTTCTAATTGTAAATATTGGGATATTGACAAATAGTGGCAAAAAAGCTGAACTTATTCATGATAAAATATAAGTTCCAATTGACACATAAATAATAAATCTCGTATATGCTGGCATTCCTCTTCACCAATTTTTCATCTCAGCAGCATAATCTCTATTTGGATCTGTAAAAAACATTTATACTTTAATATTTATTAGCTATTATCTAAAGACACTCCCAAATCTTAATTGACTTGTCCACACTTCCAGAAGCCAGCAAAGGATACCTTGGATTCACAGCTAAACACAACACAAAATGCCCATGTACATCAAGCAATTTCTTTGAGCATCCTCCAGTTTTCAAGTCCCAAACTCTAATTGATTTATCATCACTACATGAATATAAATAACTTCCTCCTAAGTGAAATACCAATTTTCTTACCCAATTATCATGCCCTCTAAGGACTATTAAGCAATTCCCAGTCCATGCTTCTCATATGCGGATCATTTTATCTCTAGACCCAGATACAATAAACTCAGGTGCTCTTGAGGAATTCATTTTTTCTTCTTCTGTTTTATGCCTAAAATCAGCATCCAATAAGCTGGCTGTTGCATTTTGGTTAGCAAAGCATACACTTTCTACCACATGAGTATGTCCTGCAAGTGTTTGTATAGGATTCAAGGCATCTATGGCCCATACCAAAATAGTTTCATCATTAGAACAAGACGCAAAATAATTTCCTGAGGTATTAATGGCAACTTGTCTGGCCCAGTCTGTATGTCCTTGATAAGTTTTCACGCAAAATCCAGTGCTGACTTCCCACATTTTGACGGAAGTATCCCTTGAGCATGATAATAAAAAATCGCCAGCAGGGAAAAATTGCACACAGCTTACGTTATGGTCATGGCCATGAAGGGTTTTGGTACATTCAAAAGAGTCAAAAGACCATAGTTTTATAGTTAAATCAGCTGCACAAGATGCTAATAAATTTCCAGAATTTGGTTCAAATGCTACACAATTTACAGCTGCTGTATGGCCTTTAAGGCTTCGTTCATGTGAGCCTGATTCATAATCCCATATACGAATTGATGCGTCTTCTGAAGAAGAAGCAATGACTGAATAAACTGGGTGGAAAGCAACACATGTTACAGGTTCACGATGGCCAGTCAATGTATGTTTTTCTGGGACTCTTGGAAGTCCTACAAGCTTATTAGAGTTTGAGTCTGAAATTTTCTTGCCAGGCCCATAAAAAACCATTTCTTCTTTAAGCTGATCTAGCTCAGATTGCAATGACATGACTTTTTGTTGAAGGCGAACGACAGATGACCATTTCTTTTCTAACAAATCAGACGAGCTAGGGTCTTCTGTGACGCTTGCATCTTGCATAAAAGCTTGGGCAGATGTAGTGAAGTTCTGGGAGAGAAGATATGAGTATATGGCTTTATGAAGCTTTTCTCTCTCTTTGTTTGTAAGAATCATTTCATATTTAATTCACAGAGCAAAGGATTAGAAGAAGACCCAGTGAATTAATTAAGTCGAGGGATTGTGAGAAAGCGCGCATTTTCTAAGGGAAATAGAAGTATTAGTATAAATCATGATTATCAGAATCTTATATTTGAATTACTATAAAAATTATCAAATACTGTAAAATATTTCAAAAAACGAATAAATTTAGTAGTCTTGCATGAAATTAATGGCAATTTTGCAGTGGAATTTAAAACTAACTTGAAAATGGCGGAAACAGAAATGAATATATAGGAACTTTTATAAAAACAGCTAATTTTTAAATTTTGGTATTAATTATGTGATTTTGCATGCTGAAATTAAGGATCTTTCATAAGATCAACGTCTATAGAAATGCGCAAATCTAAATCAGCGATATCCTGAATTTCAAAAATGCTATTCTGTAATGTAGCTATTGTAGATCTTGTTGATTCAGGCTCTGAAAGTATCGATTCCCGTAGCTTCGACGAGGAATTAGAGTAAAACCCCTCCCACTGATATCTTTGGTCCTTATTAGTGTGAGGAATTTCGTTATCAAAATCAAACCCATAAAAAGTTGATTTTTCGATTGTTTGATCTATAAGTTCTTGTTTTATGTCAGCCATCCAAATGAGTAAATGTTGCTCTCTTTCTTCTTGGGATTCGCAAAAGAGACTCATTTTCTCTAATTATAATGGAATTATTTATTTAAAAAAGCCCCATTTAACTAATATAAGCATTTGAAAAGATACCAGATATAAAATAGACTGAATAAATATTAAGCTTGCAACTTAAATTGAAAACGGTAACCATTTATGCTGACATGCTGAGAAGAATATAATGAAATTTTAAATTAATATATTTTTAAAACGACTAAGCTCCTTAAGCACAACCTATAGAGCAAAAAAATTTTAATTAATTATATATGTGAGAACAAAGATGAAGATTGGTGAGCAAAGTGAAAGAGGAGGCAAATTTTCTCATATAACTAGAGCAAAGCCTTATTAGATATATCCAATTATAAAGTATTGGTATTTCATTTAAAGTTCATTAAATAATTGATTTTATTATTTTAAAATACTTTGAAAATTTAAATTAAATGCCTACTTGTGATCAATAATTATTAGCATTTAAGCTTGCTACTTATAGTTTCTAATCTATTAAAATCTAATTTTAAACTTATATTTCCCTCAAATTGTTAAGAAAATGGGTGATAAAGCTCCCAAAAAAACCTTCACTCAAAAGATAGTAGAAAAATTTGAAGAAAAAAAAGCTGCAGTAAAGCCAGAAGAAAAAAAAAAAGAAGAAGAAAAACCTAAGGAAAAAGAAGAAGAGCCTAAGGTTCAAGAAGAAGACAACAATCAAGCCCCAGAGAAATCTGAAGATCGAATTCCAGTAAAAGTCAAAAGAGGTGAGTACCAAATCCATATCTTTCTAGAAGAAGGCCGTGGCTTTGTCCCTGCTAAAGAAGGCGACACAATAGATGCTGTTATCACAATCACCGCATTTGGTACTAAAAAATATACAACGCCAAAAGATGACATCTCAGCTGGTGCCGCGATTTATTGGGGTGAACATTTCTTCTTTAATGCTCCTAAACTTGAGACAAACGAAGTCGAAACCTCTAAAATCCTCATAGAAATCCGCGACCATAAATTTCTTTTATCTGACAGTTTGATCGGCAATTATGAAATGGACCTAATGTATGTGTACTCAAGAGCAAATCACGCCCTCGTCCACCAATGAATTGCACTGTGCAACCCTGAGTCAGAAGATTTTCAAACAGTCCGCGGACATTTAAAGCTAGGAATCTGCGTCCAAGCCGAAGAAGATGAAGATGTGGATTTAACTGTCGCCGAAAAAGAAGAAGCAAAAACTTCAGAAATTCTGCTACCTCCACAAATTCAGCATAAATGGTGTCAATTAATAGTAAGAGTCATAAAAGCAGAGGGTTTGCCTAAGCTAGACAAATGACGAGAAAGTGATACAATTGATGCATATTGCCAAGCTGACTACGGAGGTGCAAAAATAAGTACTTCTGTCTTTACTGCAGATAAAAATAAATATGCAGCTTATTGGTATGAAGATTTATATGTCCCAGTTTCAATTCCTTCGGTATCAAATAGGCTTATTATTAGAGTTCTTGACTATGACAGCACGTCTAAAGATGATATGGTCGGTACGATTACTTTTGACTGGGAAGACATTGAGGCTGGAAAATACTCTGATTATTTTTGAACTTGCATATATGGAGCTCCTGAAGACCTTGATAATGGTCCAGCCAACAAAATGAATGATTACCCTGAGCTTGCATCATCTTACAGAGGAAGAATTCTAATGAAAATGATAATAGAGCACCCGAAAAAAGCGTCATTAAAAAAAGAACGTATTATTGATCCAGAGATTAATAATTTTGTCCACAAGACGTATGAAGTCGAAACAAATTATGAGATGAGGTCACAGATTTTTTCAGGAATTGCGTTACCAAAGGCCTTTTCCAAGTATTCTATTATTGTAAGTTGGTGTGGAAAGGAAGTGGAAAGTAAAATTGCGCTGGCAGTTAATGGGAAATGCAATTGATTTGAAACTTTGAAAAGGAAAATTATGAAAATCCCATTCCAAGCTGAGAGATCACTGCCAGATGTATTTGTGTATTTGGTGGCAGATAATCAAAAAATATGCTATGCGAGGATAAGTCCTTATGATTGAAATCAAGTGACGTTGAATACTACGTGGATTGCACTGCTACCTGATAAAGCAATAGGAAAAATTAATAAAGATTGGGAAGGCGGGTTTATTATGCTCAGGCTGTATATTACTCCTTATGATGAAAATAATGATAATTTGTCTGTAGGGAGATGAAATGTGCCTCCTAGGCTTAAAAAAATGCAGAAAGTAAAACTAATTGTGAATCTTTATCAATGTAAAAACTTGCCTGCTGCTGACTCTGATGGAAATTCTGACCCTTACATTGAAATCTATTGCTGTGGAGTCACAAAGCGATCCAAAACAAAGCCAAACACGCTTAATCCTATGTGGTACGAAACAATTCAAATCGATTTCGAAATTTCATCACTTGAAGATAACCCTCCAGTCCTTATTTATGTCTTTGATGAAGATGAATTTTCAGCTGATGATCTCATTGGGATTTGTATTATTCCTCTTATGGAAGCCTCAAAAAGTCATTCCATGCCAAAAGTTCCTAAATGGATTCCACTTTCCCTTGGAAAATCTGATAGTGGAAAAATTTTGATTTCCTTTAATTTATATACTGAGCAAGATAAAATCCCTGAATACTCTATTGTACCAAAATGTATTGATGCATTAGTGGAAATAAATTGCTTAGGGCTAAGAGATCTACAGCCAGCACTAGGATGGCTACCAGTCAATAAAGCTTTTATTAAGTTCGATATGAACTCTTTACAAGTACCAGGAGAAAACTTAGTCATCAGAAATGCACAAACAGCACCAGGAGACAGCGGTCCAAACCCAAATATAAGTACAATTATAAAGTTTACTTGCAAAATGCCTATAGAAAAACTATACGCCCCATCACTTACCTGCACAGTCTATGATTTCTTATTTAAAGGTTTATCTCAGCCACAGCTGGGTACTTTTTCAATTAACCTTGGCGAAATTTTCCACAAGCGCAAAAGAAGGCTAAAAAAGCCAAGCCCAGTCGATATTGCTCCGAAAATCCTTCGAGGAGACTCATCACTAGACATGGAAATCCCTGTTGATACTGCTTCAGATGCTGAATCTGCATTTAGACCTTCTACAATTACAACTAAAACAAGCCGTCCTAGTATAGAAGAAGCCAAAGCTGGCGCATTTGTAATTGATCCTGTTTACTCAAAAGACAAGAAAGGTAAAGTAACTGAAGTTTCAAGACCAGACAGCAAATATATGCCATTAGGCTATGATAAAGTTCCAGGCGATAAAACAATGCATTATCGGTATATTTTGGACTCTGATTTAGAGAAATCAGAGTATATTGATGCTTCTCCTTTTGAAAAATTTGATATTAAAAGAGGTCAAGATAAAGGGATTGAAGATAATTGGCTGTCAATTTTGCACTCAAATAAAAATATAGATGATAGTAATATACCGAGAAAGCCGGTTGGGCAGTTTAAAGGTCTTATAAGAGTAATGAAAAAAGACAAAAATCAACTAAGAGAAGCAAGAATGGATTTAAAAAATTCTAGAAAAAAATATTTAAAGGAGAATGTTGAAAAAGCTGGGAAAATTGAGATGGCAGATGCATTTGGGATTTTTGGTGGAGCATTTCCAACTAAAGAAGACGAAGAAGAAGAGAAAGAGGAAGAAAATGCAGGAGAAGAAGATATTATTGATACCGAGTTTGAAAATATCCAGAGAAGCCTATTAACCAAGACAGATATATTAGTAAGAGTTTATGTAATTGATGCCTTCAACCTAGCTCAAAAAGATTTGAAGAGTAACTCTGATCCTTATATAAGAATAAAGCTAGGAAAACAGATAATTGATGACTCTGATCACTATCAAAAAGACGAGCCCAACCCTAAATTTTTATCGTGTTTTGACTTAAAAACAGTCCTTCCCGGCCCATCCAAATTGAAAATCCAAGTCTGGGATAAAGACCTAATCATAAAAGACGACAAAATTGGAACAACTGAAATTGATCTCGAAGACCGTTATTTTTCCAGCAAATGGCAAAGCCTCAAAGAAAAGCCTATAGAAACCCGTAATTTATATCACCCATCCACCAAAATAATCCAAGGCACAATCCGACTTTGGGTTGAGCTTTACTCTTCAACTGAGGCTCCTCCCAAAAGAGAGCTTTTGCCGCGACCTCCAGCTGAGTTTGAGGTTCGTTTAATAATCTGGGAAACCCGAGGTGTCAAGAATTACGACACAGAAGGAACCAGCGACCTCTTTGTAAGGGCATGAATCAATGATTGTGATCCCAAAGAAACTGATACTCATTATCGTTGCCAAAACGGAAAAGGCCAATTTAACTGAAGACTTAAATTTCCTTTATTTTTGCCTAACAACCATTGTATAGCAAATCTTCAAATTTGGGATAGAGACGTCATATCATTTAGTGATTTTATAGGAGATGTTAGCTTTAGCTTCACTGAGCTTGCAAAATCTGCTTTTGAAACGGAAGCAAGGGTAAAGAAAATGGGGGTCGATGATAAAGGATTCCACGTTTTCTCTAGAAAAGAATCAGATCAAGTATGAATTCCTTGCAAAAGAAGAACTGATTCAGGAGAATATGAAAAAGCAGGAGATATTAAAGTTACTTTTGAAATTGTGCCAAAATATAATGCAGATTCGTGCCCTGTAGGAGAAGGTAGAGGGAAGCCAAATATTGATCCATACTTGCCACCGCCGACTGGAAGATTCCAATGGAGCTTAAACCCATTTTCACTTATAAGCCAAACTTGTGGGCCTGAGTTTAGATGCAAAATTTGCTGTGCAGTTTGTTGTTTGATTATATGCATGTTGATTATTCTTATTGGACCATCAGTTATTGGATCAGTTATTGGGAAAAGTATTAATGGATAATTTAAGTAGAAATAAAAACTAGAGAAAATTTTAGTTATGGTAAATATTTTACATTATAATAAATAATGGGTTGTGGAAAAGCGTCAAAAAATATAGCAGCGCCAGTTTCAAATACAGTAACACCTGCTGCTTCAACAAACCAGGAAAACCAAGAAAACCAAGAAGTGAGGGTAGACACAAATCCTGATAAACTCACTGTAAAGCATGATGAAAATATAGAAGGTATCAGCGCAATTCTTGAACAAGCTGAAGCTTTGAAGATTCATGATGAAATATATGACCCAGTTGTCGACCAATTAATCCAAGACTTAAATCTCTAAAAAAGCTATTTATAACTCTCAAAAGAGTTATTGAAGAGTTCACTGTTTATTCTAATTTATTGATTTGGAAATAAATAAATTATAAATAACTCTTATCTCTACACCTTTCAAAAGACCACTTAAATTAAATCAATAAAAATATATATGGAAAGAAAACAAGAGAAAACATGAAAAGCAATCAATGATACTGTCTCACAAGGACCAATCGACAACCCTTCATCTAGAGCCAACAAAGCATTATCCCAACTAAAAACAATTAAAAAAGAAGCCTTTATTCCTAAAACTCCAATCTCTGAAGAAGAAGACGAAAATAAATACTTAACAAAAGGTGTTTTCCACCCAGAATCATTTTTCCGGGTCACTTGGGATATTTTTTCTATGCTTTTAATTATATATATCGCAATTTCAGTCCCATTTAGAATTGGGTTTAGTGTCCCAATACTTGGCTGGTGAGGATATTTTGAATTTATGATTTCCATAAGTTTTATGGTTGATATTTTAATCAGTTTTAATACAGGCTATTATTCAAGAGGGTCACTCATTATGAATAGAAAATCAATTGCAATTTTTTATTTGAAGGGATGGCTTCTTGCAGACATCGCGTCAAGTATCCCGTATACGTGATTTACAAATGGAGTGTTCGAAGAAGATGATTCGAACGGCTCTAGCTATAGCCAGGCATCCAGGCTATTGAGATTTGTGAAAATTTTCAAATTTTTAAGGATTCTTAGGCTTGTGAGAATTGCGAAATTGAAAAGAATTTTGATTAAATTAGAAGATTATATAGCGAGTAATACAATAGCAACAATATTTGTGTTTTTAAGACTTTTAGCAGTGGTTTTCTTTATTGCGCATTGAACTGCATGCTGGTGGTTTTTCTTAGGATCTTATGATATGTCAAACCATCCGCAAACCTGGATTACGGCTGCAAAAATTGATAATAAATCAAATTTTGAAAAATATGTAACATCACTATACTGAGCATTCACTACAATGACAACTGTAGGATATGGAGATATAGTCCCATTAACAGTAAGTGAAAAAATTTATGCTATGTTTTCTATGATCGTAGCATGTGGTGTGTTTGCATATACAGTTGGTAGTATTGGATCATTAGTAAGTAAACAGAATGCTGTAGAAAATGCATATAGAGAGCAAGTTGTAGCTGTAAATCGATATATGAGAAAAAAAGACTTGCCTCATGATTTACAGTTTAGAGTTAGAAGATATCTTGAATATATATGGGAAAATAAAAAGAAAAGTAATTTAGACGAAAAACAAATTTTATCGTTATTATCAGAGCCTTTAAGAGATGAAATTTATGCACACATTCATGGAGTCATCATTAAGCTTTGTCCAATCTTTGAAAAATATGAAGCACATTTTATATCACAGCTAACAAGAGCATTGGAAAGTGAAACATATGCCCCTGGTGATACTGTTATAGAAGAGGGAGAAATGAGCTCGAAAATGTATTTTGTACAAAATGGAAGAATTGATATATATCATCATCAAACAAAATCCACATTTAAAGAGCTTGGCCCTGGCGAATATTTCGGTGAAATTGCATTTTTCACCGAAAAACCTCGCTGTGCATCTGCAAAATGTCTTGATTTTGTAGACTTATTAAGTCTATCCAGGAGTAATATGAATATATTGCTAGAAAAATTTCCAGAAGCCAAAGAGGCTACCGAATTAATTTCGAAAAAATGCGAAGATGGAGATTATGCAGCACTTCTCGTAAAATGCTACTTATGTAGAGAACTTGGCCATGTCTCTGTAAGATGTAAAAAAGTCTTATTAAACTTAGATCATGAAGAAACAAGGAAAACTTGGTTAGAAAAGCGAGGAGCTCGAGAAACCAAGTATGTTTATGCAAATATGGACAGAGAGCCTAACTATCATCGAGTTCCTCGAGGGCAAATGCCTTTGTACTACAATTCCCGAAATATCGTTGGTGTCCCCAGACCTACAATTAAAATGTTTCCAAACGATCCTCAACTGTATCCTAAAATCAAAATCTATAATGATAGATATATACAAACCCAAAATGCAACAAATTCCAGCACAAATGCAAACTCCAGCTACGAAAATCAGCAGCCAAGCACTGATTCTTTTGTCAGAAAATCCAAGCCAAAGTACACTATGTTTTATTTGGATAGTGAAGGAAATGAAAATGAGGTTGAATTAGAGGAGGAAGAAGAAGCGGAAGAGGGAGAAAATTCAAGAAGCAAAAAATTTAGAATGTCGCTTGTTGAGCAAGGGCAATTCCCTGACCAACAACAAGAAAAGACTCCTAAAAAAGAAGAGCCAGTTCCTCAGAAGCGGGCGTCAAATAAGGTTTTACCTTTAATTGAGCTACCAATTGAAGAAACTCCTATGAATCGTCAGCCTGATAACACTCCAGAAAGCAGCTTTTCTGGGGATGAGTAAAAGTATTTTTGATATAAGCATAATTTAGTTATTAAATGTGTTTTAAACCTAAGCATTTCTATCAAAATTCTTTCGTGCTTATTTTCAAACAAGTTTATTATAATTTCTTACTTAATCATGTATATTTTTCATTAGTTTTCATCTGCATTTTGATAAAGAATCTTCAGGACTCTTTGCAAAAGTGGGTCATTCCAGTTAGTTCTTTGTCCTAAATTTTCGATTTTCCTACTTTTTTCAAGATATAAGTTCCTTTCTCTCATAAGTGCAAGTAATCTTATATTTGAATCTTTTTCCATCTCATTATATTTTTTATGTAAAACCAAAAGCCGCTCTAGTTTATCAGCAAGTTCTCCAAGCTCTTGTGCAGATTCTCCATCTTGCTGCTGCAACTCATAAATTTGGCTTGTGATTTGCTCTATTAAGCTTCAGAGTTGGCTTCTGCTTCCTTCCATTATTTATGAAGAAACACATTTTTAATTTTTAAGTAAATTTCTAATGTATATTTTCCACAATTTCAATAAATCTATTCTTTTTAAATGGATCAAGAACTATTCTTTCAAGTAATTATTGTAGGTGATACCGGTGTGGGGAAAACCTGTCTCCAGCTAAGATTTAGTGAAAATTCATTTAAAGAACAGCATAGTGTAACTATAGGTGTTGAGTTTGGAGCTAAAAATATCCAAGTTGGCTCACAAACAATAAAATTGCAGATTTGGGATACAGCAGGACAAGAAACTTATCGGAGTATCACAAAAAGCTTTTATCAACGAGCTGATGGGGTTATATTAGTATATGATGCTACAGCCAGACACACTTTTGAAAATTGTGAAAACTGACTTGAAGAAATCAGGCAAAATTCAGCTGCTGATGTCGTTATTTTTCTTATCGGGAACCAGGTTGATCTCATTGAAAAAGGTCAAGAAGATCGACAAGTAGCTTATGACGAAGGCAAACTTTTTGCAGAAAAACAACGTTTAAGCGGGTTTATAGAGACTTCAGCCAAAAGTGGCGTCAACGTGAATGAAGCTTTTTATGAGTTCAGCAAGGTCCTGTTCGAGAGATGGAAAGAAAGGAGAGAATTTAAGCCTGCAACACAGCCTAAAATAGAATTGAGACCAACAGTAATTAATAAGAAGAAAAAATGCTGTTATATGAAAAGTAATAATTTATTAATAAAAAGATGATGCTTGCACAAAAGCTTAGATATCGAGCAATGATTGAAGGAGTTTGCATAAGGAATAAAATAAACAAAAATGCAATAAATCATCAAATACAGATCCCTGAATTCGTAGAAAGGGAAATCCCAGACGAGATCTACACAAAGAGACATATCCTGAAATTCCTTTATCCTTATATTTTCCCCAAAGATTCTAAGCTCAGGATGGCTGTTTTTTCAACTGCAGGGCTGCTTGTAGCTTCAAAATCATTGAACGCTGGAGTTCCATTTATTTTGAAAGAAGCTGTAAATACATTAGGGACCTCAATGGGCTATGCAACAATGCTATTTGGGACCTATGCATTAGCAAGAATTGCAGTGATTTTGACCCAGGAATACAAAAATGCAATTTTTTCACGGGTTGTCCTGAATGCAGTCAAAGATGTAAGCTCAAGGGTCTTTTGGCATCTTCATAGTTTGGATTATACTTATCATCTTGAAAGCACTAAAACAACACTTTTTGCAGTAGGGAGGTCTATGAAAGGAGTAGAGAATTTTTTGAGATTTATGATGATGAATATTATTCCTACTACATTGGAGTTTATGATTGCTTCAGGGATTTTGCTTAAATATTGTGGGTGGCCTTATTTGTTGACTTTTGGAGGGACTGTGGCGACTTATTGGGTTTTCACAACAAGATATTCAAATTATAGGCAGAACTATATAAAGGAGGTGAAAAGGAAGAGAAAAGCTGTGGATTTTGTTATAAATGAGAGTTTTCTTAATTATGAAGCTGTTAAATGTTTTACAAATGAAAAATTGGAGAGTGATAGATACAATCATTTTTTAAAGCAACAAATGCAAGCCGCAGTAAAAACATCAAATTCTTTATCATTTCTGAATTCAGGCCAGCACATTATTTTCAACACAGGTCTTGCCATTAATCTCCTACTTGCAGTTGCCCAAGTCAGCGCAGGTACAATGACAATTGGAGACATTTTCCTTATCCAAACCATGTTCTTGCAGCTTCAATTTCCTTTGAATTTTTTAGGTAGCGTCTACAGAGAGCTCAACGAAGCTCAACTAGAAATTAAAGATTTATTCCATATTTTCAATATCAAGCCTAAAGTAATAGAGCCTCCCAATGCTCAAAACTATGAATATAAAGGAGGAAAAATATCAATAAAAAACGTGACATATGGCTTTGAGGACCGAAAAGTATTCAATGACCTTGATATTGAAATAGAGCCTGGGACAAGCAATGCCATTGTAGGGGAAAGTGGAATTGGAAAAAGTACATTATTTAGACTTTTATATAGATTATTGGACCCTGAAAAAGGCAGTATCCTAATAGACGATCAAGATGTAAAAAGCTTAAAACTTGAATCTTTAAGGAAAAATATTGCAATGGTACCACAAAATGGAAACCTATTCAATGATTCTGTGTATTATAATATCGTTTATGGAAACCCTGAAGCTTCATTTGAGGATGTTGTCAAGGTTTGCAAAATGGTAAATATTTATGACCGTATCATGGATTTTGAAGAAAAATTCGAAACAAATGTAGGAGAACTAGGATGCAAACTTTCTGGAGGGGAAAGACAAAGAATTACTCTGGCAAGATGCTTGCTGAAAAATGCAAATATTTATTTTTTTGATGAGTTTACAAGTGCGGTGGATTCTCATAATGAAAATTTAATCACAAATGCTCTAAAAGAGAAATTGAAAGGCAAGACAACTATATTTGCAGCACATAGATTGCCATCGATTACTTATGTAGATAAGATATTTGTTTTTCATGGAGGAAAAGTTAGAGAGCAAGGAACACATCAAGAATTGCTGGATAAAAATTCATATTATAGGGAGCTTTGGGATAAATTTAATAAGCAGCATGATATTTAATTTTAATATGGACTTTACTTTCTTAAAAAATTTAAAATAATTTTTAAAATAAATTTTTATTCTAACACAAAATTATTATGTATTATTTAAAACCCTTGCTCAATATTACGAAAATTTTTAAAACTTTTCTATAGATCAATATAATTTAAATAAATTTTAATTGTTTTAGAACCCAGTAATTCATATTTATTCATTTTTAAATTTATGAACGGGCAGCTATTTTTTAACCCGTTTAAAATAATTTGAAAATTTCACAATCTTTTAGCAATTAATTCACAAAACTTCCAAAATAATTATTATCTGTCCTATAAATTCATTATCACATTTTTACTCAAGTTTTTCAAAAAAATATTTGATGCAATTATATGAATTCATTCCATTTTTTGAGCGCTATAATAAATTTAAACAATTATTCATGGAGAAACACAACAATTCAGAAGCTATCGAATTCGACTGGGAATCAAAGTGGTTAAAAGGTGAAGAATATAGTTATATTCTAACCCACAAAGAAACCTATTGCGAAAAGTATGGGATGAAAAAATACGCAAGCAAAACCCATCCCCAGTCAATTTACATCCAACCCAAAAATGGGCAAATTTACTTTGTAAAAGGATCATCCATTGGTTCAGAGTTTGGCTTTCCAAGAGTTGACATCAAAAAGAGATACAGATGGAAAAAGATGAACTTCACAACTGAACTTCCTAAGAGACAGCCAATTGTCACATATATAGTGGCCTCAGCTGTAAAGTGTGAAAAATCGTCACCAAATGAACAAAAAATTGGGCCTTCTTATAGAATGCATGCCGTTGTCCTTAGCCAGCCTGAAGAAGATCCTTATATTTTGTGCCATGTAAGGAAGCTTAATCAAGATGAAAACACCCCTATTGAGACAGAATCCCCAGTTGTAAAAAAATTAAAAAGAGAGCCTTTGGCTCCAATTGAAAATGGCTTACATGATTTATTGAATGCTTCTAATCTTGTAATGTCACCAATTAAATCTACCCCTTTGTATGTAGGAAATATAAATTCAAAACAATTGAATTTCAGCGATCTTGAGCATGATTATGTGTCTATGTTCAAAAACAACAGCATTAATAAGTTTCCTGCCCTTTCTACTCACTTCAAGGCTCCATTTTTCATTACTCAAGCCTAATGAGATAATTATAATGCTTTTTTGCATAAAAATTGATTTTATTTATATGAAAAATTATTTTTATGTTTTGTCGCCTTTGGCGTTTTTTCTCATTTTATTATACGGGGCATCTTTAAGTTTTTCCAAACCTTCATTAATAAGCTTATTAGCTATCGTCGAATTTTTTGGCCTTTTAAGAAGATTTTTATCAATTGGCTTCTTTTTTGAAGGAGTTTTGGTTTTTTCTATTTTTCTGTCTGTTGTATATGAAGTGTCACAGTTGCTTACAACTGTCTGATGCTTTTCTTTGCCATCATCATTTATGATTTCTTCATCTGCTGACTGATTTAAATAAAGTTCGGAATTTTCTTCAATGATTTTTCCTTCTACTTCTAAAAATTTATCATGATCTAGGTTTTCTACTGTCAACTCAAGTGTATTATAAAAGGAGTTGCAAGGCCTCTCACCAGTTGACATAGACTCAGCAGAGAACTCACGATTTTCTGTATCTCCTTTATTAGAGAATACATCAGTCTCAGGTATTATGTGCCATGATAAATTCATGACACCGTAATACATGGTTTCTGCTTTGGATTTTTCTATTGAAAGGCTTTCTTTGGCTCGCTTCAATTGATTATGTACAATAGTCCTCAGAGTCTGAGGCTCTTTATCACTGGAATTTATTAACTCATAGAGCTCACTGAGACCTTGCATTACAAAAGTACCTTTTGAAGCCTTTTGGTATTTTTTTAATAGCACAACTGGTGAAGTGTGATTTAACAGAAACTCTTCCAAAAGCTCAAGCTTTAGAGCATTTGTGTACTCAACTGAGTTAATATCATTCATCAGTCGAAAAATAGGTTCTTTCGCTTTACAGCTTGATAGTAACGCTGACAAACTTTTGTCAATTACTTCAAAAGGTACATTTCATCCAGATTCTTCATTGATAAACAGCTCTTTGAATTGCCCAGACAGTTGGTCATATTGTGACTTAATCGTAGACTCGAATTGTTGAAGTGTAAGAGGATTTGAAGGTTCCAAAAGTTTCTCAACTTTATTTTCGAAATCTCCTTTGATCCTTGCTGCATATCCTGAAATTATTAATTCCACATTTTCTAATTTACTTGGGTCAACAATACGGGTTTTGAGAATCGAATCGACTGGCAATTGATTTTCTGATATTATTTGTACACTCCTATTACTACAACAAATTCCCATTTATTATGTGAAAGAATTGTGATACTTATTACTGCACTTAATGTAGGATATTTAATGGAATTAATTTAAAGAAAGTTTTTAAGAAAAACCGAATTTAAGGATTATTTTTGGAAATATTTAGAAATATTTGTGGTGAAGAAGGGCTTTTGGTATTTTTAAAAAGGTATGTTATGCAGTCGAGAAGATTTGCTGGGATTTGAATTAATATTATGAATAATATTTTTTATTTCTAATGATAAGAAAATTAAAATAAATAAAATAAGCTTATATTGAGAAGCTGCAAGATACATCTTTTGGTGAAAATTCAATAATAATTAATATGAGTTCCCAGTTTCAAATGAGTGGGGCCGCAACAAACCCAAAATCTTTGCAAGCAAAACTTATTCTTAGTCCTTTAGAATCTAACTATTTCACCCAATTATTTCAAACCGCAGACCAGTCAGGATCTGGACAAATTGATGGCCGATCAGCAGTAAATTTTATGAGAACTTCAAATCTCCCTGTAGACATCCTAAAACAAATCTGGGCACTTTCAACACCAAATAAAGAACCTTTTCTAGATGCAGAACGCTTTAATATCGCTGTCAAGCTTATTGCCTTTGCCCAAAACCAAAAACCTATTTCATTGCAATCTTTGAATGAAAAATGCCCACTCCCCAGGTTTGAAGGAATTGAAATACCTAAAGAAACTGCTGCCGATGATTGGGAAATTAACGAAAATGATAGAAAAATCTATAAAGATGCTTTTAAAAAGCTTAGCGGAGATAAAGGGTTTTTAAATGGAATGGAGGCAAGAGAACTCTTGCAAAGGACCCAATTTGCTATGCCAATTTTGAAAAAATTGTGGGGTTTATGTGATCCAAACAAAACGGGTATTATGAAGGAAGGACAATTTATGGTCGCGATGCAAATTATTGCAAAAGTTAGGGCAAAAGGAATTGAAGTCCCTGAATCATTGCCATCATCTTTGCAAAGAGTTTTAGACTCTTCACAAGATGCATCTCCTTCAAAAATTCCTCCTATATCAAGAGAAAGCTCATTAATAGACAACAGCCAGCCAACTAATTCATCTCCGCCAAAACCTCAGCCAAAGCAATCGATTAAGTCAGTAAAAATTAAAGAGCCTGATGTAGACCCTGAGCCTGTCCCAGTCTACGAAAAAACTCCTAAAGATGTTTCTGAAAAACCTGAAAGACCATCTTATCAATCTTTATCTAGAAGAAAAGAAGAGCGAGCACCATCAAGACCATTAAATAGTAATGAGCTCGATTTTGTAATTGAGGAAAAAGAAGAAATCCTTAGGAGACAAGAAGATTTACTTCGCTCTATTTCTGATATGCTGGATTTAGATAGAAATGAGCTTGATTTATTCAAGCAGAAAAACAAACAATTAGAAAATAAAGTAAAAGAGCATGAAGATCAGATTAAAAAAATGCAGAATGAGTTGAATAAATATAAAGCAAAATTCGATGAAACGTGAAAAAAACAGAAAGATGATTTAAAAGCACTGCAGCAAGAAAATACATATTTGAAAGATAAAACTTCACAATTTGCTGACAAAAAACCATCAGCACCTCCACAAGAGTATCCTGTGAAGAAACCTGAAGTGAAAGTAGAGTCTCCAGTCCAAGCAAGGCCTAATCTTTCTAGCCAACTTTATCCATCTTTGCAGACTCCTGCAAATATCCCACAACAGTCATTTCAAACATCTGTTCCTTCTCAGTCTTTTGCTTTTCAAAATCAAGCAAGTCCTCCTTCTCAGCTATATCCTCCATTGCAAGCCAACCCAGAACCAGTTGTCCAAAAGCCTGTCAGTCAAAAAGGAATGAATCCTTTTGATTTCGACAATTCGATGCCAGGAAACACAAGCATGCAGCCTAAACAAGATTTTGGAGGATTCTCTGGCAGCAGTCAGCCCTTTAACAAGCCCAGACAAGAATTTGGAAGTAGTATTGATAGCAATCAACTTTATAACAAGCCCAAGCAAGATTTCCCACAAAATCCTCCTCCTCAGCCAGCCTTTTCATTAGACAACACTCAATCAGAACCTCCCAAGCAAAATAAAAAATTTGATGCATTTTCTTTTGTATCCCAGCCAAAACCTGAGGCAAAAATAGAACAAAAAATATATGATCCTCCTTCCTTTAAACAGCCTGAATCTCAGCCATCATCTTCTCCATTTGATTTTTCCCCTCCTAACTCAAAAGTCCCTACACAAGAATTTGCAACTTCTATGGTAAAGCCTGTTGAATTCGAAAATAATCAGTCAGGCTTCAGCTTTAATTTTAAGGCTGAAAATAATCCTCCTAGCAAGATTGAATTTTCTACATTTAAACAGCCAGCACCTCAGTCTACGTCTTTTGAAATTAAGCCAGAAAATATCCAATTCGATCCACATTTTGATAAGCTCAATAACCAAGGGTTTGATTTCAAAAATGCGTCAATTTCTTCTAGCTTCCAAAATGATTTCTTTAAGACTGAAGCAACAACTAAGCCAAAGCAGTCAACACTTGATTTTGATTTTGATTAGTAATTAAGATAGTATGATTATTATTTGATAAATCTTTAAATAATAAAAGTATAGGAAATAGAGCTAGGAAGCATATCAGGTATATAATAATATTTTTAAGATATCTGCAAATGTTTAGAATTATTTAAGAATTTTCTATAGCAGAGTTTTTCGTTTTCAAAATCGAAAGAATTTGCATTCTTTTAATTCTATATCAAATAAATTTCCAAAACCCAAATAATGTATCCATAATTTAAATCTAATTGTTATTAAGCTTATTAAGCTCATATAAGATAGAAAGATTTGATTTTTAGCTCATAATAATTAATTCAAAACTTTTAGTAATTTAATACTTGCTTTTCTTTTCGGTATAGCTGTCATCTGATCCTAATCTTTTCCTATGTGTTTCCATAGTACTCTCGATCAACTCACTTACAATTTCATTGTAATCCACCTTTGATTCTTCTTTCATCTCTATATCTGAGTGGTTTACTTCATTGTATATTGAGTTCATTTCAAAATAGTCTACATTGATAATGTTCTGATGGGCACCTATTCATACTTTATAATCCTGGGAAAATGATTCAGAGCGCTGCTGAAGTCTTTCGAAAAACTCCATAGTATTTTCGTTTAACATACACTTAGAGGCATAAGCTGCAAATAACAAAGCATTCTTTGAGCTTTGTAGAAACTCTTGCCAGGCGAAGCGCTCCAAATAAATGCTCCACAGTACAATTTCTACATCTGAAAGGATAAGAAATTCACAGATCCCACAAAGGACTTCAAAAAGGTCATGATACTCGTATGAAATATTACTATGCCCCCTTTTAGAAATTTTTAAAACGAAGTGGTAAGGCCTATACCCAATTCCAACTATAGGACAAGATTTTGGATTCATTTCAGCTCTTTTTTCTAAATTATAACAATCGAATTCTCTAGTTGAAAAAATGTAACTAGAGCAACAAGTTTCAACATCATCAGATTCGTAGCAGATATCCATATTTTATTTAGCTGAGATATTATTTTAAGTTAAAAAATTGAAAAACGAGAAAAGATAAAAGTCAAAAAAATGAAAATACAAAAGCAATAATGCATTAAATTCGTAAGGAAGATAAACTTATATGAAGTCACAATATTTGTATAAATAATAAAATCTATATTAAGTATATTAAGAATAAGAATTTTATTTATTTTCCAGGAGTGAAAATTTAGTTGGCTTTTTCATACAGAAGTATTTTAAGGAGAAAATAAAATATCATATAAGTTTCATTATTTGTGAAAACTGAGGAAATTAAGGAGCCTAAGTATTATTTTATTATATTTCGCCATTATTGCCTAGTTCAAGACTTAACGCATAACAAGATTTTTTCTTAAATCAAAGAAGAATATATTTGATATAATAATTTAGAATACATAAAATAATATGCTCATTTTAATATTTTCATTTTCAAGAAAAATTAAAAGACACAAAGATCTCAGTTATTATATTTCTACCCACTAACTTCATACATTTGCATATTGGCCTTAAAAGCCTTCATTTGAATTTCTAGCTATCTTTTGCTGTCTTACTAACTTACTCAATTATTTGGTGTTTAGAGTGTCTAACACCACTCTCAGTAAAGGGACTAGGCCAAAACTACTGACCTCAGCCATTCTTTCACTAAAATGTTGCAGCATATGGCAGATTTTTTTACATGAGTCTTTTACCTATAATTGCCTTCCTCGTTATGCCACTTGAGTCTTCCAAATTACCAAAAGACCAGTCACTAAGCTTCCCACCTTTGTTATTGGCTTCCTACTTGGGATTTTTGAAAACTGGACTTACATAAATAAACAAATCAGAAGCAGAAATTTCGCTAAAAAAGTTTAGTACATGCCTATCTTTGCAATCAAAATTATTTTCAAGATTCTGTGCAAAATATTATGTCGAGATAAATAGTTTATCATTAAATGGATAGGCGGTTAGAGCTATCAAATATTGAAATCCTTCAAACTTTAGGTACAGGCTCATTCGGAAGAGTTCGCTTATGTCGCATAAAACCAACAGGCGATTACGCTGCACTAAAAATTCTCAAAAAATCTGACATTCTCAAGATGAAGCAAGTAGACCATGTTATTTCAGAGTTTTCCATTCTAAGAACAATAAGGCACCCTTTTCTGGTGAACTTAATTGGTTTTACACAAGATAACAGGTACTTATATCTTGCATTAGAGTTTGTAGCTGGCGGAGAACTTTTCAGTTATTTAAGGACAATTGGAAAGCTAGAAAGCAACCATGCGAGGCTCTATGCCGCCCAAATTACGACAATGTTTGAATACATGCATGCCCAAAATATCATATACAGAGATTTAAAGCCAGAAAACCTGTTAATTGGACATGACGGGTACTTAAAGTTGACTGATTTTGGGTTTGCAAAAGTAGTGGAAGGGAGAACTTATACATTATGTGGAACTCCTGAATACTTAGCACCTGAGATTTTACTGAATAAAGGGCATGGCAAGCCAGTTGATTGGTGAACTTTAGGGATCATAATATACGAAATGCTTGCAGGCATTGATCCTTTCACTGATGAAGATCCGATGGCAATTTATCAAAAAATTTTAAAAGGAAAAGTGAAATTTCCAAGAAATTTCGATAAAAATGCAAAAAGTTTGGTCAAGCACATTCTAGTTGCTGATTTGTCAAAAAGGTATGGAAACTTGAAAAATGGTGTTAATGATATCAAAAATCATAGATGGTTTTCAGGGCTAGACTGGGTCAGGCTACTCGCAAAAACTACAGAAATGCCATATAGACCTACTGTGAGATCTCCTGACGATACTTCCAATTTTTCAAGATACCCTGATTCTCCAAACTTGTCCCCAATTGTAAGAGCTTCTGATGATCCTTTCCTAGAATGGTAGCTTTAAATTAAATTTATTTAGTTTTCTTTAAAGTCAAATTATTTTTCATACAAAAGGCAGTTTCTAATATTAAAATGTCATCTCAGCCTGATTGGAGTATTCAACAAAGAATAAAGCAGGACAATAAATACGCAGACGCTCAGGCCTATTCAAGAAAAATGCAAGATATCGCTAAAACCTCGAACTGGTATGAAAGGCAGCAAAAATTTGAAGTGGCAAGGAATAATATAAGATCTGAAAATCTGATGGCAGAAGAAGTCCAAATTGCGAATAGAGAATTAAAAGATAGAAGAAAAGCGAGATTAAGGCAGCTTTTACAAAGGGAAGCAGAAATGTACGAAGCGGAATTGATGAAAATGGGCCTAGCAATCTACAGGGACAGGTTGTAGGATAAGTTATTTATTTTTTAAGCGAGCTTAATACATTTATTATATTGTTATTAGAAAAAAGCTATTTCTGCTTTATTTGGGCTCTTTTATCATATATTCCATTTGGAATTTCTGTTTCAAATAGTGGAGGTTTGATTGATTTTTTTGATGCTTCACTTTGGAACTCAGAACTTTCCCTCAATTTCCCCATGCTCGCTTGAGCATCTTTTATTTTGAAGTTTCTTCTTTCAATTTCCAAATATAGCTCACTTTCTTCGTTGTCAATTTCTTTAACTTCTCCTTCAAGTTCTCTTAATCGTCCATTAAGTACTCTAATTTTGCTATTAAATTCTTTGATTTTTATATCTTGTTCTCTTTCTAACTGGGCTATTTTTTCTTTTATTTTTGTGTCATTTACCTCTGAATTTGTGGCTTCTATATCTTTTAGCTGGTCATATTCTCTTTCCAGTTTGTTTAGTTTTGGGGTAATTTCATTATAGCTGTTCTCTATTTGTGTGTCCCTTTCTTCAATTTTCTTTAATTTTTTGATATAAACTGTGCTTTCAGTTACAAGTTCATTGTACATTTTATACATATCTTCAGTTTCACCTGTACTTAATACGCCTTTCAATACTTTCCCTCGCTTCTTCTGGCTAACTTCTCCTTTTCTAACATTATTTTCTAATTCCTGCAAACGTATTTCATCATTTTCTATTTCAATTTTTAGATTTCTCTCATAGTCTGGATCTTTTAGTTCTTCAATTCTTTTTGATAACTTTTTCCATTGTTTTCTACATAATTTTTACTCATAAACCTCAACCTTCTTAATAGCAGTTTCAAGCTCTCCTTTACTTGTGTCAACTTTCCTTGCTTTTTTCTTTGCTCGCTTTTTTTGAGTAATTTCAATTAAATCATTCAATTTTTCGCTAAGGTTTTTCAACTTTTCTCTTAGTTTTACATTTTCCCGCTGTAACTGAATAAGACTGCTTCCATCTTCACGCGGATATGTCATAGATTCTTCATCCCGAGATAAAGATCCTGGTTTAAAATAATTATTATCACCTTTTGCTGTTTTTTGGTTTTTTTTCTGAGGTGAAACTCTTGAGCTCGGAATTTCATCGAAATCAGGCTCATAATCGCTCATATTTACAATTAGTAAAATTATTAGGATTTATGCTAATCATAATATTCCTCTTGAGAAAGCCTTTGTTTTTCATGTCTTTGGTATCGATCTGTCACTGTCATTTCTATAGATGTTGGTAAAGGATCTTCTGGGTCATATCTGTGTGCCCATATCAAAATGGCTGTAGTTGTTATTCGAATGTTCTCTGATACTAGCATTTCAAGAAGCAAGGATAATCCAAAAGCTTTCATCCAATTAGTCACTAAATCACTGTAATTATCATCATGATTATCATTCATTTGATAGGTGAAAACAAATACGAAAATTGTGGTAACCCCAAAGAGGATTCCAGTAAAAAAATACCCAAAGCAGCGCCGATATCGATGAGTACCACTGCTATTGTTATCATGAGTTACTAAAAGCCCATATGCTACTAGATAAGCAATAAATGCAATAGCAGTTGATACTACTGAATATCCAATATCCAGATCTTTGAACTTATCATAGTCACCTGCAGATCGGCTATCATTTTTATAGAGAGCTCCAGTAATGAGCATCTCTGTAAAAATAATCGAAAAAATCAAGCACCATCTTGCTGTTACTGAAAATCTCGGCTCAAGTTTAGTAAATAGTCATCCAGTAACTAAGTATTCTTCCTGAATATTTTATACCAAGAAAAACCTAATTATTTGTTTGCTTTCTCCTGAAGAATATCGATCTTCGGTATCGCCACGTGGGGGTCTTGGAACTATGTCTCTAACAATGCTTATTAAAATTCCTATGAAAAACAGTGAGGCTGCCACAATTCATATTCATAACATATTAAATTCTCCTGGCCTTGCTCTTGTGTCCTTTCCATCACTGTCTTCTGAAACATCTATCTTATAGTCTTCACAATGGCTACTACTTGCCGCCACTATTGATAAAAGTAAGTAGCAAAAATTCACAAATTTAAACATATTTATAAATGATATGCATGCCAAATATTTTTGAATAAATAAAAATTGAAATTAAATGAATTATATAATATATAATAGATGCAAGCAATATATATTTTAAGTAGAAAATCGATTGTTAATGATTATTTTTTAAAGCCTCAAATTTTTATAAAATGCTTATTTATTCGTAAATCCAAGCACTGCTGTGGTCAGCCCAGTTAACAAGCTCTTCTTCTCTGAACCAAAGACCGATTTCTCTTTGAGCTGAAGCTTCACTATCGCTTCCATGGACAATATTTCTGCCTACTTCAATAGCGAAGTCTCCACGAATAGTACCAGGATTGCTTTCAGCTGGCTTGGTTGCTCCAATGATTTTTCTTGAGATTTCAATAACGTTAGTTCCTTCCCAAACCATAGGAACAACTGGACCAGAGCCAATGTACTCAATAAGGGAAGCGAAAAAGCCTCTACCTTCGTGTTCAGCATAGTGTTGCCTAAGGAGTTCTGGAGAAGCATGCATAAATTTCATAGCCACAAGCTTGTAGCCTCTTTCTTCGAATCTTCTGATGATTTCTCCAACGAGTTTTCTTTGAACTCCGTCAGGCTTGACCATGATAAAGGTGCGCTGGCTTCTACGATCCATTTATTTATAAAGGATATGGATAAGGAGCGATAATTTGTTTTGCGAATTAGGAAAGTTCTTTTAGCAATAGTTTAGGTAGTAATCTGATTATTGATTAAGACTCTGATCAATTAATTTCTAATTAATGCAATTAGAAAAGACTGAATGAAAGAGTTTTGATAAAAATTTTGAGTAAGAATTAACCACTCCACGTGTTCTTATAAGAAAAATTAAAATTAGTATAAATGACAATCAGGCGCATCAGGTGTCATCATAATAAGACACTACTCTTTTGTCATCATTTGAACAAAATATATATATCAGACAGCCAAGGGTTCATTAGTGTGCAGAAACTCTAGTCTTGTAGTCATCATAAAAATATTTATAAATGGCTTTATATTTTCTAAAATTTCACAGCAATAAATGGCTTTCCTAACTCTAATCCTTGATAATATTAACCTTCTAAATCTACAAGAAAACACTAAGAGAGCCTATTATTGATTGTGTCAGTTTTATATTTTAATAAAATGGGATGCTGTGCTTCAAGAGATGTAAATTTTATATAGAAACCTACTGATTCCAAAGTCAACAAGCCGCCTCATGCTGAAAAAGATAACATCATTTCAGAAGCTCAAAAGTTGAATATAAGGCCAATAGAAGAAAACCTTGACATACAGTCCTATGATCTTTTAAAATACATTGAAGAATTAAACAGCACAGCATCGTGAAATACCATAAAAGAAGATTCTTGGTTCAGTGTAAAATCCATTCGAGGCACGAAATTCGACCAAGTTTCACCTGTAACTCGAGCATGGATACGTCTTGATGAAAGAATTCCTTTAAAGAAGCTTTTAGATGTACTTTTGCTGCCTGAGAAGAGGAAAGAGTGGGATGAAGTCACAACTGTAGAAATTTTTGATGGGAATTTTCCTTCGCTATTTTATTTATATCAAAGTGTTATGCTTTTAGGGTTTAAAAATGATTATGTAACCAAAAATTTGGTAAAAACAAGTGATGGCAATGTGGTGGCGATCTCGTATAATGTTGAAAATGATAAGAAGCCAATTGAAAAAGGATTCAACAGAGGAGTTATACATTTTAATGTGATTATGGTGTCGCTGGATAGTAACAGAACTGAAATAACTGTCTATAATCAGACAGATCCAAAGAATAAATTAGGAAAAATGTCGGCTGACAAAAAGATTGAGAGCCTAGACAAATGGTGCAGCAAACTGAAAGCTGCAATTTTGAAAGAAGTTGGGAAACAAACCAAAGTAAAGGATAATGCAAATGAAGAAACGATGGTTGAAGAAGAGCCTAAGAAAGTAGAACAAGTAATTAAAACTTAACGTAAAAGCTTGATAAGCTATGATTGATTTGATTTCTTTTAACCAATGCATTTTAAATCAGACTTTACTTGGAACATACATTAGCTTTAAACGAAAAATTGTGATTTTTCATAATATTTGTTATGTAATCTAAATGCACAGGAGTCACTTGACGCTCTTGGAGTTTTATATGAACAGTATAGCTATTATTACAGCTAATTTTCAAAGGAGTAAAATTTCTTTTTCTCAAGACTGTTGTTGATTCTCTTTTAGGCTCGATCGACCTAATCCTCTTATGGCTTGAAGATCGTTGTGCTTTTCAAGTCTTAGTATCCTTATATTTTACACTAGTAAATGAGGTAGTATCCATAGTAGGAGCTTCTAAGGAAATTTCTGATACAGGTTGAGGCTTCATCCTTGAATCTTTTCTGGGTAGAAAAGTTATGTAGAAATCGCTGTCTGGATCATGCATAGGAGATGGTGCTATTTTTTTCTTTAACCTTATGCTAGATGGACTTTGATTTTTAGATTTATTGAAATAGCTGACTTTCTCTGTTGATCTTTTGACTGATTGTGAAAATTTTTTATCTGAGCTTGATGCCTTTGATTTTAAATAAGGAAACTTTTTGGTAAATTCGTCACATTTCATATAAGATAGTTTCGGGCTGTATTCTGTAGCTGCATCTTTAATAGGTTCTTGCTCTTCTAAAACTATAGGAGTTCTAACATGGAGAACTATTTTGTTTTCGTCATGAGCCATTTATTATCGTTCACTAAAAATCTCCTAGTTTCCATGTTTAATTTTTGTTTTAAAGAGGAGTTAGTTTTGAATAAAGAAAATACAAAATATAGGAGCTTTGCTTTATCAAGATTATTCCATTAATTATTTTTTGAGCAATCTTTATTTATAATCCAAACTTCAGTTATAACAGAAACTATTAAAAATGGATATAAGTAATAATGATATATTTATTGTATTGCTGCATTTTAATTAGCACAATTTCAAGTAGTTTGTCAATGAAAGGTTCACAAAATACAATAAGCTCAGACTCTCAAGTATTTTATAACCCAGATACAGGAGAAATTCTAACAGAAGAAGAACGCCAAATATTAAAATCTCAATATATTGCTGTAGTTGATAATGTATTAGCTGCAGCAGTATCTGACTATAATTTGTATGGTTTTTATTCTGTGACAGGAAAAGAGTTAAATGATGATATTCAAGCATTAATTAAACTTTACAAGATAATGACTGATGATGAGAACGTTGTAATCAACAATATTGTATACGATAAGGATAGCATATTAGAATATATAGAAGTTGACGAAGATCTAGCAACTAATTTTCTAGATAATGAAGTTTTGATAATAAGAGGAAGTGATAGTGAGTTTATCACGGAAGAAGAGCTTATGCAATTAGAAGAAGAAATTATTTAATATATTATTTATAAAATGAGTAAAATAAGTTATTTTGACTGTAGTTAGAGGCTTAATTATAACATTGAACTCTAACGGATTTTTAAATTTAACAGATTTATTATATTTGATTCACTTAATAGCACCTTTCCATCTTTATCAAGTAAATCAACTTTATATTATTTTAACTAGTCATTAAGGCATTATAAATTTTTAAGAGGATTATAATTCTAAGATATATCCAGAAAATAGTTTTATCATAAACTGATTTTCTAAAATTAATTCTTTTACCTTTATCTTAGTTAAAATTCTATTCAATTTTCGATTACAACAAACGCAAAGCAACCATTTTTAAAGAATTCTAGTGGCTCTTTTTTGAACTAAACCTTAAATTAAAAATTAATTAGAGTCGTTGTGTGTGCACATACAAATTGCTATTAATTTAATTCCTGCCTAGAAATGAATTTTACATTTATTATAATAAAATTTTGTTCAATAAAATTTAATAACATAAAACTCATAAAGAATTCTGTTTGAAAATCATAATATGTGCTGCTAATATTAGTATCTAAGTCAACGTAAGCAACAATCATTTAGAATCTAAGATTAACTTAGAAAAATTCAAAAATTACCATTGATAAGTGATGATGTCATCAATATGGTATCATCTACTTAAAGACCCTGCTTACTTAACATAGCATATACGACAGAAAACATATCCGTACAATAGAATTATAGGCTTTTATACATTTTTAATTTAAATTCTCTACGTTTATGAATGAATCATCTTCAATGATACTAACAATCATAAAACTGCATACAAATAAATAGGGTTTTCTTAAAAGATTAATATTAATTATGAGCCACAACAAAGATAATATCATCATCCCTGTTCCTATTCGTGTGAATCAAATTGGAACAAGCGAGAGCATCTTTAATCAGCTTTCGGTAGAGCTGATGGCTGCAAGAGATGAAAACTTATGCTTGAGCAGAGAACTTGCCCAAGAAAAACTAAAGAATCAGCAACTTGAAACCTTCTTGAGATCCCTAGTTGGACCAAGCAAGCCAATACCAAGGACAGAAAGTTCTATATCACTCGCAAGCACTGTTGCAAGCGTTGATGATACGGCGTATTATATTGGCGCTTACACCCAAGAGGTGCGAAAGCAGAAAATCCTAAAATACAAGGAAAAAATTAAAGCCCATCGGCAAAAAGTGCATGTATCGAGGGACTTTATTGGTCGTAGCTCGATAGCAAAGCAAAAATTGAGAATTAAAGGAAAGTTCGTAAAATGTCCAGTACAAGATTAGTTTATTTTAAGTACCTTAAATTATCTTATATAAGGAGTCATCAGATAAAGAATCTAACTTTTAGATTAAAATTTGTGGAATCAAATTATGTCATTTTTATTTTATATATGTGGAATAAATTTATTTGGAATTTGGTCATTTTTTACTGAATAATTTAATACCTATTAATTAATTCAAATAAAATACTTAAAAAATGAACATTTTATAAAATCTAAAATTATTTTTTAGGAGATTTTTTATGATTTAATTAATTTAGCATTAGTAATCAATTCTTAATAAAATTTTTTGCTAAAAATAAGGCATTGAATCATAGTTTAAATTAAATAATTTTGACTTTCTAGTATTTATTTAGCAATTCTAAATACATTTTCTTTTAAAATATACTGTAAACATAGATAAATATATTTAAAAACGATACTTATTTATTTCTTTTACTTTTTCCATCCAATTTCCCACTTAACTTTGGATTCGATTTTTTAAGTTCTTCACACTCTGCATCAACAGCTTCAATTTTATTTGTTAAAGAAGATATTAAATCTTGCATATCTTCAATTTCTTCCTCTAAATGGCTTACTAATTCTCTGCTATCCTTCAGCTTTTTTTCCAAATCCAGATTATTGCTCTTTTCTTTTTCAATTTCTTCAATAAGATTCGTCATTTTTTCTTCACTGATTTCTCCTGTGACATCAGCGCTTGTTTTTTCTAAAAACTTTACTAGCTGATTAAGTGCTGTAGGAGGATTTGCTTCACTTAATTTTTTAAAGTAATTATCCATTGATAATGATGACGCTTTTTCATGGGTTTCAAGCAGTTCTTGCCTTATAGTCTCAAATTCTTGATTCACCATTGGATGAAGCAATACAGCTTGAGTATTATTTTTAGAGTAGCTTGATCTGTTCAGCTTTATTTGATCTTCTATATCTGCAAGCTGAGCTTTTAATTGAGCAATTTCTTTGTCTTTGTATAAAATCATAACATTGGTGCGATTTTCCATGGCTTGCAAATCAGAAAGCTCATTTAATGCTTCTTCATAAGAAAGTTGAGACTCTGCCATAATAAATATTAAATGAAAATAGAAAAATTGCAAATAAAACCAAAAGAAATTGAAAAGCCTGTTGTTGTAGGTCAATTTATAGGGAAAGAGAATAGAAAGTACAGCCGAGAAAGAATTATGGCATTAATTTATTTTTTGATAAATCCAAGTGAAGAGTTTGAATCCTCATGAATAGCTTATAGGGCTGAAATAAGGATTTTACAAAAAGAGCAGCCAGATGCATGGATAAATGAATTAAATGAGATATCAAGTTTGTGTGGAATTAGCACAGACAGACTTTTTAATTTTTTAGAAAATACACAAAAGCTTGGTTTACCATTGAAAAATGATGTTTTGAATGATTTAGATATTTTATATAATAATGCATCATTGTTTATCCCACATGAAATTGAAAATTTCAAGCATTATCTTCAGCAATATTTCACAGCTCAAAACATTGAAAAAATGATAATAAATTGAATAAAACAATCTGATTATGAAGTGCTCTATAAATATTCAAGATTACTAAATATTTATAATTCTGCGCTTTTAGATCATCATTTAACTCAAATTTCTTCACAATTATTCGAAAATTGGTCACTCACTGAAATTATGCTGTTTATTGAGTCAATATCAAAAATTTTGAAAATAAATCCAAGCGGGAAACTCCTTCATGGAGTTTATATGCAGCTTTCAAGGAGAATTCAAGATAAAGATGGGTTTGAAGGAATTTGTAACTATTTTGATACAGAATTGAGAGAAAGCCGCAAGCCAAAAGGGCAATGTGAGCTTTTTATGCTTTGTGAAGACAAAGATAAGCTAGAAAAACTTTACCATATAAAAACTATATATAGGATTATCAATGGAAATGATTTAGAGCTTGAGCGTGATTCTTTAAAAGAACTTAAAGAATTATCAGGCTCTGAATATATGGACTCAATAGCAACGCTTATAGAAAACGCGTTTGAGTCTAAAGAATATAATGTTGTAAAATCAATAAACGTCCTAATTTTATCTCATAAAGCATGATGCTCAAGTATAACTCCTTATCCAAAAATTAAGAATATTCTGGAATATATACCAAATTCATTGCCTCCCCAATTATCAAATCTAACTATAGAATATCAAAATTTGTATTTAAAAGTAAACGAAAAAAAGCAGTTGAAATGGGCATATTTGTTAGGAAACCTCGAATTAAAAGCAGGGTCTTTAACAATTATATGTAATTTTCTGCAAAGTTTAATAATTTTGATGTTTAATTCAGCGAGCGAAATAGAAGAGAACGAAATCATGTATGAATTATATAGAAATAATATAAAAACTTCCATTTTAACTGAAGAAATAATACGAATGGAAATCGAAAAATTGAAAATAATTATTGAGAAAAGCGGGACAAAACTAAGGTTGAATTTAAAGAAAAATAATGGGACTATTAATCTGGTGGAAACTGAGAATAAAGAAAAAGAAAACAATTTATATAGCAATGTAGAAGAAGATAGAAAGCCTATGTAAGCAACATTTAGATTAGACGCAGCATTGATGAAATTATTAAAAAAAAACAAACAGATGACAATTAGTGATATAATAGGAAGAGTTGTACCTTTAATGGCATTTAAAGTAGCAAATGAGCTGGTCAATATAAGATTAGAACATTTAGTAAAAAGTGAGCTTCTTTGGGAAGTTGAAGGGTATAATTTATATAGAACTTATGGCTATATTCCATAAAGTGATGCTATTTTTTTAAAATTATTTCCAAATCAAATAATTAAAATTTAAAAATATGATCTATGACCTCATTCCAAATTCCCATGGCGAATTAATTACACCTTAAATTATAAAACAAATAATTATGCTGATTTTCAGTATTCCAAAATATATCTTCAGGTTGGTTCATGTATTTACAGGATGCTTTATTCTTGGAAACTCATTTGCAGATATCATATGAGACGAAAGAGATGAAGACAGCTATATCCTTATCAAATTCTTATGCTTGATATTTTTATTTATTTCTGGAGTTGTGAATCTCATTCTTTTAAAGCCAAGCAAAATTTTTGATGAAAATATTAGCAAGCTTTGGGTAAGACTTATCTATGCAAAGCTTGCAATTTGGCTGTTTTATTTGCCTTATTTCTTTGCTTGCTTACTTGATTTCTCATATCCTTCAGGGATTATTGAAGTTATTTTAGCTGTTCTTATCATTCTTATAAGCAGTTTTGCAAAAACATTAAGAGATGGTAATGCCAAGACTCCTGAAGAGATAGCTAAATTAAAAGATTAATATATTCAATTAGTCTTAATTTAATTATTCATATTGGTTAGTATTCTCAATAATGGAGATGAAGGCTCTTCTTCATGGCTATTTAAAACCTTATCCATAACCCTAGTGCTGGGGCCTCTCATCATTATCTGTCATTTATAGTCTTTTATAGGGACTGATTTTTCATATGGGATTTTTCCTAAAATTTCTTTGTTGGACTGTCTAAAATTTGAATGCGAAGTCGTGCATCTTGATCTTGTAGTAAAGCTTTGAGCGGAAAATACTCTTGTGAGCTGTGGGTTTAGAAATCCGCTGCTTTCCAATTTCGAATTAGAAGTTTGAGGTCTACAATCTTTATTGTTTCGGATAGTTGAGTACATAAATGCTTCGTTTTTTACAGTTTCATATGCAAACTCATTTTTATCCTTTGTAGGTGCTAGCTTAAACAATGATCCATTGAAAATTTTATATTTATCCCTATACATAGGGTCTTTTGATTCTGGAGCTTTAGGTATCAATGCTTCCTTCTGTCATGGCCATTTGATGGTTTCGGTTAAATTTGTCTCAGATTTTATACCTCTCGAATGTCTTCTATTCAGAAAACGATAATCCATAGTAATGCAATTTATTGGTGGATTGTCATCTATTCTCTTTGTAATGAAGCTTGAAATTGGCTTTTTATTGGATTCATGTCTTCTCATTTTTATATTAAAAATGCTTACTTGACTAGGACATTGCTCTTTTAAGCTAGAATGCAATGATCCATCTGATAATGCCAAAAAAATAATTTATGTTGACCCTTGGTTAAGTGGACCAACTTGCTCAGAAAATGAAAAAAATCCAAATCACGCTGATTTGATTTTGGTTACACATGGGCAGGAAGAAGGAATAAATGATATTATAAGGCTAAGCCAAGGTACAGGAGCTATGGTTGTGGGCACTGGCGATTTTTCAAGATATTTACAAGCTAAAGGTGCATCATCGATTTACTTTATGAATAAAGGAGGGCAGTTTGAAAATTCGTATATCGTCGCGCATATGGTTCATGCCGATAATTCAAGTCCTGTGCTGAGCGATAAAGCTTATATAGGGACTTCTGTTGGGTTTGTAATAAATTTTAAGGATGGCTCCCCATCAGTTTATTTTGCCGGGAATACGAATGTAAACTCCGAGATGAAAATAATTAGTGATTTATATTCTCCAGATATTGCAATTTTACCTATTGAAGGAAGATATACAATGGGCCCAGCAGAAGCTGTATATGCTGTAACCCAGTTTCTTGAATCTGTAAAAGTTACAATACCTATGTCTTATGATATAGGTTCAGAAGAAGCACCCCTGCAGCTTGCAAAAGCTCTGCAGCCTCAGCATAAAGTTTATGTCATGAACCATGGAGAAACCATAGAATTAAGAAGTATAATTTAATTCTAATTGAGAGAATTTTAACTAGCCTGTTTATATTTATGAATTGAGCCTTTTTTAGATTCATTATTTTTGGTACTTAAAACTTAGAGAATAATTTTATAGTAGCACTGAAAAATCATTTTTAATATTAATAAAATAATTATTCATGAATAAAATCCATAATCTTTAAGTGAGCTACTAAAATAATTAGCGTTTTAAAATAAGTTAAAATTTTTCTTAGAGCTGCAATGTTATTTCAGCAAAATATTATATAAAAAACATTATTCAACAATTAAAAGAAAAATACCCAATTTCGATAAAATTACTATAAACTAAATTCTAATTTCATCTATAATTCTATTTTGTTTAGCATTGTGATTGACTCTTCTTGATTATTATTCTCTTAATTTTGGTAGAAATACTTAATGACAGAAATGGCTACTTTATCACCGCTAAAAGTAACAATCATCACATGTACAGCAGTCGTCGTAGTTTTTAAGCTGCCTAGATGAATCAGAACAATTCGGCGTAAAGGGCTGAAACAGATAGTCGTTCAAAAACTTTCCCGTTTCCTCTTAAAGTTTGAATACTTCAAGAAACAGTTTGACTCAAAAAATGAAGAAGCAAAAGAATCAGTCCAAAGTGTTTTACTCGCCCACCGTGAAAATCCAATTTATACTCTTCCTGACCATGGCATTGACCCTGAGATAATCCTCGAAAGACTCCACAAGTGAGCAGAAAGAGACATTAAGTTCCAAAAGGGAGGCAGAATATCAGGCGCAGTGTACCATGGAGGAAAAAATCTTCAACTATTAGCTGCTGAAGCCATGAAATCGTTTACAATCAGCAACCCTTTGCATCCTGATATTTTCCCTGCTGTCAGACAAATGGAAAGCGAAATAGTCCAAATGACTGTTAATTTGTTTAATGGAGGACAGAATGCATGTGGAATTTTAACACAAGGAGGCACTGAAAGTTTACTGCTGGCTATGTTAGCTTATAGAGAATGGGGAAGAAGAAGGGGTATAACTGAGCCTGAAATTATTGCTCCTGTAACTGTTCATGCTGCTGTAGAGAAAGCAGCTTTTTATTTTGGGATGGAATTAGTTCATGTGAGAATGGGCCGTGATTATAAGGTAGATATTAGAGAGGTTAGGAGAAATATTACAAGTAATACAGTTGTTATTATAGGAAGTGCTCCAAATTATGCAAATGGGAATATAGATGATCTTCAAGAATTAGGGAAATTAGCGTTAAGATATAAAAAGAATTTCCATATTGATGCATGCTTGGGAGGATTTTTGCATCCTTTTCTGAAGGAAGCTGGGTATGAAATCCCTGCATGCGATTTTTCAGTTCCAGGAGTAACCTCAATTTCTTGTGATCCTCACAAATATGGATATACTCCTAAAGGAGTTTCATGCCTTATGTTTGCCAACCCAGAGCTCAGAAAATTCAGCTATTTTACATCTGCAGGGTGGACTGGAGGAGTTTATGTAACTCCTACCCTTTCAGGCAGTAGAACTGGCTGCATATCTGTAGGTGCATGGGCCACCATCTTAAGTATGGGCCGCAGCACATATATTGAATGTGCAAAAGCTATAATGGACGCTGCCAGCTACATAAAGAGAGAAATTGTGAAAATCCCTCATCTAGAACTTATGGGCGACCCAGTGATGAGTATCATTGGATTTACTTCAAAAACTATTAATATATGGGCACTAATCTCAATAATGAGCAAAGTTGGAGACTGGGGATTAAATGCTACACAAAATCCACCTGGAGCTCATTTTTGTGTGACTTATGCTAATGCTTCACAAGCTGAGCAGTTTATTCAAGATCTATACAAAGCTGTTGGAGAAGTCGAAAAGTGCACAGATATGAGTGCCTATCAAACTTGCCAGCTATATGGACTGATTGCTGAATTTCCAGACAAAACCATTATTGGAGATATTTTAACAAACTACGCAGATTGCTTATTTACCGCTTAATAAGAAATAAAGATTTATTTAAAATGTAGCCAATGCATAGTTCTTTTCTTTCCCAATCGGTTTAAAACTCCAAGACTCACCTTCTATTTCTTCTTTAAAAGTGCCATTTTGCTGCTTACTTGCATTAGAAATTTCAATTTTTTCATTATCTGCTTGTTTAAGCCATGAAACTTTGTCATTTCTATAGACAATACTCGAAGATGCCCCTTTTTTAGGTCGGTCTTTAGAAGTCTCTCTTCCCAGCTGCTGTAAAATGTCTTTATTTACAGTTAAAATCATTTGGCAAGTTTTTGTTCCAATATCAAAAGGCTCAAGCTTTATTGCTCTTTTTTCTTCTAAATCTTTAAGGATTTCACAAAGGTCGAAGCCTCTCATCATCATTCTTCCTGATGTGGTTCTGAAGAGCATTCTTAAATTTCTCATCAAGCTTTGACTGTCAATTGGGGTTGCAAACTTGTCGGTGACCATGTGCTGGAGAAGGAGAGCTTTAAGCTCCTTGGGGGTTGCTGCTGTGTATTTGAAATCTTTGGAGTCTTCTTTTTCACGGGATCTACTCCTTTTTCTTTTTGGGCTTGGCATTTTTATTAAAATTAGTGAACGTTTGATATAAAGAAATAAATCAGTATGATAATCAAATTTAATTTATCAATCGAGAAATTATCTAATCAATATATCTTGATAAATGCAAGTCTAATTTCTCTAGGATTTTAGGCGAATAGACTTAATTTTAATTACGCTTATTATAAGACATACTTTTTCCGCTTTCTTTGAGACAATGGCTTGTGAATCTTCAATCTAATTAAATTTAGGTTAGAATTACATACCTTATTCTTCATAATCATTGATAAAAGCTTTGAATTCAAATGCATCAATAATTGAAGGGCAGCCTAGAAGGCCTTCTAAATAAAGCTCAAGGCCTTGTTTTCGATTATCAATTTCCTTTGGCGAACTCAAAGGTGCTATTGATTTCCCAGGTAATGTTGGAAACAAGGCTTCCTCTAATTTCACGTTTTTTAAACTGTTTCTAACATTCATGTAGCTTCCTAAAATAGGACTAGCTGATCTTTTTACCAAAAAAGTATTTAATCGATCAAAATCTTTATATCTCCTTTTCACATTCCATTCCTTAATTTTTTTAGTTTTTTCAAATTTCGCGAACTTAAGTGTGTATACAATAAAATGGTCATCTCTATCTACTTCATTGTCCCATAGAATTGGTGTATATAATAAGTATGAGTAATCTGTGTTCTTAGATTTTCAGAGTGTTTCAATAGATATTTTGCATTCTATAAAATCTAATCCTTCTTGGCAAATATAAGCAGGATCATTTAGCACATGTCCTAAATAATTTTCCAGGTCTATTCTTCTAATTTCAATAGTCTCACTATCTCTTTTTCTAAGTGTTTGCATATAATTCTTTTTCGGAAAGTTCGGTAACCCTGCAGGTGTCAATATTTTTCTAAGTCTCCTATGAAAGTCTCATATTTCACTATACCTTTTCATAACTGTGCCTTCTCCCATCAATTTCGCAGCTTTTCACTGTATTACATACTCAATATGCTCTTTTTCCACCCATTTTACAATTCTCAACTTAATATATTCCTGCAGCTGATAATTATCACAATTTTCTTCACCTTTCGGCAAGTCTTGAGAATTTGCATAATAGGCAGAAAATGATCCATGGATGCTTCTTATAGTATCGCTTGCATTGCTATGCCTCCTTTCTTCACCCCTTGCTTTTTTATGAGCTTCTATGCAAGCTGTTCTACTAGGTCCTTCTATGCACAAATAATTCAGCAATTCGTCATTCATAAACTCAGGAAAACATAAATTTGATAAATATTCGTCAAGGGCTTGCTTTCGTTCATCAATATTGGCTGACCCACTCATTGAGATAGGAAATTTGGGAAATTCTAAATTTGGAAATTCATACCTAGGGAATCTTTCTCTAAGGTTGTTATGTAAAGTTTCGAAATCTTGGTAAGTTTTTCTGACTGTGTGGGTATCAGCTCCTATAGTAACTATGATGTGATAATAGACAACTTGCCGGTTGTTTTCAGTTTTTACTTTGCATTCTTTTATTGCAGTGTGGATTAATTGGGATTCGAAATCTTCTTGAGGCAAAACTGAGCTTTTTTTGGAATTTTTTCGTGTGGAGAGATTATTGGAATTTTGACGAAGTAAAGGCTCAACGGAATATACAGAAAATTCATTGGGTTTACAAAAGGAATAGATTGATAATATTGTTGAGGAGCAGCAGCATATTATAAAAGTAGCGATTTTTCACTCTCTCAGCTGAATGCTATCATTCCAGGGGTCTAAAAGGATAATAACAGTAAAGCATATCTGCAGAATCATGTTTAAAATTCAAAAACTCCTGAGGCCATACCAAGTTGTCCGCAATCTCCTTCGGTGTTCGAAATTTACCAGAAATAGACAAATAATTCACGCAGATCCTAAAAGAGTAAATAAAACCATCCTGACAATTTTTTCATCCGTTTCATGAATATCAGCTGGAATAATATAGAATACATGGACAAAATTAAAAAGTGAGGATGATATGATGCAAATATTCTTGATAGCTAAATTCTTTGTAAATGTTTGAGTTCGGTCTATTCCATCGTGCCAGTGTATTAAGCAGCGTCGGAGAGAGTAGCATATAAACCAAACAGGAATTATGATCAAAATCCCACATAGAACTATTATGTATATCCTTTCCATTTATAGGGAAATGATAGGGGAAGAATTCGTAATTTAATTTATTATTGAGGAGAATAAATAAAGAGTTTTATTTTTAAACAATAAATATCTTATATGGCTTTATGATGCAGCTAGCAATAAATTTTCAGATAATAAGAAAAAAATATTTAAGAATTTTTACAGGCATTTAAGATGTTTGTATCATTTGCAAAAATAAATCATTTAAATCTCTCTCAATTTTCCCATCTCATAAATTTTGTTTTTTTAATAGATTTTGAAAAACTAAATCATCCACGAGCTATACATATTTAAGAAACAAGTTTAAATATATGGATTAATCATCTTTGACTATTAATTATTTTTTTAATCCCATTGTTTGTTTTATAGATATTTCATATTTAATAAAAATTCACAATGATTGTTTATCTAACAATATTTTCTTCGGTTTAATTTACATTTTTATCTATCTTTTTTTGAAACTTATATTTAGTCTTTCTTATTCTTGGAAAAAATTCATGCTACTTAAATGATTTAGAAAATGCATAAGCGAAGCTATACTAAAGTTCCTGCTCTCAGCAACAAGAGACCTACTCGTACAAATAGCTCGGAAGGAATTCTTACCTCAAAAACAAACACAAGTCAGAGGCAAAGAAGCTCTTCCAAAGAGATATCTCAACCTAGGGTAAAAATCAGCAGAAAAGAAAAAATTCCTTCTCTTCCTATTAAAAAGATCACAAAGAATAGGAACTTAGAAGAACTTTTCAATTTATTTCGGAACCCAACTCAACGTTATGATTTTATTGATCAAGAAATGGATAACCTGATGGGTGAAGTCGATGAAATTATCAGGTTTTGTATAGATTTATCAAAAAAATACAATACCGATATAAGGGAAACAGAGTATAGCGACTATTTGAAAACTCATAAGAGTTCTTCAGAAATATTAGATAATTCCAGTATATCCTCTGGAAAAATGTATCATTTTGCTAAAAGCAATGAATCAACTAATAGAAAAAGAAACAGGATGAAAACAAGAACACTGAGCTCAAAACAGCTTCCAGCTATTGAAGCTAACAATTCTTCGGCTATTATACAGAATGGCTATCACGAAGAACTTAATAAAATTGAGCAAATTTCGATCCCACCTTTAATTTCGAAATCGTATTTATCAAACAGAAATATGTACATCGTATATGAAATGGTGAAATTTATTTAGAAAAAAGGAAGGTGCTATGAATGCGCTGGGACTTGTAAAGAAAAGCACGACGATTCTACGCTAAGCAGAACTTCTAGTAAAAAAAATGTGAAATTAGAAAGGTCGTTTAAAATGAGAAAAAAGCCAGAAGTTTCTCATAATGTATACTTATAATTTAAATAAAGTGTAATCAAGCTAAATTTTATAAATTAATATATGAAAAATAAATTAAAATTTAAATTTTAGATAGTTTTATATCATAAATTAAATACAATTTAAATTTTATATCTTTAAATAATCTATTGCTCTTTATCTTCATATTTATCCTTTGTCAGGATTATTAATTATTAGTCCATCCATTTTCCATAGCTAAAATCTACTCACAGCTAGTTTTTAATACCAACCTAATTCATTCTATTCAATTTCTTCCACACATTTAAAATATTCTTAATTATTTTAAGCTGAAATTACTTACCAATTATAATAAATTAATCCCAGAAACCAATCCAGAATGGCAGGCAAGACCAATACGAAATCCTTTAAAAAGCAGCCTCTTAAGCCTCTAAGCCTCAAAAAGCCACCAAAAGTGTCAAATATTGACGTAGAGAGCAACCATGGGAGAGACAACGATTCTCTCCCAATACCTAAAGGTGACTCTCCCTATGCCTTAGCCAAACTTGCTGAGTACAAAGAGCGAGATCTTGATAAAGCGGAGTATTACTACAACCTCACTATCAAAGCCGGCGATCGCTGCGAAAGTGCCATCAAAGATCTCGCAAGTCTTCTCCACCAGCGAGGCAAGACTAAAGAAGCCTGCAATTTACTGGACAAGCATAGGAATCTGTTTAAAAATGACGCAGAAAGGTTCGAAAACCTTTACAATACACTAAAAAAGCAAATTGTTACGACAGGTAACTGCTTAAATAAACGCTTAAAGCTTTCAGGGCTTAAAAAGGATGACAACAGTGATTTTGTTTACTCACTGTTTTCCAATACAATGCGTATTATAAGTGTCGAGCTTAGATATGAAGAAATTGGCACCAAAGAAGTGTATTATGCAATACTTGACTTCAGCAGCCACTCTTCAGCTAGAAAAACCTTAGAAGGTTTCCACCACTGGGAAGAGTATAAAATCGAATGGATTGACTACAACGGAGAAGTAGCTGGGGATGCTCATTATGCAAGACATAAGATGGAAGAATACAGAAAGCACCATCCAACGTTCGAGTATAAAGTCTTCGATAGAGACCCGAAAGGTTACGTACTCAGTATGCCTATCGATGGAACAGCGATGCAAAATGGAGAAAAGCTGAAAGTTGATGGGCTGGACGTCAAGAATATTTTAGGAGTCTCTCTGTTCTCCACGATTTTTGAGGAGTCAGAGATATAACTCTAACATCTTTATTATTCAATTATTTAGTTTCGCTGAGCTTTAATATCTTCAAGGGCTTGATAAAGTCGTCCAAGCTGATCCATAACACTATGCTGATTTTGCTCTTGGACTTGTCCATTTCTTGCCAGTTCATTCTTCAATGCATTTTGCACATCACTGATTTTATTATGTAGGCTATTAATGTGGCTCGCAATTTCTCCAGTCGCTTTTTCTTTTAATTCTTTATCTTCTTGCAGTTTCGCAATGGCTTCATGCAGCTCTTTTACTTCATTTCCAAACGCTTCTACCCTAGTAGCCAAGCTATTTGATTTAGGCCTTTCCGGTTCTTGATCATTTAAACGGGTTTCTACAGTGGCTAGCCTGCTTTTTATAGCCCCAATCTCGCTGCTTCTAATTTCTTTTATAGTTTCTTCCATTGCTTCATGAGCTAACGCTAGATGTTGATGATTATTCAGTAAATTTTGTTCAGAATTTGTATTTTGTTCTAAAATCTGGACATTTTGGGTTTGAACATCCATAAGTTTTTGATTTTGTTCAACTATTGCAGCTTGGATTTCGTTTTGGGCTGTAGCAAGATGGGATTTTAGCTGTGAAACTTCATCGAGAAGCAGTTTAATTGAGATAGAATTATATTGTTTTTCTGAGCCTTCAAGGCGGCTTAATATAGAATTCATGATATGGTGGACTTGGAGATCTTCTAACGATAAAGTGTTTTCGTCAGACTGTTTAAATAGAACTTCTACCTTATCGTCAATTTCTTTGCTTGCATCTATTATTTCTTGTTTCATTGCTTGTAATTCTTTATTAGTGTTTTCTGATATTTCTTGTTTTGTGTCTTCTATTACTTTACGAGTAAACGTTTCAGTCTCTTTAGCTGCACTCATTAAGGCTTCTTCCATTTTTTCTAGGTTTCTGAACATTATTTGTATATTATTATCGTTATCAATTAGCCCATCTTTCATATCCATTATTTCTACAACTGAAATCATATTTTCTAAACAGTCTTTGACCGCGAGTTTTATATTTAGCTGTTGTTTTAAGTCGTCAATTCTTTCTTCTGACTTATTTTCTAGGTTTCCTAGGCTTTCACGAAGATTGTCGAAATTATCTTGAAATTCGTTGTGGAGGTCTTTTATCCAGTTGCCAGTTAAATTCGCGAGGACTACTTTTTGCCGCTCAATGGTATTAAGAGTGTAATCTTCAACGACTGAGTTGATCACGTCTTTTAAGCATCGTTCTACTTCGACTCTTTCTCTATTATCTTTCATTATTTCTTTTAGTTTCTTGTGCCCTTTTTTTGTTTTTTCTCCCATTTGCTGTCTTTCGCTTGATTCATTTTTCATGAAATTTAATGTTTCAGATCTCAGTTCTTCTGTCACTTTGGAAGTGTAGTATTTCATTAAGTCTTCGAGTCCTGAGATTCTGACATTTAAACTTTTCAGGATTCCTTCTTCTGAATGATTGCGCTCAGCTATTTCTTGAGTAATTAAAGCTCTACATAAAGCTTTTACAGCTTCAGCGCTTTGTATTACACCTTCTTGAAGCATGTGACTTAAATTTTCAAGCCTCTCAATAAAATTTTTCGCATTTTTTTCTCTTTCCAATTTTTCAATTGTTAGCTGATCATTAAGGGTGTTTTTAATTCCATTTGATTCAGCTGTAATAGCTAAAGAAGATGCTGCTTGAACTGACTGGATTTCATTTCTCAACTCTTCTTTAGCTTTTTCAAGCTCTTTATTCATTTTTTCTCTTTCGACTTCTACTGCGAGCTGCGTTTCTGTATTTATATTTGAAGAAATTTCTGACACATATTCTTGTGTCCATTGCTTTATAGGCTCTTTAGCCTCTTCTATTTCAGTAAACAGCTGATCCGAAAGTTTTCCAAAATCACTCCTCACATTTTCTACATCACTCCTCACATTTCCTATCTCATTCTGATTTTCATCAATTTTCCCCTCCACTTTTTCAATCTCTAGCTTTGTGTGCTCTTTCATTTCTTTTTTAATATTTTCTAGTTTATTCTTTAGCACGCCATCTAGCATTAAAATTTCTTCTTTTCTCTTTTTACTTTCTTCTAAAATCCCATAAAACATATCAGATTTCATGTTTTTCTGTATCTGGTCTAGCCTAGAAGCTAAAGTTTGAGATTGCTCCATTTGTAAATTTGCGATATTTTTTTCAGTGTCTGTTTTTAATTGGTGAAGTTCTTTGTTAATTTGGTCAGACATTTGGTTCATAGAATTTTTGACCCTTTGTTCGACAACTCCATCTTCGAAATTAATTTGGCTTTTTACCTGCTCTAGCTGGTTTTCGAACTCTTCTTGGACTTTTTTAAGCTCTCTTAAATAAAGCTCAGATTTTTCTCGGCCATCTAGGTAGCGCTTATTGCAGTCATTAAAATCATCTTCTAGTCTCTGACTTATAGAGCTTAGCTGGGAATCAAGACTTGTTTTGAATTCTTCTTTTCATGCATTTCATGCTTGCTCTCTTTGATCAGCTTCGTTTTGCATACTAAAAACTAAGCTTTTAACCCTGTTTTCGCTTGACATAATTTGATTTTCTAATGAAACTGTCTTTTGGTCAATCACTTGGGCAATATTCTGTATGTGGTTGTGCGCAGCAACTTGCTGCTCAACCCTTAGCTTAGCTTCTTCCTGCAGAGACTCTTCAAGTCCTTCAATTCTTGAGTATAATCCATCTTTTATGCTTGATATTATTTGTGTTATATCTTTGATATTTTCAGTCATCATGGTTTGAACTTTCCCAACATGTGCAGTCCCAGTTTCTTTAACTCTGCCAATAATTTCATGCAAAGCAGTCAGACCTTCTTGCATCATTCCTAAAATATTTCTTTCTCTATCAGCAATATTTCTTTCATCATTTCTTATAAATTCTTGCACAAACTGTAGCTTTCCTTCAGTCCATTGTCGATATTCCCTTTCAATTTGTGTTCTTAACGATGCTTCTTCATCGACTCTTTTCTGCATATTTCCTAAAACGCTTTTTATATACTCAGCTTCGTTTCGATTTTTTTCTTCTCTTGTTTGCTCAAGTGAAGTTGCCTGCTGTCGGCTTCCTTTTTGAGCTTCCATGATATCATCTCTATACTGTTGAAATCTCCTTGCCATTTCTTTTTCTTGGTTTCTCATTTGTTGGTAAAGTTCTTGGATCTGTTTATATGAGTCTTGTTGAGACTGATCTCTTTGTCTTCTTTCTTCAATTAAAGCTTCTTTTAAGCTTTGGATATTTAAAGCTACTTCATTAGATATACCTTGAGGCTCAGGTGGCATAATTGATCTTGGCATCTTGCTTAAATGCTCGATTTCTCTTTCAGCTGAAGAATTCTTTAATTCTAGCTGATCCACTTTTCGCCTCACTCCGTTCATTTCAATTGACATTTTTTCAAATGAAGTCTGCATGGTGTTTTTAATGATCTTTATAGCATCTTGCAGCATGAGAAGCTGCTGGGCGTTGTCTTTTCATAGATGAGTGTCACGTTCTTCTATTATTTTCAGCTCTTTGTGAAGACGATTAGGAAAATCATCACCAAAGCCTATAAGCCTTCTCTCAATGCTTGAACGGATATCAAGCATTTGAAGCTCAACCTCACGAATTCTACCTCGCAATTCGATCATTGAAGCGTCTTCAGGGATAAAAGTTGCTTTGGGGGTTTCAGCTTGTTCAGCACTAATAAACTCTCGAGACCCACGGCTTTGAATATTAGGCAGAAAAGAGTTTCGAGTTGATAAAGAAGGAGGAGTAGGCTGGGAACGGAATATATCAGCGACACCTTCTCGTTGTCGCCGCTGTTCAAGTTTTCTTGACATAATTTAAAATTTAAGTAATGTGGCATTTCCCAATTCTTTATATATTCATATAGAAGGATTTTAATAAGTTTTCTTGTGATTATTCTTATAATAATAAGAATTTAAATTTAAGGCTAATAGATAATTCTTATAAAAAAGAATGGGAAACTGTTGCCTCAATCCAGCCGCTCAGAGTTTGGTGCCAAATCCTACAAATGAGCCAGAGTACCAAAAACACCAGGTCATCCACATCTATGAAAAAGATCGTTTTGACAGAATAGTCGGCAGCCAAGGTGTTAAATTTGAATTGCTTGCTCCTATACATCAAGAAACTTTAATTGCCAGTGCAGCAAAAATTCCTGTGCGTGTTACAGGATGTGTTATTCCTGGACTGGACCCTCGTGGTGAGATTAATAAGGAATGTCAAGATATTTATACATTTTTCCAAAAAGAAGATACTATTTTGGCAGTTCTATTTGACGGCCATGGCAAAGAAGGACAAAGAATCGCTAAATTCTGTAAGGATTATATGGTCACTTTTTTCTCAGAAAATTTTTCAAAATTCAACGAAAATCCTATTGACGCCATTGTGGAGATGGTCCAAGAATGCGACGAAAGTTTAAGCTCGAGCGGAATTGTGTCAACTTTATCTGGAGCCACTGCTGTTGTCGTTGTAATTAGTCCTTCCGGAATCCATGCAGGTAGTGTAGGGGACTCTAGGGCTATTTTAGCCACTTTACCGAGAGAAAGTGCTGTTATTAAGCCTCAGAATATCCCCCACAAGATTTCCTCAAAATGGTCTCATAAAGCTCTTCCTATGAGAATTTTATCGCCAGTCACCATAACAGTTGACCAAAAGCCGAATCATGCTGAAGAGCTTAAAAGAATTACCGCATCTGGCGGAATTGTTGAAAAAATCACTGACGATACAGGCAATCCAGTTGGTCCCTATAGAGTTTGACTCAAAAAAGGAAACTACCCAGGGTTAGCCATGTCAAGATCTATCGGCGACACTATAGCCCACGAAATAGGGGTCACGTCCACCCCTATTTGTAATAGTTTTGAGCTATATCCTGAGTGTGACCAGTTTATAATTTTAGCTTCAGATGGGCTCTGAGATGTAATGGACAACCAAGAAGTTTCAAATTTTGTGGAAAAATACAGATCGACCACCAAGCATTTTCCTTCTGATGAATATCCAGCTACAATTACAAATTCTACGATTGCAAGACTGCTGTGTGAAGAAGCAAGATATAGATGATTTGGCGTTGTTGAAGATGAAGATGTAATGATAGATGATATTTCAGTAATAGTAATAGAATTCACCAGTGTCGAACCGATGGCAATTGCGGAAAAGTCACCGAGAAATGAAAGAAATATAAAGAAATTCCAGAGCATTTCGTTTGAAAGTGAAATGATTAAGCAGAAAACAATTGTGAGAAATGATCCACATAGAGGAAGTATTACAAAAGGAGAAGAACATAATGAAATATTGGAAGCTGCAATACAGGTGATGCAGGAAGAAGAAGGTGATGATATTAAATAAAAAAATTATGAATAATTAGGAATTAATAGCCTTTTTAAGGTAGTAATTCTATCATGAAAAGGCTGAAGTGGAGTGTTCGATCGAAAATGATTTCTTCTTGAAAGCTTTGATGGTGATGAGCATTTTGACTGTGACTGTGGTCGAGAAATTATATCGATTGAATTTGTGGAGTTGTTTATCAGTTTAATATTTCGAAAACTTAAAAGATCGATGTTGTCTAAGCTAAACTCAGATTTTGTTCTCATGGATTGAGGAGAATTAGTATCGTATTTTCTTGGAGATTCTGAAAAATCTCTAATTCTTTCATATACAGTATCTATTGTAGGGAATTCTTTGGGCGGGCTGATTGAGCCTGACCTTTCTTTATTTTTTCGATAGTTTATCAAGCTTTTAGGTATTTTTATTTTTTGTCCTGCCATGAAATCTCTGATTTGTCTTCTGAGTAAAAATTACTTTGATTTTTCATTTGGGGCTCTAGGGGTTTTCTTTTTTTTTGGAACAAAAACGGAGATGTTAGCAGATGTGTCTTCTTTTATCGCAGGAAGCATTTGGGATATTTTCAAAATTTATTTATTCTTTTGATTCGTTTAGACCATTTTTCTTAGAAGAGTTATAATAATTCTTTATGCATGTTTTACTGAGATTGACTTTAATAGGGATTTTTTGCACGTAAAGAAATATATTTTATTTAAAATTTTTGTAATGCAATGGATAATTATTTCATATTTTAAATATTGAGTATAAATATTTTCAGTATAATTATAGCCTATATCTTTATTAAATTAAATATCAATTCAATTTTCCTAGATAGCGATGATTTTCGTAGTAAATTAAATAATTAAAGCAAGACTAGATAAAGCAAAAATATAACCCATATTCTTAATATATTTTCAACTGCATGTCTGTAAATTACAGAAGGTTGAGCTTTATCCTCTTTTCAATAGTTCTAAGCTGAGCAAGCATCACCTGTGATATTCTCTATGCATGAAGAATGCAAGATGCCCCTCTCAATGACTGTTTAATTGCTTTTATAGCTATTCAACCTTCAATTTATTTAGTCTACTACTGACTCTATGTAACAATCCCTATCATCTGTAATGAAATGTCTCTTCCAATATATGGTATCATCATTTCCTACCTTTTCCAAGGCCCAATTTTTGCATTAATTGCAGAATTCAAGCTAATGCTTACAAAAGCTTATTATCTTACACTTGTAGCAGGGCCTGAGGCATATGGTGACAGAATAAAACAAGACTTTTTATCACACCTGATTGTCCATGCGCTATTTCAAAGCGTTCCTATGGCGATTTTGCAAATAGTTACAAATATTGATCAAGGCGTATGAGATGATATTACTATTGTGAGCCCAATAATTTCTTTATTGATGGCAATCACAGGGTTTTTTAGCTTGACGATTTTTATGAAAATGAATACAGGTGGGTTAGAATGGATACAAAAGAAGAAGAAAACAACAGGTGTATATACTTTATCTCCGTTAGATGCTGATTTAACTATTTAAACATTAGGATTTATGCATTGGATATATGAGGATTATGCTAATTAATAACAATAAATCAGTTCTTGGAAAATCTTGATTTAATTAGTATGCCCAGGCTCTGTTTTGCTGTATCATGAAATGAGCTCACTTAAATTTTTAATAATTATTGAAAAAATCATTTAATTCTCTTAAATTATCATGCTAAATAAAGCCATTTTGCATTACATAATTATTAGTGAAAAATATAAATAATAATGACGGAGCTAGAATTTAGCTATGATAATGGAAACTTTTGAAGTAATTTATGAATGACATGGGCATTTAATTTGATAGGTTATTGAAACCAATCTAAATCAAAAAAACCAAATACAGTAGCAATTCCACATCGAATGAAATTTGAGGAATCCTTATTTGTATTAGAAAAAGAATGAGAAATCGAACAAAAATCCCCAAAGCCAAAATTTTTTAAAGCCTTAAAGAAGACTTTTTGGTGAGAAATTACAAAATATTCTATATATATAAAGCTTGGACAGCTGCTTGGATTATTTCAAGCAGTAATTATGATTTTTCTGATAGATTTTTTCACAAATGATAATGCTTATATAGCAGAAGGAATCATTTTGGTAATGTGTTTAGCTATCCTTACCTTAATGAGTGTTTCTTTATATGCTCTTGGTGCATTTCATGTTAGACTTCTTACATTGAAAATAAAATCTATTGTTCCATATATTATATTTAAGAAGGTGCTAAAAACTTCATACGAGGAAATTTCCAATAGAGATTTCCAAAGTAAACTACCGAATACTATTGCTGCAGATCTGGAAATTTTTAATTATCTTGTACCTATAGCAATGATGATTGGCTGCCCATTGATTTTTGCATGCTCGTTTCTTATAATAGGAAATCTTACAGGATGGGCTGGAATTATTGGATTAATTGTTTTATTAGTTCATTATCCTATAGCCATTGCTTTATCTAGTGCTTCGAGCTACTATAGAAAAAGGGCATCAGAGTTCAGTGATAAAAGAGTTATGCTGATTACTAATTTAATAGAAGGCATAAAGGTTGTAAAGCTCTATGGATGAGAAGACCCATTTTTGAGGCTTATATATGGAGAAAGATCAAAAGAAATAAAAGAGCAGGAAAAGCAGTTTAATATTAGCTCTATAAATAATGCGATGGGAGTTTCAGGCATAGGCATTGTTTTTCTTGTAACATTTGCATTATATATTCACTTAGGCAACTCTTTAGAGCTAAGCACAGTATTTTGTGTCGTGGCAATCATGATGATGGCTTATTCTTTATTAATCAAGACAGGAGTAATTGCAGCATTTAGTATGGCATCAATTTATTTATCAATGGAAAGGATTACTCAACTATTGCTATTGAGTGAAAAGGATTCTAAAAAAGACTTGGATGATTCTGATGTATTAGTTTCAATGGTAAATGCAAGCTTTTCATATAGAGAAAAAGACGAAATACAAGAAGAAGGAATTTTTGAAGAAAATTTAATGAGTAGATATAATAAGGATGAAGATGTTCTCACTGATATAAATTTTCAGATCAAAAAAGGTGAATTAATGATTGTTGTAGGACAAGTAGGAAGTGGAAAAACAAGTTTGTTACTAGGAATATTAAATGAAATATATTTAAGGGAAGGAAACGTCAATATATCAGGACAAATTTCATACTCGGGGCAAGATTCATGGGTTTTACCAGCAACAATAAAGGAAAACATTCTGATGGGCAATGAATATAGTGAGTTTCTGTATAAAAATACTCTTCAAATCTGCGGACTTGATAAAGATCTTGATTACTTTAAATTAAGAGATGAAACAATTATTGGGGATAATGGAGCAACGCTAAGTGGAGGACAAAAAGCTCGGCTAAGTCTTGCTAGAGCATTATACCATAATAAGGATATAATGCTTCTTGATGATCCTTTAAGTGCTGTGGATGCTGATGTGAGCTCATTTATATTTAAAAATTGTATTAAAGAATTCCTAAAAGACCGTGCAGTCATATTAGTCACCCATCACATCCATCTTATACCTGAAGCCAATAAAATTTTAGTTCTTAACCAAGGGAAACAGATATTTTTTGGAGAGTATCAAGAATTTCAAGATAGGCATGACATAAGCCATTATGTTTGAGAATTAAATAACTTAAAACATATAAAGGAAAACTTGGAAAGTAAAGACAAAAATGAAATAATGACTGAAGACAAGCCTGAAATTATTACGGCAATTATAGAGGAAGAAAATGAACTACCTCCTATTTCGTTGAAAACATATTACAGGTATTTTTCTTACGGGTTTAACTCATATTGCCTTCTAGGAGGAACTGCTTTGTGATTATTGGTGTCGCAATTATCAAGCTTAGCTGTATTGTATTGACTTACATTCTGATTCACGCAAGTAGAAACTGAGCAATCAAATTTATATTATGTATGATTTTATGCAATAATTATATGCATAAATTATATATCTACTTTTTTCCGTTCTTTAGTGCTTAATTATGGATTGACACTTGCTGGGAAATGCTTGCATAACAAAGCATTAGAAAATATGTGTAAAACCAATATACAGTTTTTTGATAAAAATAATATTGGAAGAATGATTAATCGGTTTTCTAAAGACACGTTTATGATGGATGAGATATTGCATACTGTGCTAGGCTATTTTATTAGCCAGGTTTTTGATTTATGGGGTATTCTTATATCTATTGCATTTATTGCTCCACCTGCTGCGCCATTAGTTATATTTTATTTCTTAAACACTTTATGATTTTCTCAATTTATATTACCAATCATTAAAAATCTCAGTACCTTAGCATTAGAGTCAAAAAGCCCTATTTTAAGTCTAGCCAATGCATCATTACACGGAATTGCAACAGTCAGATCACATGATCTCGAGAATAAGCTTTTAGAAGACATGAAAAAAAATATCGAGTACAACTGCAGGTGTGAATTAAGCAAAGAAATCCCTTTCCGTTTCTATCAATTTTATATGGAAATTTTTGCTTCTTTGTTATGTATTATGATAGCTATAGTGCTTATACCATGAAAGGGTTTCATAACCCCTGATCTTGCAGCTATATGTATTTGTTTCTTAATTTTAGCTATGCAGACTTCTATGTCATGAGCAGATTGTATGCTTGAAATTGATATTTTAATGATTTCTCCACAAAGACTGATGGAGTATGCTGATATGAAACAAGAAGGAAAATTTGGCTCAGATGAAAGTTTTACCATTAAATACGGGAAAATAGAAATTAAAAACGTTTTTATGAAATATGGAGAAAACTATCCTTATGCTTTGCACGACTTAAATGCTACAATTAACCCCGGACAAAAGGTTGGCATTGTTGGAAGGACTGGATCAGGTAAATCCTCGATAATGAATGTATTGTTTCGGATTGTAAACCCTTCATTAGGAACTATACTTATAGATGGCCAAGACTATAAAAGTGTAGGTCTTCATCAATTACGTAAACAAATGTCAGCCATCTCTCAATCTCCTATTATATTTATGGCAAGTTTCAGAGATAATATTGATCCATATCATGAATATACAGATGATGAAATATGGCGTACTTGCAGGCAGGCAGATCTTTATGATTTAGTTAGGGCTTTACCTAATAAGCTTGATACTATTCTTTTAGGGTCAGAGTGCAGCTTATCAACAGGGGAAAAACAGCTAGTCTGCCTTGCCAGAGCCTTAATTAGAAATAGTAAAATTGTGATGATGGATGAAGCAACTGCAAATGTAGACCCAAAAACTGATAGAATTGTCCATGAAAAAATAAAAACAATGTTTTCTGAAAGTACAATGCTTATTGTAGCTCATAGATTAAGAACTATTATTGATGTTGATTTAGTAATTTTGATGGAAGATGGGACTTGCAAAGAAATAGGAAGCCCAAAGCAGCTTGGTACTGACAAAAATTCTTCGTTTAGAGGACTGATTTTACATACTGGGCCTCAAGAGTCAAGATATTTATTAGAAAAATTAAAAAATAATTAATTTTCTTTTTGCAATAATTAATAGTTAAGTAGCTTTATCATCATCTGATGACTCAAAAGCTTTTTTCTTCTCAATTTCAGGCTCTTCTATACAAGATCTCGTGAAAACAAGTATTATAGCAGTCGGTACTGCGATTGCACATATAATCATCCACATTTTCCAGCAATCTTTTTCATCACCACTTTCAGGACAGTATTCCTCTAACAACACCCCAGACAAAATTCCTGCAAATAATAGAGAGACGTTATTAGGAAGGACTAAAAATGAAAAATAAACCACTTCTTGTCCTAAAGGAGCAACCTTTAATATATAATCATAAAGCCTAGGCTGGAATAAGCTGCACCCAACTCCATAAAAAATAGCAAAATAGACGCACATTGAATAGGTAGGAGGAAAAGTAAAAAAATAAAATGACAACGCAGAAATTAAGCAACCAAAAATAATAAGAGTATAGCTTGTAATCATGAATAAAAAGAACGACAAGGCGATAATAGAAACAATCGTCACAATGGATTGTATAGTATAAATAGAACCCCAGTTTACGTCATCTCCGAACTCCCTTGTCATATACTTGCCAAGTGCTATAGGATAAGTATTAAAAGTTCCTAATAAAATAGTCAATAATATTAGAAATATAAAATACCTCATAAAGGTCTTGGTTTTAAACACGTCCATAATATTAAGTTTTTTGCCTTCTTGATGCTCGGTTTCTTGTGAATATTTTGGTGGGCCAACAAAATGTATTAACCCTGCACTTAGCAATGCAGCCATTGCTGCTGATAAAAACATAGCTCCATATGCCCACTCTGCATTATCATTAAATAATTCCCAAAACAAGGAAATGCTTATACCAATAAAAATAAATGTAACGCAAAAAGTGATGACCACAAGGCTGTTTGCGATAATCCTTGATTTTTCTGGGGTGTAAAGGGAGATTGCAAAGATTGTCATTGGGACACTTATACTGTTTCCGATAGCTGTTAATGTATAAACTGATACAACAGAGAGCGCAAACCAGTCTGAAAGAGCTATTAAGGTTAAGCCTGCGCTGAAAATTATCCCTCCAATTGTGATACTAGTTTTTACCCCAAAACGATATGGAAATGAGCCAGTTATCAAAGATGCAATACCCGTCATAAGCCCATAGATTCCAATAATGATCCCAGATTCAATGTCTGAAGAGTCCCACACATCTGTAAAATAAGCACACAAAACGCTAAGTACCATTCCAAATGAGTACGAAACGAGAAAAAGTTGAGTGTATAATATAATAAGCTCTTTAGGATATTGAATGAATAAAATTATTGCTTCTTGAAAATGATATAATTGATGAGTCAACGTATTAATGGATTCCTTTATCTTCTCATCAACTAGTGGGGTAGACTCCTCTTTTTGAGGGTTTGAGGATTCGTTTTCCATTTTAATTTATATATAAAGTCACTTTATTTTTATAAAAAATCTTTTAATCACTATTTTGGCTTCTCCTCAAACATTTCAGAGATCCTTTCTCCTAGTTTGCCTTCGCTTTCGACCATTTTATCTACTGTTCCACGAGTCAAGTCTCTTGTCCTCCTTATTGTAGGGAGTTGTGGGGTATCTGGCAAATATTTAGCCAAAATATCAGGTAGATTATCCTGCAAATAATTAAGTTTTTTAGTGTAGTAATGTGTAAGAATATCAAAATATTCCATAAGAGCAGGATGATAAACATGGTAATATCTGTCCCAGTCATAGTCATATGCAACCCTTGTGCCGTAATAAATTAGCCACCCAGATACTAAATAGAGCATAAAAGCAATCGATGAGCTTTTCACTCTTGTTTTATTCGGTTCGACAAAGACTTCATCAACTTTTAATTGTTTAGGATTATCTGGGTCTACTTTTTCAAAGTCATAGATGTGGTGATTGGTTTTGGGAATGTTTGTCCTGATACCTCTAAAAATTGTCCTGAATAAGGTGGGAGATTTCATAGCTTTTTAAGTTTTATAATTTCCTAGTAATTAATGTGAGATTATCATTCTAAATGTATCAAAATTAATAAAGAATTTCTTAAAGAAATTAATCTTAAAGGGTAGGATATGATGGGGACATGTTAATGCCGCAGACTCCTGATCCTGCAGTATTTGCAATTCTTATATATCCGTTTTCTCCCCAGGTCTGCCCCCAAGAGTTCTTGACAATCCAGTAGCTTGGTGTTGAAGTCGTGTTGTAGCCTACAATCAAAACTGCGTGATTAAGCTCAGTTCCGCAGTTCTTAGTAATAACACCTCCTTGGTAGTATTGCCAGACATAGTTATTTGCCTCTACATAGACTGACACAGGCTGAGTTGCAACTCGGAATTGGAGATCTGTTGGGTTGTTTGCTGATACTGGCACGTATCCAGTGGTTTTAACGATTTCTCTTCCAACAGCGTTTTCATTGCATTTTCCGTTTTGGCCTGTATATGGATAAAGCTGTGCTGAGGTGAGTCCTTTATCTTTAATAAATTCATAAGCGTGATCAATAAATCCTCCATTGCAGCCTTTATCGCCATAGCTGTAGGTGCAGTCCACAATTTCTTGCTCTGAAAGGACAGTCAAGGTATTTCCTGAAATTTTCCAAATTCCTTCAACAGCGCCGACAGAGGCGAAGGCATAATCGCTAGCACAGTCTCCTTCGCTACCAACTGGGGTTACTGCACCTTGTGCTCTCCAATCAATAGCGGCTGGAGCTGCACCAACAAACGGAGTTTCTGCTGATTGTAAATTAGCAGCTGGGACTTCGATTTTGGAGTGAAGATATTTGGCCTTGAATTCTTGAGGTGTTAAATCGGTGAATTGGTTAACACCAAGAACCCAGGTATTGCCTAAGGAGTTTTGAGCTCTAATGAATCCAAGGTTGTCTCTGAAAACTCTGAACCTCTCGACATATTGGTCAACATTGTAAGATTTGCTATATTTGCTGATGTAGTTCCTGAACTCTTGCTCCTCGAGCTCAAACTGTGATAAGGCAGAGTTTGAAATACTTGGGCTGGAGAACGCAACGAACACTCCAGCAAGGCAAACTAAGCCAAACAGTGACCCAAAAATGGCTAATTTTAAAGTTTTGGAGCTTTCTTTAGCTTTTGGAGAGCTTAATAGATTGTCCATTTTAGTTTATTACCTAAATTAATTAACAAGTTTTTATTACTTTAAGAAGGGAGCGAAAAGATTACAACTTTGAATAATGTTATTGGTTTATTAGAAATGATTTATATAAACTAAATAATACAGCTTAATCCTTAATACATATGTCTAAGAGTAATCGCTTCAAAGTAAATAGCTGAAATTTTATAATTTCTGATAAAGAAATTTGAATTAATAAATTTAGATTAAGATCCGCACTAGTTTAAATATTTTTGTGTCATGAATTTTGAATCTCTATGCTAATTTGTGATGGGAGTTAATTTTTTTAAAATACAAATGTGCATAAGCTATATTATGATTTCCATCCAAAAATTAGTTTATAAAAAAGTTTAATCTAAATATGTATTTCTATTTGATTATATGAAATTGAATACTTTTTAGAAGATTATATTGATAAAGAAAACAGTTTTTTTATGCACCGCCTAAAGATTTGAAGGGGAAAATTTAGTTTTAGGATAATCATTGATTGCGATTTTGAGGTTTTTCATTGAGTTAAATTTATTTTATAAAAAAATTGCAAAATTATAAATTGATATATTTTTTGGAAAAATTACTTTATATATTTCAAACTCCTAATTCCAAAATTATATTGTCTCTTCTTAAACATTAATAATTTTCTGCTTTACTAAATATTATGTACCTCTGATGTTTAAATATCCTTAAATATTAGCAACACTCCATATGATTTATCGTTAAATTACCTAACAGAATTTTATAAAATTAAAATGAGTAAAATCCCAAGAACTACTAACCGAAATTTAAATGCAGAACCAGACCCCAGAATTCTTGATAGAATCAGCCTTATGTATCAAATTTACATCGAATCTTCCCAAAATCCATTAAGTCAGCTTGGACCTGAATTCAATGAGTTTTTCAAATCAGAAAGAATCATCTCTTTTCGTATGAAAACTCCAAAAGCATTAAATCAAAAAGGAGAAGCTGCCCTTCAAGAACCAAAACTCTGGATCTTATGAATGTTTATTTTATTTTTGGATCAAAGAGAAACTTTTAACAATATTTTGAAGGTCTGTAAGGACGGATTTAATTTTGTTAAACAGAAAGAAGCTTTAATTGAAGGTTTAAGTATTCTTTTAGCTAAATGTCCTGAATTAGAAGTAAAAGCAGAAGATGAAGAAGAATTGGGGAAACTTATAGGAGACAGATCAACTAAAGCGCCAAAAGAAATACTTGCAGTGTCAAAATGTGGTAAGTATGTATTAGTCAAGCTCTCACAAGACCAACAGATGAGGCTTAAATCACAGATTGCGGTTGCGCCAATCAAAGATATGGAAGTCGATAACTCAATTGCAGTTCTATCGCTGACCAAAATGCTACAGAGGTCTAATTATTCATATCATCCAACTCCTTAACTAATCGATTCTATTAATACTCAAATGTAATTTAAATGGAAAATAATTGGAAAACCCTTCAAAGCGTATCATTTTCAAATCAAAATCAAAGCAAAAAGAGAGCCAAAACTGCCAAGCAGATCAGTGATATTTCATCTCTAAAGAAAATTATTGTCCAAGTAATTAAAAATTAGTACGATAACAAAGTTAAAGTACTCGAATGCAGCCGAAAAGCTTTAGAAAAATCTCATAAATCATCAAGTGTTCATAAAGAAAAAATCGAGCCTAAATTAAAAGAAAAGAGAAATTTAAGCGGAAATTCAAAAATTTCAAAAACATTTTCCGTTAATAAAGAAGGGAGAAGAAAAGTAAAAGCAGTTCATAGAGATCCTGAACATCAAAGCCAAGTTTTAAGCTCAATAGAAAATAGTGTAGCTGATAGCATCGTAATTCCAAATGTAAGCGAAAGCTACCTTACTTTTGGACTTGACTCACCTGAGAGTCCTTCAAGCTGTGATACAAGAATAAGAAAAATAAGTAGCATTGATATGATCCAAAATAAAGAAAACTATGAAAGAACTGATAAGCCTAATATTTCTACAAATACACCACAAATTGAAAAAACTGGTCATTCTGGAAGTTTCCTTAAGGAAAAGAAATCAAAAGAAATGAAAGATGCAATGATACAATGTGAAGATGGACAATTAGAGAATTATAATAAACTCCTCAAAGAAAATGAAAACCTTAAAGCAGATATCAGGAATTCAAAACAATCCCATAAAAACGAACTTGATGCGCAAAGAATAAAATTTGAAGCAGAAGTAAATAAGCTGAAAGATCAAATTTTAGAGATGAAAAAAATTGATTTACAGAAAAATGAAAATTTAAAAGAAAAACAAAATATATTGGAAGAGCAAAATACCAAAGAAGACTCAAGTTCCGATTCTGATTTTTGCGCTAAATGTGATAGAATGGTTGAAAAAATGCTTGAAGAACAAAAATCAAAACTCTTAAAAGAATTTAAAGAAAATACTGATAATTTAAGAATTTCTCTAGCAGAATCACATGAAAAAGAATATAATGATCTAAGAGAGCAATTTATCAAAAGAATTCAAGCTAATGAAAATAGAATAAAACAAAAGCTTGCCAATGAGTTTACATCAAACTTAAAAGATCAAACAAAGTCTATAATAGAAGAATTAAAGTCAGAATGTGAGTCACATATCAGAACATTTAAAATTGACTATGAGAATAAAATAGAAAATTTATTAAGAGAAAATTTAGACTTAAAAAAAGAAATTGATTTCCTAGAGTCAAAATTCAGTGATCGTGATAGTAGAAGCCCTTTCTTTATAGATGTAGGGGCTTCAGAAGTATCTTCTGCAAACCAAACTTTTGATTCAGATAAAATATATATTGATCTGGTATCAACAAATAAGAAGCTAAAAATGGAAAACACCAATCTCCAAAAACACTTAAGAAATATTTCTTTCCATTAATTGTAATTATCAATTTTTATAAATAATCATTAATATACGATTTTATTTTATCTGCAAAACTATCTTTTTCCAGACAAAAATGTTTCCATTTTTGAAAATAATTCCCAGAGCTCTGCTGTTGTTTCGTTGAACTCTGGCTTTTTATTAGGCGATTTCATTTTTTCAATCATTTCTATAATCTTATCCAAGTCTCTATGGCTATTTTTTTCTTCATTTACTATTTTTAAAATTAAATTTCCAACTTTTTCATAATTTTTTATCTTCTCACTAAAAATTTCTTTTTCTTTTTCATTTTTTTTAATATTTCTTTTCAGTTCTTCGATTTCGCTGGATTTATCGTTTTTCAATTTCTTTCATTTATTGAAGTCTTTAAGCTTTTTTTGCATATTAGAATAAGCTTCTGTTGGTTTTGGACTTTCTACGTCAAATTTAAAAGTCCCACTGAAGTTTTTAGACCTTACAGAAGAGTCATATATAGAGTTTCTTGACTTTATTGAGCTGGGAAAGTTTTTAATCGAAACTGTTTTAAGTAGTTTGGCTTTTGAGGTTTTTGGAATTGACGGCGATAAAATTTTTGTGGTTAAATCATAATCAACGATCTCTATATTCTTTTTGGTGCGGGACGATTTCGGAAAATATGTAGCATCGCAGGCTAGATCTGAATTTGGCCTTAATGTTGAAGATTTGATGCTTGTTAAAAAAGGACTTGACTGAGAATAAGATACCATAATGTTAATAATTAAATTACTTTAGAATACAGCTGGCTGACATTTTTTCTTGGTGAAGGTCTTTTAATCTCACTCAAAAAACTTGTATTTTTTAGCTGATTTTTCAACCCTTTTTTTAGCTTATTTTTCACATTCATCATTTTTGAGTCAAAACTCGCAGAATGAGGATTATCTAATTCGTCAGAGCTTCCTTCATTCTTGCGTTTTATAATTGATACTTCATATGGTAAAATATTCGATTTCAGCTTAATATTGCGTCTTTCTGAAATAAAACCGATTTGTCTTTTTCTATTTATTGATAAATCCATAGGAACTGGAGTCAATGAACTTTTTTTTGCAAAAAGACATGAAAAATCTTCGAGTTTTAAATATCCTTTTTCATCTTTATCTAAGCTGATAAATAAAGTTTTAAGCTCTTTTTTAGTCGCGTAAATTGCAAAATTTTCTAATGAAATTAAAAAGTCAGTAAAATTTACTTTGCCGTCCTATATAGTTTTTACTTTATCATTATCAAAAAACCGAAAAGCTTGCGAAATCATTCGAAATTTCTCAGTTATTTGCAGTGACAGTTTTTTCTTTAATTGAGCCTGCTGGTCTTCAGACCTACTTCTAAAGCTTGCCCTTTCTGGAGATCATAAAGCTTCTTTTACATTTGGGGAAAGGAGCTGAGAGTTATAATATTTTCTCCCTTGAGGTACAAATTTGTAAGATTCAATGAGATCATAAAGCTGAGATAGTTTGAAATTTCCATCAGGATCAATGCAATGGGATAGCAAATCAGTTCTGAGGTGTTCAGGGATTTTTGAGCCGTAAGAGTTTAAAATATTTTTAAAGGAAGCTGCAGTTGATTTAGGTTTTTGATCTTTAACAGGCTTCATCGAATGAGATTTTATAGCTTCTAGGGTTCTTATGTCTATATGATTTTGTTGTAGCTTCATAAGTAAAGAGTCAGATACATTGTTTATTCCCTTCTCTAGGCGAGATTCATTACAGAAGGGCAAATATTTATGAGAATTCAATAAAAACCCAAGTTGGTTATCAGTGCTTAATTGTTGATTTCTAGCAACTGTAGAGAGGAATAGTTTTTCATTATTGCCTTTGTCTATATATCATAAATATCTACCTTTATCATGATGAAGTTTAAGCCTTCTTAAAGCTGACCCATAATTAATTTTGTTTTCTCCATCACAATATTTCTGGTTAACTAGCTCTAAATCCTCACTTCTAAGGAAAATATTCATCCTATTTAGTTTGTCTTTAAAAGTATCCATTGAAATTTTGCCACTACAAGCTTCATCTAATGGTTCTATTGAATTTTTTAATAGTCTTCGAATTTTTCTGACCTTGGTAGTTATATCATTATTTGTTTCGCTCATTTTTAGTAGTGCTATATAGATTTTCATAAATAATTTTTAATACGCTGGACTACAAATTTCCTTCTTATTTTCTTCAAGTTTAAACAAAAAAGCTTATAAAAATTAATAACTCTTTTTATCCTAACTAAGCAATTTACTTAAATATTTTTTTAAATTAAAGATTGCTTTACTATCACAGTCATATCGCTAATAAATTTTCTTTATTTCGAGCTGATTTTCCTTTAATTACAAGAAATTTCCTTCATCTAGGTGAACAAATTATAAATATGGTTCTACGACTTTCCCATATAGGATTGCTCTTTTTGAGCTTATCCCTAGTTACTTCAACTGAAACCCAAGAACTCCTAGGCGATACAGATGGCTCATGGAGCTATTTCGGCTACCAAGGCTTCGCAGGTGAAGTTACAATGAACGCACTTACAGGCTCCTCCTATTTCTATTGGCTTTTCCAAGCAATTAAAGGTAACATCACAAATCCTGCTGACAAGTTGCCTTTAATAATCTGGATCCAAGGTGGTCCAGGTTGTTCTGGAGAGACTGGGATGTTTTTTGAAAATATTGCCCCGTTCTATATTGATAACAATACGAATCCTCAGAAAAATCCTTATACATGGACTAACAATTATCATGTTATGACTATTGACCATCCTCTAGGGACTGGTTACTCAGTAGCTGGTGCTCCATATGATATGAAAAATACCACAACTGGCTCATCAATCCAACTTTACAACTTTTTGGTCAAACTGGCAAATAAATACCCAACCTGGTTTTCAAGAGACCTTTATTTCTTTGGAGAAAGTTTTGGAGGACATTGGATTCCTGGCATCGCATATCAGATTGTGTCTAACAATAGAAGCCCTAACCCTCCTTTTAAGTTTAACCTGAAAGGTGTCGGCATTGGAGACCCATGGACTGATCCTCCAAACCAAAGCCAAACTTATGGAAGTTATGCTTATGCGACTGGGATTATTGACCAAGAAGAGCTTGGAATTGTTCAGACTTACGAAGACCAAGTAACAAGCGATTTAAATGTTGGAAACTGGAATTCAGCATTAAATGACTGGGAAATGTCTTATTCTCTTATTGTTGACTATGCTGGCGGCATCAATGTATACAACAGCAGAGACTATAACCCTAATTACAATATGGGCCAAATGCCAACTTGGCTTAATTTAGCCTCAACTAAGCAGATGATCCATGTCCCTTCAAGTGTAATATGGACTGAGTGCAATAACAATATTTATAACGCCATGACCCAAGATATTATGACCTCAGCTGCACCATTAATTCCATATCTCCTTGATACCATAAGAGTCCTTATATATAATGGCCAAGACGATTTAATTGTGAACACCCCATCCACTGAACAAATGCTTGCGAACTTAAACTGGCCTTATATCAGCAACTTTATAAACTCAAATAAAATTATTTGGAATGTCAATGGAAATGTAGCAGGATATGCCCAGACATATAATAACTTGAGCTTCGTGGTAGTTTTGAAATCTGGCCATATGGTTCCTCATGATCAGCCTGTAAATGCATTGAATTTGGTAAATAGATTTATCAACAACCAAGGGTGGCAATAAATTAAGCTAAGATTATGAGTTAAATTAAGCTTTTTTTAAAAATCTTCTATAAAAAAATATTAGTCATATTACATAATTAAAAGCTTGAATTCCTTTTATGAGTCTATATATCAATTACCCTAGCTTTTCCTCTTGATCTATTCACATTTTTCACCCTTAGCTTAAATTTATCTTGAGGGGATTGCTTTGCGTTTCCAGTTCCTACACTTTTGGCGAAATCAGGCTGATTTTTGTCGCAGCCTGTTGAGCAAAATTTATTATTGCCTGGATTCCATTTATTGCAGGTTAAACATCTTCATGAGTCATTTTCCCCTCCTAAAGTAGTGGCCCCTGTCGCTGTAGTTGTTGCTGACGATTTTGCAGATAAGCAGGCATTGCAATATAATTCAGACTCTGGATTTTCCAGGGTGCATCTTGAGCATGTCCAATTCATTTCTTTAATTTCTTTCATCTCTTTAAATATTGATAAATTCCCTAATTCTCCTAAATTTATCATATCATTGAAAACATACAATTTCAAATCTTCTTGGTTTTTTGTTGGGGAAATAGAAGATAGCTCACTATAAGTTTCTGAAATATATTTAGAAAACTCATCATAAGTCATATCTCCTAAATCTTTTGATAAATTATGCAGCTTTGTACTTCAGCCTTTGGCTTTTTCTAAGCTCATGCTACATTTATTCTTTTTCATATCCAAAGCGTTCTGCTGCTCTCTCAAATGTTTCCTCAACCCATCTACCAGCTCTTTCTGTCTGCTCATAATCTGTCTAATTGCTGCCTCAAAAGCACTATTTACCCTTAAGATTTGATTTTCATAAAAACTTGATAATTTTTTGCTCATAACTACATATTCTTGTAAGGCTTTTTCTGCGTCCTTCGCCACACTATCCGTTGTATCTGCTAGCTCTTTAATATCTTCTCTTAGTTTTTCAGTATTTACTTTAAATAACAATAATTCATGTCCTGGCCCTGCATGCAAAAGGACACATTCAGAGCATAGACAAGTATTGTGGACTCTGCATTTATATTTTATTTGCCTTCTAGGATGGGCTGTGCAACATGTGACTTTTATTAGAGGCTTAGGGAGATTGTGTAAAATATTTAAGCAGAGTGGTAACTTGTCCAGTGGCGGATGAGGAGTTTGGTCATTTGGACAAGAGGAAGATGAGCAGGAGTATTGGGATATACATGTTCTGCAAAATACGTGCCCGCAGGGAAGAGACATAGGAGTGCGATTTGAGGAATTAAAGGGAGTTAAGCATATGCTGCATTCGAAAATCGAAGGTTCTGACATTTTAAATTTGTGTATGAATTGAAATGATATGACGGGAAGCTGAATAAAAACTTTATTTGGATAAAAATAGTAATTAAGGAATTATGAGGCACCATTATTTTATCTATAAATTTTGTGTTTTTGAGTTATTTACTTATGACAATTAAGAACTATTTTTCATTGATAATCATATATACTGTTTTATCCTCAACAAAACAGAAAATCTTGGCAAATTTCTTCTGAATTTTTGACAAATCAAGAAAATACAGATTTCATTTTAATATCAGTTTTTATATACTAAAAATTTTTACTCACTAATGAAGGTGGTTTTTTTCTAAAAAGAAGCTTTCTTTCAATTCTAGTTCATGGACTAAAGAAGGTACATAAAAAAGGGTTATAAGCTTATATCATTGATCTATAAGCAAAAAACACAGCTTTGACTCATTTCACAAGCTTGAGCCACACAATTTATCATATTCAATTGCGATTTGTATGAAAAATAAGAAAGTAAGAAAGAAACAATTCCTCCATGGGATCGGTTTAAGCTTTTGGCGTTTTATTTGCGAATTAAAATCTGAATTTTCAATTTTAGCATCATGAGCAACAATATATAAGCGTTATTCTTTATCTTAAGATATATAATTTATTTTAAATATTTTAAAAACTGATATTTATTAGCTTAAAATTAAACCTATTTGAGTGCTATATTATAAAGGTAGGCTAAATGAAGTAAATACGTTTAATTAAGTTAAAAATTTAATAAATTAGTTGAAAGAAAGATATAATCTAAATGGCAAATCAACAAACTATCAAGACTTGGCCAGAATTTTTAAGACTTCAAGGGAATTATCAAACCAAATTAAACACACTTAGAGCTTCAAATTTGTCTTATATTAATCCTCAAACTCAAAGACCTCTGTAATTTTCTAATTAGTGCATGAGTTGCTTTAGTTGACCCACGCTTTGCATCTGAGTGCTTGCACTTTTTTCACACAATTAAAAATCAAAAACAAGTCACTATTTCTGCAAATATTGCAAAACAAATTCGAAAAGAAGCACCAGAATCATACATAGGAGCATTAAGTGCATTAAAAGGAGAAGAAAAAATTCAAAAAATAGTTACAATCCTTAGTATGTTTGTTTCAAAAAGAGCTGATATTGGTTATCACTCAGGAATGAATTTTATAGTTGCAGTGCTTCTAGAAGTTTTTAAATTAGAAAGTGACTCTTTTGTTATGCTCTGTCATATTATTGAAAAAATTTTTCCTGAAGTAAATTATAAATAGAATTACTTTAGCAGCGAAAGCCGAAAATTAGGACTTCATAGGGAATTAAGGGTTTTTGTAATGATGGCTTCAAAACTTAGACCAAGATTAGCAGCTACATTAAAAGCAGTCTTTAATCCAAAAAATTCAAATACAAAAGAAGATGATTTAACGCCATTTGTAAACGCAATTAAAAGAATTGGATTTTCATGATTTTCAACGCTATTTGTTCCCAATGTTTTGCCATTTGATTTGCTTAGGATATGGGATAATATGCTGATTCACGGCTTTGAATTTGTTTTGAAGCTTGCTCTTACTTTATTAAGTAAGTATGAAAAATTTTTAAGAAATACAATTAAAACAGAGACAAAAGCGATTTCACTTGAAAATTCGGTTGATTCTTTAATAGTAGCAGGAAATTTAACAAGAATGAAGCTCATGCAGAAATTTGAGAAGCTGCCTATAGAAAAAATGATTAAAAAAGCGATTGTTAAATCTACATATAAAATCCTGAAAAGAGATGAACTAATAGCTCAAGCTGAAAATTTAGAAAAAAATCACTTGGAAAGACTTTATAGGCTTAGACAATCAAAAATGATATTAAGGAACAGAGGCTTGATTTTTTCTTTTAACGAAGCTCAGAATATATACCAATCTTTTGATCAATTAAATAAAGAATTTGTGACTAGAGAAGAATTTGTGAAAATAGCAAAAATGAGATTGCAGTGATACCCATCCCACGCTTTAAATATTTTTAACACTTTTGACCAAGAAGGGAATGACTCAATAGAAATAACTCAAATAAAATCTGGGTTAGCAATCCTTACACAATGCTCAATAGACGAAAAATTAACTCTTTGTTTTCAAGCCCATGATAAAGAGCGATGTGAACATTTATCTCCAGACGATATTTTTAATTTAATTTCTTGCATTGAAAAATGTTTAGATTATCGCTCAGATTATTTTAGGACACAATCAACTGGATTTTTTGAGAATTTAGATATAAATGATGATGGAAAAACGTCATTGGCAGAGTTCATTAGATCTGCAAAGATAGATCCTTCATGCACCCCAATTATTGATTTCATTAATGCAGTAGAATCTAATGAATATATCCAAGTCCCAGAGATGAAAATGGCCCAAATCCATCTAGATGGTACTTTCAGTGATATTCATTCTCCAATTACCCCTATTTCTGATGCGTCTCCAATGTCTGATATTTCAGGAATCGATGATCTCCCGAATGAAGAAAATAATTACTTTGAACCAGAAATTCCAGTTGAAATTCCTCAGATAGAAATTAATGAAAATATAGGAGAAATTGTTGAAGAAGTAAAAAATGATACACCAAAAATGGAAGAAAAACAGGAAGATAAGCCAATTTTTGATTTTGGGTTTAAAAAAATTGATAATGAAGGTATTGAAGAAGATCAGTATGAAACAGTTGTGAGGACTGAGTCTCTGACTGTTCAGAATAAAATACCTAGTGAATCTGTTGAATATCCTGCATTGCATGAATCTTATGACAGTAAAAGAAAAATTGAACTTCCTGAACCTGCAGTGGTTCCTAAAGAGCCCAGGCCAGGATGTTCTAGATTGTGTACAAGAAAGGAATGCTCAACATTTTAAATTAAATTAAAGAATTATAGGCATTTTTTTATAATAAAATATTTTATATAAATTATAAAAATGTCATATAATTTTATGGAGCAGAATTTTAGTTTTATCGGCTCTTCTATTTAATAAAATTTCAAAAATATAATTTTTAGTCTTAAAAAACCATAAAAAATAAATACCTAATGGCTTGGAATCAAATTCGAGTTGCAAACAGCCTTGCTAAGCATCAACTGCTGTTGCAAAATCACCCAATTTACAATCAGATAAATTCAATTGAATCTTTTAGAATATTCATGAAAAATCATTCATATATTCTTTTCAATCACTCATCTCTTATAAAGTCACTTCAAAGCAAATTCGAGATAAATGCGTTCCCTTTCTTTTTACCCAAAAATTCAAAGCAAACCAAATTTATTGAGAATCTTATGATTCTAAACTCCGACTGCTACTCATTTAGCTATATGTATAATTTATATATAAACGCAATGAAAGAAATAGGTGCCTTTTCTGAGCCTGTTGAATCAATTGTTTCAAGCCTAAAAGAAGGGATCAGTTGGAAAGACTCATATGAAAAGCACATGAAAGATTATTCACTAATAGTTCTGCCTCAAACACTTAAATTTATTGATAGCTCAATAAAGGTTTCTCGCGATGGAGAAATCCATAAGATTTGTGCTTACTTTTTATACCCTGCCGATAATGTGGTTCCTGGCATTTTTGAAAAATTGTCAACAAAATTAAATTCTGTAAGCCTTGTAAAATATATAGAAAATCAAAATTATATGTTTAATAATGAGATAGATACAATTAAAGAAACAATAAGAGTTGTGTGTGGAGAGAATTCACATAAATGGGAGGAAGTGTTTTTATTTGGAAAGATGGCAATAGAAGAAAAAATTGCTTGGCTTGACGCAATCTACAATAATATAAATAAACCAATTACAATGTATGAGAAAATTGGTGGAAAAAACGAAGTAAATATGTTCATTGAGGATTTTATACTTGAAAATTGGAGCGAAACTGCAAGCTATAGCAATGAGAATTATTCCCAAAATTTTATATGTACTGCTCTCGGAGGACCTGCTAATTTTAGGCCAAAAATCAGCATTTTGGAAGATATTTCAAGGATTTTATGGATTTTCCATACCTTTAATGAAGCGAAGATAAATTGCTCATCATAATTCAATATTTATAATATATTCTTTTTATTGATTCGTAGACCTTCATAATATTTTTTCATTGATTCAAAGACTTATATAGCTTTTTGAGAAATATCTATTTATATGATTTAAAAGATTATGAGTAGATAAAATGACAAAATAATTGAAGAATTTTATCAAATTATTTTAATTAAAAAGCGTTAAAACAGTTAAAAAGCAGTAGTTTGGATGTAATTATAAGGTTTGCCAAATATTTTATAAAACAGATTGGATTTATATAGATTTTAAAAGGATTTTAAATTAAAAAGAATGAGAAAATAGATATGTGTATTATTTAGAAGTTATCAAAAATTTTATAAGCACATATTAATATTAATTAAATTCAATTTTTAAATGTTTCTTTTAATTGGTGCCTAAGCACGATTCTTTTAGCTGGTCTAAAAATGGCTTGATCATCCCTTCCAGCTTGTCAGCCATCTTATAATAAACTGTGTCTTTTTTATTATAAACCCTGCAATTCTTGAACATCCTTTCAACATCATCCACAAACTTTTGAACATCATAATGCCCCCTGTCAACATTTTCTCTCATCGTTTTCAAATCCATTGGCTCTTTGATAATCTCATAATAATCAGGAGCTACATCACTTCCCACAGGCTCTCTAAAAGGCCATGAAGAGTTATCAGCTCACATTTGGTCAATAATAAAATGAAAGCAGCTGGCTTTAGCGTCTTTTTCTTCTTCCTGATAAAAAACTTCTTGATTAGGGTCATAATTGACTTCTTTTAGTCCTGGAACTTCTTCATAAGTGCAACTTCCATTATCAATTAAGCTTTGACAAGGCTCTCTTACAATCTGATATAATGAAATTTTTGCAATTTGTTCTTTTACATATTCCAGCTGATCTCTAATATCATGATTTATTACTGAATAGTCGATATCTGCATCTAGCTTGCATACCATAAGTGTCCCTCCGTCATAATCTTTTATGTATCCTTTTCATATAGATTCTGGCAAAACTGGCTCTACTTCAATGGTAAAGCCTTGCTTTCTGAAATATCCCAGAGCAAAATTGTCAGCATAAGTTAAAAAGTATCTTATTCCTTCTTTCATTACGTAATTTTTCAGGTTATTCATAAGCTGCGTTCCATATCCTTTTACTTGTTCAGAATAAGTCACTGCAAGAAAGGCGATTTCAGAGAAAACTTGCCGCTCGAAATACCTAAAACAAACTCCACCAATAATCAGATCACCCTTAAAAGCGACCATGCTTTTATGGTTTCTATCAAGAACGAGCCTTACTATGTATTCGCCAGGCATTTTTGGCAGCTGCTTCCTGAATATGTTTTTGAGCTTAATTAGAGAAATTAGATGCTCTGGAACGCCATCATTTGTGATAATTTTGTAGTGAAGAGGCTGGTCTGCTTCCATTAAGATTATAAATTTCAGTAAATCTTAATAAAATATATTAAAGGAGGAAGCAAGGATAAAATTTTAGGCTTTTGTTCGCAATTAAATTAAGGGGTAAAACAAAACCATTGCAGCTCATGCAATGGCTGAGTCAAACTAACACATTTTACTAATTAATTTACCTACTTATTTTATCAAGAAAAGAAGCAGATAATTGCCATATATTAATAGCTTATAAAAATTTAAAAGGTTTTCCAAATAAATATCTTTTTATTAGAATTTTTTAGGATTTAAACTTATAATCAATAAATTTATTCCACATATAGATTGGGGTTCTCTTAAAAATTCATTAGCTTTTTGTTAAATATATGAAGTCTTTTCCTAAGGAGAATTTGATCGTAAAACTTTCGAACAAAGTTGAGTTGTTCAAGGGAAACTCACAACCCCCTCAATTTTTCTCAAATAAAAGTGCATCAAGTAAAATAAGCCCAAATGCCGGTACTCCATGCATTTGTGGCTGCAACTCTCCAATGCTTATGAACAAGAGAAACTCTAAAGTAATACCATCGACCCCCAAAGAAAATTTTCTAGCCCTTTTAAAAGGTTTCCTTGAAGAATCCAGAATGCCAAAGTATAATTTAAAAGTAATTCCAGATTCCAATTATGACATATATGACCTTTTTCATTGTATATTGAAAGTAAGAAAGCACTTCGGAAGGATCAGCTGGAAGGCAGTTGGGAAAGTACTCGGTGCTCATAATTCAGGTCGGGAACTCAGACAATCTTTAAGAGCTTTTTATAAGGATTATTTAGCAGCCTTTGAGAAATGGATTTATGAAAAAGGACCAGTTACAGTCGGCTGCATAGGAACTCAAATAGTGGTTACGATCTTAAAGGACTTCTTACCAGGCTGCTCTTCAGCTAGAAAAGAAGCTTCATCTCCTAAGGAAATCGAGAGTGCACTAACAGTTGACACCAGCCACGAAGAGATTAACGACACTATCCCTCAAGAAATAGTTGACTTATTAGAAGATTTAATTAAAAAAGTGGAAGAAATAAGGGAAAAAGAAGAAAATGAGAGAAAAGTCGAGGAAAATAGTGGTACTGAAGAAGAAATAATAGTAGAAGAAGTTAAAATTGAAGAAAAACCACAAAAAAGACCATTTGAAGAGAAGGAGACTGAAAAATGTGAAGAAGATGTGGTATTTAAGCAGAGGAAAATTGTAGATTATGATACCCTCCCTGATATTGATGCGCCAATAGATTCTCCAATTTTTATAGTAAAGAAAATTGAGGTCATCCCTGATAAAGTCCATAAAAATATCGCAAAAAAGAAAAAAGTAGAAGAAAAAATTGATGTAAAAATCGAAGCCGATTTAGAAGAGTCAAAAGAAGAAGAGGTAAAAGAAGAAAAAAAAGACGAAATGAAAAGGACTCCAAAACCTAAAAAAGCAAAGACTATTGAAATAGTTAAAGAAGAAAAAACCGAAAGCACTCCCACATCTCCGAAAAAAGAAAGCCAAAAAAAGCAAAAAGCTAAAAAACAAGAAGAAATCTCAGTCTGCAACCCCATGACATCTGAATTCCGCATCATCAACCCTGCAGACATCGGTTATCGCACAAACTTCATAAGTCGCTACCTTCCTATAGAAATGCAAGAAAACCACAAGCGTCAAGAAGAGCTGCTCGATCAAGATAAAGACCCAAAACAAGCCAAAACAGAAAGGGAATCCAAAGCTCATTTTATCAGAAAAAAGCAATCAGCTGTAAACATCAAAAGATGCTGTGGAGTAACTTATGTTAAACCCACAGAAAGCAAGCAAGAAGGGGTTTCTGACGAATTTCCACCTTTGCCTCCTCTTGCTTTTCAAGTAGGCACCGTTGACAGGCTCGTTCCCAATGAAGAACGTCCTGAATATTTTGCATTAGCCCGAGAATTAATAAAAAATTTATTCGAAAACCAAGGAGTTGTAAGGGTGACAGTACAGCAGTATTATACTGAAACTGATTTAAAAAGATATGCATTGGGAGAAATGAAGGATGGAGAAGAAATTTTAGTTGGAGACATGCGAATGATGTGGAGAATGCTCGGAAAAGACAATTTTGTTGCAATTCATTTACAGATGGACCAGAAATCACTATTAGCTCCAGCTTTGCCTGGAAAAAGAGGAGATGTGTTATTAGGATTTTTGGTGAAAAAAGGACTATGTGGGATGAGGTCTGTAAAAAAATGTTTGGGGCTTGATGAACTTGACACTGACCCGTTAAATATTTATGCAAGCCAAATAAGACTGGAATTATACTTAACAAAAAAGGCTTGGAAAATGGCGAATATAAAAACAAGGAAACTTCTATGCTCATTTATATATGAGTTTGAAGCTTATATTCAGCGTTTTCTACTAGACTGAAATGCAGCCCGTGAAAAAATTTATAAAAATAAAAATATAGAGCCGATGTCAGGAATTTATTTGTGGAAAAAGTCTTGCAATTGTGTTTTACCTCCAACTCATGTTACCCCTACATCTAATTGGACTTACTCCGCAACCCAGCCCCAGCCAGTTCTTCACAGCTGCCCTATCTGTAAATCTAACTTAACTTCAGAACTATCTTTATATGAAAAAGGCCTTACAGAAATGATGGACTCAAAAAATCCTCCTAATTGGTTCTATTTAATTAACACCCGAGATTCTTTTTCTTATGATCTCCACGTCAAAAAAACCATTTTTGAATGAAATGGCAAAAAAATCCTTAAACGGGAATATTATTTTAGAAAAAATGATTTGCCTTCAAATTATTATGATTGGGAAAAATGGCTTGAAGGAGATTTTGTAAGAGTTGGCGCTGTAAGCTACCAAGGGGCATTTACCCAAGAAGAGCTTCTAAAGCTAGAAGAAAGAGCACGAGAGACTGAAAATGACTTCAGAAAAGGCCACTTTTTACAGAATACGGCTCAGCCTAGTTATGGAGCAGGTGGGTCTATTAAAAGAACTAAATTCTTCTTTGGAACCCGCTATATGTGAACTGCCCTTCAGCTCGCCGAAAGACAATCTCGAGTGGCAGCTGGCGTCAGAGTAGACGTAAGCGACACCCCATATTGGATGAGAAAAGAAATTCTTGAGCCATTAGAAGACTCAGGGATAATTGAAAAAGACTTTATAAACTCAATTGCAATGAATATTTATCATGACGGAAAAGAAGGTTTAGCACAGCATTTTGACGACGCTGTCAGGTTTAAGCAGCCAATTTATACAGTAAAGCTAGGAAGTGACGCAAGATTGTCATTTGGAAGCCAGTTTTATGGGTATTTAAATGGAGCTTTTTGTATTCCATGTCCAAGGGGCGCTGTATGTGTGATGGAGGAGTTTTCGTATGCTGCGAATTCAGCAAAACATTGTGTGAGGCCTTGTGATATGAGTGGAAGGTCGATTACGCTGATTTTGAGACAGATACATCCGTTTATTATGGAGGAAGCAAGAAGATATGATGTAGAAATTGATTTGCCGACGTGGATTTCGACACTTTCCCTGGAGGATGATGCAGTGCCATATTATAAGCAGAAAGAGATGGAAGCGAGGAGACTTATGCATGAAGATAGTGAAGCTGGAAAAAAGCCTGCGGTAGGGGGATATTAGAGTTGAATAATTATTTAATGCACTATTGATTATTTAGAAATTTTTGTGTCTAGGGATTTATTATATGAGGATTAAAGACTTATATTAAATAGTCTACAGCCTAGGGAAAAAATCTATATAATACTAAAAAAATATCTTTAAAACCTAGATTATTGATTTATATTTAAGTCATCTGGATTCTTTAAAATTTATATTTATAGATATATGATAACCTTTACCCTTGTCTAAAATTATATTGTTTCCAATACTTTTCTCTGACACTCTTTATATTCATATCTATAAATCATCTACTTCTCATTATTTAGCCTTCAGGTTTCTTATCACAGTTCCTTAAAAATCGCAATAGAAAGCCTCTTATCTACTCTTTTCCAATTTAATTTTCAATAAATTCCAGGAGAATGAATAAAATGGACAAATCTATATCAATTAGTACCCCTTTAGTTCCTCCTCCTCCACCTCGCAAACAAGGCTGCATTCGATCAATCTTCCGTCTTTTATGCTGCTGCTGTGTCAAAAATAGCGTAAAATCTACTTAGTTAAGTATCAGAACTGAAAGGAAAAAATTTTGGGTAAAAATCAGAGACCGTCTTCTAAAGAAAAAACACTTTGATCAAGTCTATATCACTCTTTTAAATTTATACTCACATCAGCATGTTATATCAGACCTAGAAAAATGCCAGGTCAGCCCAGATTTCCGCAAGAAAAAACGCGAAGATTTGGAATTCTACGTCCCACAGCTCTGGTATGTTTTATATAGTAATTTATTGCTATTTGGATTTCTAGACCACAATGAAGACTTAATTCGTGCTGTTCTTGAGTTTTGCAAGACCTCTTTTCATTTTTCCCATAGAGTTTACTGATTTTTGAAATCTACCGATTTCAGTTTATTAGATTTGCCTGGTATTGACCCTGATCAGTAATAATTTATTCAGCTTAATTGAAAGTGTTGAAAAAGTCTCTCAAGACTCACACCCAATTTACCTGGGGAAAGGCACAGAATTGTTCCAGCTTATGGTCAATATGGGAATGGAGTTCAATTTAAACAGCTCAAAAAAGAGCTTTTCTGATATTTTAGAAGAGGAGCCTGAAGATATTGCGATTTTGAGGGATTTAATTCATGAATACAATCTGACTGGGAAGGTGGAGAATGATATTCCAGATAAAATCAACCCAAAGTATATCCCTTTAAACCCATTTCCTAAAGGAAATATAGTTGACGGCTACCACTCTACACTATGGTTCGTCGAAAAACTTACTCAAATTTCTATAAAAATCCTACACAGTCCTAAAAAGTCAGAAACCCTCAAAGAAGAGCTAAAAGAACTAAACCAACTTTTACCTGCATGCGCTTATATCCCTTTTAATAACCCCATAGCTCGAAATTGTGCAGTTTTACATATAATTGCGAATGAAGCCAGAGTTTTCACTACAAAAGAAAGAGCTCCATATAAGATTTGTGTCGAAATTTTCCGGCCTTATGAAGAGTTGCTAGTATTAGAACCCTCAAAATGTGCGTCAGCGCTAGACAGAAGGTCAGCTTCAGTGCCTTCTGTAAGGTCTGTTCATCTAAATAAAACAGTTATAGAAGAAATCAAATCTGAAACTACAGATGATGGCTTTGATGAAATAATTAAAGCTATTCAAAAAGAGTCAGAATCTAATAGAAAGCATAGAGAAACCATCGATGTAGCTCGCTCCAGGCCTCCTGCACTATCATCTTCTTATATCCACTATGAGAGATTAAGCATATTTGGTCAGCCTGGGAATGGAGATTTAGAAGCTGTATACGGAGGTGAAGAAGAAGACGACACTGATAGAGAAGAGTCTATAGACGAAACAAGCAAAGGAGTTATTTTTAAAGAAAGCTTTAAAGAAATGGCACAAAGAATTAGGTCAAAATCACCTTTTGGCAAGCTGAAAACATGAGATTTATTACACATTATAGTAAAAAGCGGGGATGACCTCAGACAAGAGCAGCTAGCAATGCAGCTCATTTCATTTTTTCAACAAACCTGAAGAGAAAAAAAGCTTGATCTGTGGCTTTATGCATATGATATTATTGCAACTGGAGAAGGCTGTGGAATCTTAGAATGTGTCCCAGACGCCATCTCTATAGACGGACTTAAAAAAGATCTCCCAGCTGACCAAAAAACCCTTCACCATTTTTTCCAAATGCAGTTTGGCGGTGAAAAAAGCAAGCGCTCTAAAAGAGCCAAACGAGATTTCATGAAAAGCCTCGCTGGGTACAGCCTTTTATGCTATATTTTACAAATAAAAGATAGGCATAATGGGAATATTCTGATTGACAGACATGGACATTTAATTCACATAGATTTTGGCTTCATGTTTAGCAACTCCCCAGGAGGGAACATTAATTTTGAAAAAGCCCCGTTTAAGCTGACTGATGAGTTTGAAAGGGTGCTAGGAGGCAGAAGGTCTAAACTCTTTATAGAATTTAGGTCACTTTGTGTGAAAGGGTTTATTGCGCTTAAAGAAAAGGCTGAACAGATAGTTTTATTGGTAGAAATGATGAGGTTTGGAAGTGGAGCAAGCTTAGGATGCTTTGTGGGGGGAGAAGAAGTGACGAGAGGGCTGAGAGAAAGACTACTGCCAAGAGAGTCGATGTCGGAAGGAGATTGTAAGGAATATATCAATTTGCTGATAGATGAGAGCTTGGATAACTGGACTACAAGATGCTATGATAGATTTCAGTATTGTTGTCAAAATATCTTTTATTAATTAATTGCTTTCTGGAATGAAGTCTTGCTGAGGTTCTTGAGAATTAAGGCCTGATTGAGAAGTATTTGTGTTAGCTTCAAAGGTATTTAGGTCTGGCTGAGATAAGTTTTCTTGAGGAAGACTTTCCTGTTGAGCATTATTTCTTCTTAAATGTATAAAATTGTGTGTGTTCTCAATTTCTTCCCACTCAAAGCTCCTCAAAAGATCTCTCAGCTTCACCATCGCTTCTGCTTTAGGCTCTGGCTTTATATTTATTAAATTGCTGCATATATCTTACTTAACAGTTTCAACCGAAATAGTCGCATTTCCTCTTATCATTTTATTTATTGCCTCTCCAACAGCTGATGAAGACGCTCCTCCTACTATAACTCTATCAAAAATATTTTTAAATTTGCTTTTACCAGCAATTGTAGTCAAACTCTCCATAATCGGGTAGATTTTTATATCAAACTTCTGAAATGCAGGCAAAAAGCTTTGGCCTTGGAAATCTAAATCAGTTTCAGGAACTGGGTCTTCTTGTTTGATTTCTTCACCTGCCCAGTATTTTTTATATAAAATTGATTTATCTTTTTCTGGAGGAAAATGGTAATCTTGAAGAGTTTCTAGTCTTGTGATGATTCTTGTCATATTAAATTCACTAATATCGATTGAGTTCTATATATAATTTACATGGATTCTATCCTGATTTCCGATTTTATTCAAAATTTTGTTGCAGTCTTCACAGCAAAAAACATCAGTCCCAAATGCCCAATATGGACTCATTAAAATATCTCCCCAATAGCCTCTTACAAGCACACTATCTCTGGTTTTTTTCTATATAGTTTTTACCTTCTGCCCAGGGATATACCCTGACATTGTTCTATTAGGGCTTATGTAAGTAGCCAGACGTATGTCATAAGCAACCCCACTTTGTCTTCATTCTTTATAATGCCTAAAAGTGACCTGTGGGGCATATTTTTTAAATTCCCATTGATAATCCCAGTCAATTAAATTCACTCGATGATCATATCTGTCTTTATAGTGATACCTCAGTCTTTGATCCCTCAGTGATCCCATATCAAAAGGTGCATCTACATGCCAAGCCCTAAAAGTTTCTTCTAAGTCGTCTCTTTCTTTAAATTTCAAGCAGGAAAAATCGAAAATTTTTTTAATTTCTGATGAATTTCTATGTTGAGTAAGAATTTTTATCAATTCTTGGGCTCTTAATGATATATAATTGGCTGTTCTTTCTCTTGTTAAAGCATTGGCATAAATATCGTAAAATAATTCTACTCTTTCTCGTATAGGTAGTTGGATTTCATTGATTAAATATAGCAGCAAAATATCACGGGCCAGGACTTCTTTATCAGGTTCTTGAATGTAAAAATTTATTTTTGTAAAGCGGTCGTGGGTGCATTCTTCAGAAAGGCTTAACAAAAGGTGTCGGATGTCGCCAGAGCCTGAGATAAGGACGTTAAGCTCTGAAGATTCAGGAGAAATTGTGAAAAGATTGAGGGCGGGAGTGAAACCCCAAAAATGGATAAATCCAATAGCTTCAGCGATTTCCATTTTATTAATTACAAAGGCTTTATAGCCCTTCCTATTTGGTTTTCCAATGCTCTTAATAGCTGAATTTCTTGCGAATTTCTTAAAATTATCACAGAAATTGCATTTTTTATAGGTGAACTGCAGCATGATATTCTTTGATCGTATTCTACTGCATCAGGAATCATTCCATCGCTGCTTGGTACCCCAAACATTATAACAACTCCTACCCCTGATGGCTGATATTTTCTCAGCAGTGTATTTCCACACATAAGTACCCTGATTTCTCCATCTTTAAATCCTTTTAATTTTTCATAAATACTAGTTTCCTCATCTCTCGTTGAGTTTACAGAATCAATAGCTGTACCATAACTACTAAAAACTTCAGAAATATTTTTAAATTCTTCTTCACTATTACAAAACACTAACATCCCGCCTGCTATAGGAAAATGGTCTTCATGGCTGATAATCTTTCGGATGGTGCCCATAAAATCGAGGTTTAACAACTCTGTGTAAAATTGATCAATTGTTTGGATTAGACTTATGGGGTAGGTGATATGGATAGGGTTTAGGCCTTTTAAGTATTGTTTGCAGAAATTTGCTTCAACTTCGTTTGTGAATTTTATCACGGCTTCGTCTGGGTAGTTTTGGGTGAAGTAAATTACTGGGATATTTTCGAGCTGGTGCTGGAGGATGTGGAGGATTACAGATACTCCTAAAAAGGTGCGGTTTTGTTTAGAGCTGAGAATTTCTTCAGCGTCATCAATGATAAGCATTTTAATCTGTGAAGCTTGAGATTGTGTTTGCAAAAGTGTGCTTAATCTCTTTTTTATCTGCTCTCTATCAAGACAAACAGTCATGATATCTGGCTGTCCAGCATATATATCAGACGCTACTTCTATATTTCTGCATATTATTTCAATTCAATGCTTAAGCTGCATCGCACGAAAATGAGAGCTAACTACCCACAACACTTTGACAGTTCTTGAAGTTGGATTCCTAGAATTTGCTTGAAGGACTGTAATTACAGATAATATTGCTAAGCCTAAACTTTTCCCTGATCCTGGATGTGCAGTTACTGTATAAAGTCTATTTGCAGCAGTCAGTTTTTCAAAAATCTTTTCCTGGACAGCTGTCATGAACGTAGAATTTGTAGCAGACTGAACTCCATCTAAAATTGGCTGCAAATATTCGACATCAGACCAAAAAGCCCTACATTTTTCTATATCAGATCAATCGTCTTGGTTTCTGACTGTTTGTGGATCTTGTAGAATGGAATCAAACATTTCATTGTTTCTACCGCTTTTTTGAGGAGCTAAATTAAGATAGGACATTTTTAATCTAATTTAAATAAATTAAAAATAATTTTATATTAAAAATAAAGTCTTAAAGGATTTTTAATTAAAATAAAAGTTTAAAGATTAAGCTTAAGCAATAGGATATGATGGAGTCATATTAATGCCACAAACTCCTTTCCCGTTAGATATAGCGATAAAGATGTAGCCTTGGTCTCCCCAGCTTGTTCCCCAAGAGTTTTTCACAATCCAATATGCTGGATGGCTAGTAGTGTCAAAGCCTACAATAAGCACAGCATGGTCAAGGTTAGTCCCGCAGTCACTTGTTACGATTCCTCCAGTGTAATGTTGTCATAAGGCTTGGCTTGCTTGGACAGCTACTGAGACAGGCTTGGTAAGAACTGCCTGCATAAGAGCATTTGGTGAGTTAGCAGCGACAATTGCATAGCTTGAAATTGTGGCAGTTGCTTGAGATTCAAGAGAATTTTGGCATTGCCCATTTGCTGCAGCGTAAGGATAGTTGGTCTCAGTGGTAAGTCCGTATTTCGTAACGAATTTGAATGCATTAGTAGCTAGACCACCATTGCATCCATTGTTGCCATAAGAGGCTGAGCAGTCAACTAATTCTTGTTCAGAGAGGGATACAAGAGTGTGCCCGGCTAAAAACCAAGTTCCTTCAACTGCACCTGTGGTAGAGAAAGCCCAGAATGAGCCACATTGTCCTTGATTTTTGACTGGGGTTACTGCACCTTTAGTTCTCCAATCAAATATTTGAGATATAGCTTCAACTGGGGTATCTTCTTGGGCTAATTCATCGCTGCTTAGGTCGTATTGATATTGATTAGAAGTGTAAAGGGTTTTAAATTCATTATGAGTGAGATCAGCGAACTGGGTGATACCAAGTATGTAGGTTTTTTCAAGAGTATTGTGGACTCTGGTATAGGCGACGTTGTCTCTGAAAATTTTGAAACGAGCATTAAATTCATCAATGTTTTTGTATAGCTTATTGTATTTAGCAATGAATCCTAAGAACTCTTGCTCGTCGATCTCATATTGATTAAGGGCAAATTTATTTGAGTCTTTTGTGTAAAGAGCTATTTCAGCAACAACCCCTACGATAATAACAAGTATTAAAACCCCAGGAATAACCTTATTTCTGTTACTAGTTTTTGGTTTATAACTGAAGTAATGCTCTTCCATTTTATTATTTGTCCAATAACTTGTGAGCAGCTTTTATTCTTGATAAGAAATGGTAGACAAATCTTTAGCATGTTTCAGCAATTTAATAAATAATAAATCTTAGATACTGAGTTTAACTTTATTCTTAGGCAACTAATTTAATTTAATTTTGTGGATTTATAAATGCTAAAGGGCTTCAAAATCTTGAAGTCATTGTGGCTTGTATTGTCAAAAAACTGAAGCTGACTTAAATTGCACATATTTTAAGTGACAATAGCTAGCGAATCATGCTATTTTGCAAATAAATTGAATCTTATTATCTAAGAGTCTCATTATTTTACGAGTTTTTAAGACTAAAAATATATTCTTGATGAATAGTATTTTAAGTGTTTAATCTGCAAGGTCTTATAATGCTATTTGAAAAATAAATTAGAGATGAAGTTTTAGTTAGTTTTACAACGTGAGCAATACTACTAAGAATCCTCAAAAGCCTTTTTGCTTCTAGATAACTTCTTAAACGTGATTAATGATAAGGAGTTAAATTTTATGGATTTTATTCTATGTTTGTATATCACATTTTATCTCTTTGTTATCTATTCATTACAAGGTAGCTATATTCAGATATCAGACATGAGCCAGAAATCAGATACCCAAAACTCAGATACCTGACACTAAGAAATCCAAATGCTAGGCATTTATATATCATATCTTGCTATAATATATATAATATTACTCTAACATTTTATGCTGAAATTGCAACTTAGCTCTTGAACTTCATAAAACTGATAAACACTTTTTCATAGTCATTAATACTTTTTGGAATGAAACTAACACAAAATAGGGGTTTACCAATTTCCACAATTTTATAGGATTTTTAAGATTATTGATTTTTAGGATCAATGTCTCTGTCTTTTGTTTGATAAAATAGCTGACAAATAGAATGATATTTCTATGTCATCGCTACTCTTGCAGTTCATAAATAAATTAGATCAATTATTATACTATTCCTAATAATTTTAAAGAAGCTAAGAAAAATCTTTAATTTTTCAATTTTCAAGAGTATAAATTTTTATTTTCTAAATATTAAATGACTTTCAGATTTGAATGAGAAACTAAATGAAGTAAAAATGCAAGTATTAATATCTTAAATAAATAAATGCTAAATTATAAAGCATTAGTCATTACTGGCTCCATATTGATACCACATACTCCATTTCCGTAGCCAGAAATAGCGATTCTGATGTATCCTTGTTCTCCCCAGTCTGCTCCCCAAGAATTCTTCACAATCCAATATGGTGGTGAATTAGTCGTATTATAGCCAACAATGAGCACAGCATGATTAATGGCCGTTCCGCAATCGCTTGATACGATTCCTGATACATAGTTTTGCCATGCTGGCTGATCAGCTTCTACAACTACTGAAATTGGGCTATATAGAACATTTAACTCAAGGGAAAATGATGAAAGAGCATGAACATATATAATGCCTGAAATTTTAGCTGCATATATAAGCTTCGAGGGAAGTTTGGCATTTCCGTACTGATCCCTTATAAGGATAGTTTTCCTCTGTGGCAAGTCCATTATAATAAACGAATTCTAAAGCTGCATTTACAGAGCCGTTGTCACATCCTTGATTCCCATATGTAGATGAACAGTCAATTAACTCTTGTTCAGAAAGGGATACAAGAGGATGGCCAGCTATAAACCAAGCTCCTTCAACAGCTCCAGTGGTTGAAAAAGCCCAGCCTGCGTGGCAATCTTTTCCTTGATTTTTAACTGCAGTGACTGAACCTTTCACTCGCCAATCTACTTGTGAAGAGATTCCTACTAGTGGAGAATTATCAGTAGTTGGAGTTTGCTCTCTAGGAGTGTATTTAGTAGTATAAAGAGCTTTGAATTCTTCGTGAGTGAGGTCAGAGAATTTGGTTTGGCCAAGTATATAGCTTTTTCCAAGGGTATTGTGGACTCTAGAATAGACAATATTATCTCTGAAAATTTTGAAGCGAGCGTTGTACTCTTCTACACTTTCGTATTTCTTGTTATATTTAGCAATGAACCCCTGAAACTCCTGCTCATCAAGGTCATACTGTTGTAGAAAAATATTTTTTGAGCTACTTGAATTAATAGACAACGTTACAACAATTCCTAAAATAGCTATTAGGGCTAAAGCTCCAAGAATAACATGCTTTTTGCTGATGGTTTCTGGTGTATGACTGAAGTACAGGTTCTTCATATTATTATAGCCATAAGCTTATTAATAGCTCTTATGCATATAAAAATGCTTTAAGATTTTAGCAAGCACGAGCAAAAAGAAAACCAAAAGCAATTATTTCAATAAATAATTTAACGGAGTCATTATTAAATATAATTTATGATGAAATCAAAGTTTTCTTATAAACTTTTATTTTAAATGTAATAGTGATTTGCGCTTTCTGATACTTCCTAACTTTAAATTCCATTTCTAATGGATTACTTGAAAAATAATTTGCACCTGCATATTAAATAATAAAATTATTTAAATAGTGAATAAATTTTAAGTTAGCTTTATTTTTTGTAATTTTAGAAGGGAATCTCAAAAGAAAGTGAATTAAAAGCAATAAGTTTAAATATATATTATTAAGCAATGGGATATAATGAATCTATATTAAGCTACAATGTCAAAAATTATTCAAAAGAAAAGCCAAAAATATTTCACTTGCTAGATAAATTAAATTGTGACGAGTTAAGATTTCATAACTCAAGCTCTTAAAGAGAGAGATTACAGTTAAGGGTAAAGTTTTTCTTTTTAGCACCCTGATAAAAAATTTTATCTTTGGTATACAATCAGTGATTGAAATATTTTTATATAAATTATAAAGCTGTCTACTTCGATAAAGAGAGATAACACTTTTATTAACCCAAATATGAAACAGAAATATCAAGTAAAGATATTTTCAAGAATAATATCCTGAAGGCATTTTTAACTTAAGTGATTGGTTAAGAGATTAAGCTTAAGCAATAGGATATGATGCACACATATTGATGCCACATACCCCATCTCCATTAGAAATAGCGATTCTAATATACCCTTTCTCTCCCCAGCTTGCCCCCCAAGAGTTCTTCACAATCCAGTATGGTGGCTTGTTATTACTATCATACCCAACAATAAGTACACCATGGTCAAGGCTTGTCCCACAATCGCTTGCTACGATCCCTCCAATATAAAACTGCCAAGCAAGCTGATCAGCTTCTACAGCTACTGATACTGGCTTAGTAGCAACTGCAGCCATAAGAGCACTAGACGATTTAGGAGTAACAATAGTATAATTTGAAATTTTAGCCTCAGGTTTATCTTTACGTAAAGTGTCACACTTATCAGTATTTCCTGTATAAGGATAGAGGAGATCAGTGGCAAGTCCATATTTTATGATGAATTTGAATGCTTTATCCATTGTGCCACCATTGCACCCGTGATTCCCATAATCGGATGAACAGTCAACTAGCTCTTGTTCTGAGAGAGATACAAGAGTGTGATTAGCCAATGCCCAAGTCCCTTCTACAGCACCAGTGGCTGAGAAAGCCCAGCATGAGCCACAGCTTCCTTGATTTTTGACTGAGGTGACTGCGCCTTTATCTCTCCAATCAACTACTGAAGGAAGAGCTTTAACTGGAGTATCAATAGTACCTGATTTATCATCATTAGGGACATATGAATTAGAAGTGTAAAGAGCTTTGAATTCTGCGTGGGTGAGATCAGAGAACTGGGTTATGCCGAGTAAATAGCTCTTTCCAAGGGTGTTGTGAACTCTTGTATAGGCAGCATTTTCTCTGAAAATCTTGAAGCGGGCATTGAATTCATCAATACTGTCATAGATCTTGCTGTATTTAGCAATGAATACTTGAAACTCTTGCTCCTCAATTTCATACTGTTGGAGAGCAAATTTTTTTAAGTCACTTGAGGTAGAAGATAATGCTGCTACAACTCCTACAACAGCTATAAGGACTATAACTCCAAAAACAACTTTATTCCTGTTGCTAGTTTTTGATTTATGATTGAAGTACAGGCTATCCATATTATTATAGCTATAAGCTTGTCAATGGTTCTTATGCATACAAAAATGCTTAAAAAACTGTGGCGAACAAATTTAAAACAAGTATCGTAATAGATAGTTAATCAAAATTTGACTAACAATAAGGTTAAAAAAAGAATTAAAATACTTTTATTTATATATATATTTATTTAAAAGGGAAAAAGTTTGCAACAGTTACAGTTTGCATTGTTAAGGATTCAAACATAGCTGAGTACATATAGAAAGTCTTTTTAGCTCTGAAAGACATTTCTATTATTTATTCATCATCAGAGCTATTTTGCTGCTTTATTTCAAGAATAAAAATAATCTTAAACTATGCTCATTTTATCATCTTTTTATATTGATATAATTTTTATGAAAAGGATTTAAGAATCATCCTTTAAAGCTATCAACTTCAAAATAAAACCAAAATTAATTTTTTGATGCAAGTAGTCTAATGAGATAGTAATTTAACCCTTTTAAAATTAAATTGATGGCGAAGGTAAAAATATGCTAATAAGCTTTTATTTCTTAATTCAATCGTGACTTACGCTATCTAATTCTATCAATTTTTCTATTAGATTTCTTTAATTAGCTTACTGAAATGATTATTTGCATTAGCATATCCAAAAATAAGAGTAGACTAATTAAAATATTTTAATTACTAGTGCTATGATCTTTTATTAGCTGGAGAAACCAATATAATTATCTTTTTAAGCTAGTTTTATTTTTCAGAAACTTAGAATTTATCAAGAAGGGAAGCTTAAAACAGAGTAACAAGTTTTAATAAATTATGACTGAGCAATAGGATTTGATGAATTTATATTAATGATAAAAACTATAAAAGTATTCAAATAAAACCAAAAACATTTAATTAAATATTTTCTAGGCTGATAATAAATTGCACACAAGTTTAGCATTTATTTATTTCTGAAAAGAGATAGAAAAAACATTTTAATATCTCAAACTTGAAAAGGATTAAAATTTTTATTTTATAAATAATAAAATGCTTGCCAAGTGTAGATATTATCAATAATGTCAATTTAAATGCATTTAAATAAAAGTATAGACTAAGAGATTAAGCTTAAACGTTAGGGTATGATGGATACAGATTAATACCGCATAATCCATCACCAACAACAGCAGCGATTCTGATATATCCTTGCTCTCCCCAGCTTGTTCCCCAAGAGTTCTTCACAATCCAATATGGTGGTGTGTTATTCATGTTATAGCCAACAATAAGCACGCCATGGTTAACGGCAGTTCCGCAATTGCTTGATACAATTCCTGACACATATAATTGAAATGCTGGCTCATCGGCTTGCACAGCAATGGAAACTGGCTTAGCTGCAACTGCTATCTGAAGAGCAGTTAAATTTTTAGGAGTAACATCTGTAAAACTCGTAATTTTGGCTGCGTATTGAGATTGAAGGGAAGTTTGGCAAGTCCCTTGTGATGCTGTATAAGGGTATTTGGCCTCAGTGTTAAGTCCATATTTCATTACGAATTGGAAAGCGTAATCCATCCAGCCGCCATTGCATCCTTGGTTGCCATAGGAGGATGCACAGTCGACTAACTCTTGTTCTGAGAGGGATACAAGAGTTTTTTTAGCTATGGCCCAAGCTCCTTCAACAGCACCTGTGGTGGAGAAAGACCAACATGAACCGCATTGTAGTTGATCTTTAACTACAGTGACTGCACCTTTGGTTCTCCAATCAATTGATGATGGCGGGGCAGCTTTGACTGAAGAATCATCAGTAGATAATTTTTGCTCTCTAGGGATATATGTGCTAAGAGTGTTAAGAGCTTTGAATTCTTCGTGGGTGAGGTCAGAGAATTTGGTTATACCAAGTATGTAGCTTTTTCCAAGAGTATTGTGGACTCTTGCATAGGCGAAATTATCTCTGAAAATCTTCAAACGAATATTGAATTCTTCCAAATTTTCGTAGTTCTTATTATATTTAGCCATAAATACTTGAAACTCTTGTTCCTCGATTTCATACTGTTGGAGAACAAATTTTTTTAAGTCGCTTGAATTAGCAGAAAATGCTGCTATTACTCCTACAATAGCTATAAGGGCTAAAACTCCAAAAATAGCTTTCTTCCTATTACTAGTTTCTGACTTATGACTGAAGTATAGGCTATCCATATTATTATATCCATAAACTTGCCAATGGCTCTTATGCATAAAAAAATGTTAAAAAACTTTGGTTAGCAAATACAAAATTAGCACCACAAGGGACAATTAATCACTGTTTAACTAATAAGGTTAAATAGAGAACTAAAAATATTTTATTTTTATATATATTTATCTAAAAAAGGGAAAAATTTGCAGCAGTTACAGTTTGGATTGTTAAGACTTCAAGCTTAGCTGAGCACTTATAGAAATACATTTTAACCTGATAAACATAATTATTATTTATTCATGAATCAAGGCTATTTTACTTCTTTATTTCAAGGATAAAAATAATCTTAAGCCATACCCATTTTATCTTTTTTACATCATATAATTTTTATGGAAGGAATTTTAAGAATCATTCTTAAAGCGATCAACTTCTAAAAGGAAAATCAAAATTAAGTTTTTTGACATGTAATTTATGGAAGAGCAAATTTACCTAAATTAATGACGAACTCTATAGTTTTGTTAATAAGATTTTATTCTTAAGTAATAAGATTTACACTACTATTCCATCAAATTTTCTACCAAAACTCTTAATGGCTTATTAGGGAGGATTATTTGAATTAGCATGTCAAAAAAAGTGTAGATTGATCTGAAAATATTATACCTTTTAAGCTAGCTTTATTTTGACGCAATTTTAGAATTAATTTAGAAATCTTAAATAAAATAAATTAAGAGAAACTAAGTTTAAATAATTAAGATTGAGCATTTGGATATGATGAATTTACATTCCAGCCACAATAAATCGAAAATTATCCAAAATAGACCCCAAAAAATTTAATTAAACATTTATCTCAGTAGATAATAAATTGTGCACAAATTAAGCTTTTATTTGTCAGCTTTGCATTTATTTCTAATAAGAGATAAGAAAAAATTGTTTAATCTATTAAGCTTCAAAAGAGTAAAAAAAGCTTTTTTTATAAATATTAAAAGGTCGCAGCTGTTAGAGATTTATTTAATCTAAAATTTAACTAATGATTTATATGCAGTTTTTCTTAGTCTTATAGAAGCAAACTTAAATATCTTTATGTTTGAAGGAAATCTTGCCAGGAATTAAGATAAAATTATTAGAAAAGATTATGCCATTTTCACTAAAATTTGAAAGAAAATTTTAGTATTAAATTATTCTTTCAGCTGATTTTACAATATCTAGTCCTAAAATTTTGTTACCTATACAAATAATATTAATAACGCAATAATGGGTTGTTTAAAAAATCACATTGAAACATAATTTATAATTTTTCAAATAAAAGTACTTTCTATTGCAATCTTCTAAAGTTCACTGTCAATTTATTTATAATTATATTAGAGGATTTATTGATAATAAACTATAATAAGCTTATTTCTATAATTCATTCTCATGATCCATTTATAAAAATTCTAAATTCTGCATATCTTTATTTTAGAGTCATCTTACTGGATCGCGGTGAAAGGGGTGCTACCGAACTAGGCAGCATCACTTAATAGATAATAATCTTATTTGATAATAAATAAATTATAAATCAAACATAAATTATCAACAATATTTTTATTTATCCAATAAGCTTTTTCTCATATACTAATTTTCGTCCTTGGCTCTATGATTAGAAAATTATTAGTGCTAGTATACCAAGCTTAAGAGATATCAAATAAAATTAGTCCTTAAGATAAATAATGCTAAATTGCAGTCTAAGTGTTTCTGAATTAATCTTTTCTAAAGAAATAAAATATATTTAGTCATTTAACATAAAATTCACGCTCATAAATATAAAAATAAAATTTAAAGATTCTTAATTAAACATATAAGTTTAAATGATTAAGCTTAAGCAATAGGGTATGATGGATTCATGTTAATACCGCAAACTCCTTGCCCACTACCAATAGCGATTCTGATGTATCCTTGCTCTCCCCAGGTTGCACCCCAAGAGTTCTTAACAATCCAGTATGGTGGAGAGTTGACGTTACTATAGCCAACAATAAGTACACCATGATCGAGCCGTGTTCCACAATTGCTTGACACGATTCCTCCTACATAATGCTGCCATGCAGCTTGATTGGCTTGCACAGCTACTGAAACTGGTTTAGTAGCAACTGCTGCCATAAGAGCATTTGGATTGTTAGCAGTAACTACTGCATAGCTTGAAATTTTGGCTGCAATTTGTGCTTCAAGTGAAGTATTGCATTGCCCATTTTGAGCTTTATAAGGGTAGTTGGCTTCAGTGGTAAGTCCGTTTTTCACTACAAATTTGAAAGCGTTAGTCATTGAACCGCCACCACATCCATAGTTGCCATAGGAGGATGAACAGTCAATAAGCTCTTGTTCTGAGAGCGAAGTAAGGGTGTGGCCAGCTAAGAACCAAGTTCCTTCAACAGACCCAGTTGTAGAGAAAGCCCAGCACGATCCACAATCTCCTTGATTTTTAATCGGAGTGACGGCACCTTTGGTTCTCCAATCAACTTGTGATGGAACAGCATCAACTGGAATATCGCCTGTAGTCGGTTCTTCATCACTTGGGACATATGCGTTAGGAGCGTAGCGAGCTTGAAATTCATCGTGGGTGAGGTCAGAGAACGGGGTTACACCAAGTAAGTAGCTTTCTCCAAGAGTGTTAAAAACTCTGGCATAGGCAATGTTGTCTCTGAAAATCTTGAAGCGGGCATTGAACTCATCAATGCTATCATAGACCTTGTTGTATTTAGCAACGAAGCCAAAAAATTCTTGCTCATCGATCTCATATTGTTGGAGAACAAATTTTTTTGAGTCGCTTGAGCTAGCAGAAAATGTTGCAATAACCCCTACGACAGCTATCAGGGCTAAAGCTCCAAGAATAACCTTTTTCTTGTGGCTGATTTCTAGCTTATCACTTAAGTACAGCTTATACATATTATTATAGCCAATAGATCACCATTGCTGTTTATGCATGAAAATATTCAACAAACTTTGGCGAATATATTTAATTTTAGCAATAGAGAGGATAAGAAATCAAAATATGACTTCTAGTGAGGCTAAACAAAGGCTTAAAATTTTTTTATTTATATATATTCAACAAATAGGACAGAGTCCATAGCTGTTACATATTTCATATTTAAATTTCAAGAAGTAATATAGAGAGTCTTTCTAGCCTTGATAAGACAAGTATTTATAAATAAGGCCAACTTCTTTGCTTTAGGAATAAAATTAAGCTTAGATATGCTTTGATTTTTATACATTTTTAATTATATATTTTCGAATAATTTAAAATCATTCTTAAAGCTATATAATTCAAAACCTAGTGTTTTAGCAGGATAATAATTTTGCATTACTAAATAAATTAAATATTAGAACGAAAGATAAAAATTAATCTCATAAGCTTCTCCTCTGAAGCTAGTAATAAATTATGCTACTAAAATCAAAATTTACACATATTAATATTAAAGTTTAGTAAGAATAGAGTTATAAAATTATCAAATAATCAATGCTAATAATTTCTAATCTAATAAAGTATCTTGAATTTTTCAGGTTTGAAAGGAACTCAAAAAACACTATATTAAATACGACGAGTTTAAATGATAATTTCAAGCAAGGAAATGATGAAATAATATTGATAGCGTGCCATTTAAATGGCTGCTCTAATGCTTCCTTCTTCTCCTAGATGGTTCCCTATAATTCTAACAATCAGCATAAGAAGAGTTAGTATAATTACTCTTAACAATTAGTATGCAAGGCAAGATTACATCATTCATCATATCTTCAATTCCATTGACATATATTTATCTTCTTATAAAATCATATAATATTTGAAATAATAATTTAAAGAGGCTACATTATTAAATCCAAAAATTCTAAATAATAATTGTATTTCAGAGTAGGAGCTTCTTTATTTTCTGATTTTCCAAAATTTGACTTTCAGGTACATTGGTTGAAGATTGTTATCGCTAGTATTCTAAATTAAGAAATAGTAAATAAAAATTAGTCTTAAAGGTCAATTATGCCTAAAGTGTATTATAAATGCTCTTGAATCGATTTTGTCTAAAGGAAAAAAATTTTTTAGTCATTTTATCATGAAATCCGTGCTCTTAAATATTAAATATAATTATAAAGATTTTTAATTAAATGGATAAGTTTAAAAGATTAAGCTTAAGCAATAGGGTATGATGGATTCATGTTGATTCCACAAATTCCTTTTCCACCTTCAATGGCAATTCTGATGTATCCTTGTTCTCCCCAGCTTGCTCCCCAAGAGTTCTTCACAATCCAATATGGTGGAGAGTTGGCGTTGTTATAACCAACAATAAGTACACCATGATCAAGGTTAGTTCCGCAACCGCTGGTAACAATTCCTCCTGTATAGCTTTGCCATGCAGCTTGATCAGCTTCTACAGCTATTGAAACTGGTCTAGAAGCAACTGCTTGCATAAGAGCATTTTGATTGTTAGCAGTGACTACTGCATAGCTTGAAATTTTGGCTGCAACTTGTGATTCAAGAGAGGTATTGCATGATCCGGTTTTACCTTTGTATGGGTAGTTGGCTTCAGTGGTAAGTCCGTTTTTCATTACAAATTTGAAAGCGTTAGTCATTAAACCACCATCGCATCCATTGTTGCCATAAGAGGTTGAGCAATCCATTAATTCTTGTTCAGAGAGGGACACAAGGGTGTGGCCAGCTAAGAACCAAGTTCCTTCAACGGCGCCAGTGGTTGAGAAAGACCAGCATGATCCACAATCTCCTTGATTTTTGACTCCAGTAACTGCACCTTTGGCTCTCCAATCAACTGAGGTTGGAACAGCCAAATCTGGGTTATAGTCAGCAGTTGGTTCTTCTTCGCTAGGAGCATAGGAGTTAGGAGTGTAGCGAGCTTTGAATTCGTCGTGGGTGAGGTCAGAGAACTGAGTCATGCCAAGTAAGTAACTTTTTCCGAGGGTGTTGAAAACTCTGGCATAGGCAAGGTTGTCTCTGAAAATCTTGAAGCGGGCGTTGAACTCATCAATGCTGTCATAGACTTTGTTATATTTAGCAATGAATCCGAAAAATTCTTGCTCATCGATTTCGTATTGTCTAAGGGCATATCTTGTTGAGTCATTTGAGTAAAGAGCTACAGTTGCGACAACTCCTACAATAGCTACAAGAGCTAAAGCTCCAAGAACAATCTTTTTCTTGTTGGAGGATTCTGGTTTATCACTGAAGTACATCCTTTCCATTTTATTATAACCAATAACTCCTCTATGGCTTTTATGCTTAGCATAAAATGGTCAACAAATATTTGGCGAATTTAAGCGATTTAAGCAAAAACCCACAAGATGTTTAGTTTTTTATAATTAAAACACTGAAAAATACAGCTGTTCCAGAAATCCCTTGATTTAAAAATTTTGATTCTTATAAAATGTATTTAATTGTATTTAATGCTTGTAAAAATTCAAGATCGGATAGGCACTTATATGTAGGCTTATTTTGTCTGAATCTAGAATTAAATGCTAGTATTCTTTTTACTTGAGATGATGATTTATGATTTTGTGACGGAGAGCTTAAGTTTTATAGAGAAAAAGGCTCTTTTCTTTGCTGCTTAGAGCTTGCTCATTGAGTCTCTTAAGGCTGTTCCCTTACACCAAAATCAATCAGTTCTATCTTTCTTTCACCCCTTCAATTTTCCCTTTATTAACACATAATTAATACCTATCTGAATAAATTAACGAACAGGATAAGCAGGGTACATATTAATCCCGCAAACACCTTCTCCAGTGGTAATAGCAATTCTCAAATATCCTGATTCTCCCCAGCTTGCTCCATATGAGTTCTTAACAATCCAATAAGGAGGGTTATTAGTATTGTCAAACCCTACAATCAAAACGGAGTGATCAACATCAGTACCGCAATCTTGGCTAATAATGCCTCCAGTATACATTCTCCAGGCTGCTTGGTTTGATTGGACAACAACAGAAATTGGCTGCTGAACTACAAGTCCCATTAAATTGTTAGGTGCATTAGCCTCTGCAGTTTGGTAGCTAATAATGTTAGCAACTGGCTGATTTTGAGCAGCAGTGGTGCATTTACCTTTGACTCCTTTATATGGATAGTTAGTATTGCTGGTAAGTCCATGGGCCATTGCAAACTGGAAAACGTTAGTTGGTAAGCCACCGCCGCACCCTTCATTTCCAAATCTAGTTGAGCAGTCCACAACTTCTTGTTCAGAAAGAGCTACAAGGGTGTGGTTTGTGATAAACCAAATTCCTTCTACGGCTCCTACACCTGAAAAGGCATATCCATCTCCACATTGCAATTGGTTGCCAACTGGAGTCACAGCGCCTTTAGCTCTCCAGTCCCAACTTGTTTGGTTGGTGGCGTTTTTAAGGTTTCCTGACAGGTTTGTCCTTTCAGGGAGTTGGTATTTAATAGGAGCGTAAATGCTAGAGAATTCCTCTTGAGTCATGTCAATGAATTGAGTGATTCCTAAATGATAGGAACGGCCAAGGGTGTTGTGGACTCTGGCATAGGCATAATTGTCCCTGAAAATTTTGAGGCGTGCTTGGTATTCTTCTTCATTGGCGTAAACTTTGTTAAATTTGGCCATAAAGCTTTGGAATTCTTGTTCTTCAATAGCGAATTGCTGAAGAGCGTAATTGGGTGCAGGGGTACTGGAAAGAGTGGCAAAGGCGGCAACGACTCCAACAAGGGCGACTACTCCGACAGCACAGAGCACAATCTTCTTTTTGTTGCTGGGTTCTGCTTTATCGCTGAAGTAAAGCTTGTCCATTTTAAGTTAATTATTTCACCTATGGATGTGAATATGGGTCAGTTTAGATATAAGAATTCGTAGAGGAAATAATAAAAATAAAGAAGATAGCTGGATTTAATAGAGGAGTAAGGGAAGTTTTTGAGATGAGAAGGGAGGAAAATAAGGATTTTTTGATTTATTTGAAAAATGAGAAAGAAGAGTAATGGAAAATTATGAGGATTTTTAATTAAGGCGTTTTATAATAAATCATAACATCTGCTAAAAAATTTATCAATATTTTTAAGTTTGATATGACAAAATGTATAATATGAATATTTTCTATCACAATTTGATATACTTTTGACTTTCGCTCAAAAGGTAAATCAATTGATATATAAAAATTTTAAATTTTGGGAAAATTAATAAAAATTTAAGCACATCAATGCATGGAAAATATATCTGAAGTTTATAACTGAAAATTTATTTTAAGTTAATTTATATTTTAAATTAAATTTATTTCTTCTACACAATATTTCAACAAATATTAAAAATCAAGGGAATTTATATTTAATAAATTGTATAGGTAGGTACCATATTAATGCCACAAATCCCGCTTCCACTTGAAATGGCTATTCTTATATACCCATTTTCTCCCCAGCTTGCTCCCCATGAATTCTTAACAATCCAATACGGAGGATTATTTGTATTGTCATAGCCCACAATAAGCACACTGTTATCAAGATTTACCCCACAGTTATCAGTAATGATCCCAGTCCTATAGAACTGCCAAGCAGCTTGATTTGATTCTACTACAACTGTAACAGGCCACTGAGCGACAATTGCCATAAGAGAATTAGGTGAGTTTGGAGGGACTGTCTCATAAGAAGTTATTTTGGCAAGACTTTGTGATTGTTTAGATGTATTACATTTTCCTTTAACACCTTTGTAAGGATAGTTAGTTTCACTTGTAATGCCATTAGCTATCACAAACTTAAAAGCTTGAGATGCCAAACCGCCACTGCAGCCATTGGTGCCAAAAGAAGTTGAACAGTCTAGTAACTCTTGTTCTGATAATGAAAGCAGTTTATTATTGTTAATAAACCAAATTCCTTCAATAGCGCCTGTAGCTGCAAAAGCCCACCCACACGCACATTGTAGCTGATTTTTAACTGGAGTCACTGCTCCTTTAGTTCTCCAGTCAACTTGTTGAGGAATATCGCCATACGAAGCTTCTTGTTCCTGATTTTCTTCAGTGATTATTTCATACTTTATTGGAGTCATAAATCTTTGAAATTCTTCATGGGTGAGATCAGAAAACTGATTTACACCTAAAAGATAAGAGTTTCCAAGAGAGTTGTGAAATTTTATATAAGCGAGATTGGTAAGAAATATGCCGAGGCGAGTTTTGTATTCTTCAGGGGTTTTATAATCTTTGTTGTAGTTGGAAATAAAGTTTAGGAATTCTTGATTTTCTAAGTCAATTTGTTGGAGTGCATAATAATTTCTATTCAGTGGAATATTATAAAATACTCCAATTATTGAAAGCATGACTATCACAAAGATAAGTGCTGGTAATCAGAACCAACTTTTATTTCTTAAATTAGCTTCTTCTCTGCAGCTAATATAAAAGTTGTCCATATAAATAGAAACATAAGATATTGCCTCAACCTGAAAATGGAGAATTAAATACTGAAATATTTTCAATTTGCTGATTTCTTTTTGATCACAGGATAAAAGCTCTTTATATACTTGCTTTACTATGATTATTTAAAATAAAAAACGCCTGAAAGTTTAATAAGAAAAGATAAATAATTCTTTTTCCTTCAAAACAGACAGAGCCTGATTAGCAATAATTAAAAATATATGAGTATTTACTTTTGAGAATATTAATTAATAATTATAGCGCTAGCCATAAAGCAATTGCAATTTAGCACTTCAAGCTAATTAAAAGTATTAGTTTATTGCTAATTCATAATTTCTGATGTTTCCTTACGCAGTTTCAGTTGCCTAATAATCTCATTTAAATGGAAAGAAAATTAAAATATTTGTGAATCGGAAATCAACAAACAAAAGAACCACTTTTCAATTTTTCATGAGATAATGTATTAACTGACCAAACTTATCAACAATTATCTGAAATTCTCAATAAAGAAAACTTTTCTAGTGATCTTAAAGCTATAAATTCAGATATTGATACATGATATGGAAAAGCGACATACAATTTTCTTTTCATGATTTTAGCAGATCAAAACAGTGAACTAGCCTTTATGAATAAGATATTCCAAAAATTGGAAAGACTATTCCACGGTTACCATTATGAGTCTGATTTAGACACTTCTAATCAATTGTGGATAAGGGATTTGTGGAGGCTGAAGAAGAAATATGAAAATGGCAATAAACCTGAGACTATAAGCTCAATTAACATTGCGGAGCAATTAGATCGTCAATTGTTATGAGAAATTGATATTCATGAGCCTTATATAAATACAAATAATTTGAGTGATATGATAGAATACAGTGCTGATAGGATTGATAGGCTTGGTAGACTCAATAGGATTGATGTGGTTGACGAAGTCTCAGAAACAGAATTTTATAGAAAAAGAGTAAATGACACTCAGAATCGGATTTGGAAAGAATTAATACCAATTACTATTGGAGTCGTTGTATTTTTATCTGTATTAGGCTTAATGCTTGCTACAGCAATCTATTTAAAGCCAGAAAACAATCATGAATTATAATTTATAATATTTTCAAAAAATATATTAATTATTTTAATTTAAATAAAGAATAGGCATTCTTTCATTATATTCCATTTGAGTTGCCAATGTTTGCTCTATCATCCCATATGTAATTGGATTTATATCAAATAAATACAAAAACAAAACTTGCCTTCACGAATAAGGGTGGATTCTATCAGTGACTGCTACAAATTCTAGTCGGCTAATTTTAGGGTCATGGCTTTCTCAGTCTAAATCTCATATATAGCATTTAAGGACTGACCAGTGGCAGATTTCGTTTTTTCTCATAATTTTTTTATCAAGTTTAAATAGTGTGTAGCCTTCTAGAGTCTGTAAGGATCCGTCAAATTTAGCTCGAAGCATTACTTCTATGTTCCCAGTCCTGATTTGACAATCTATTGAGCAGTTGCTGTCTTTTCAGATCAGAACGTCAGGGTTGAGACCGTGGACATATGTTCCTGATTTATTGTAAAAAGTTATACCATCTCTTGGAAAAGGCCACTGAGAATAATAGACCCAAGATAAGCCTTCATTGCTCGCAGGAACTCAAGGGAGTCTTTGAAACTGATAATTAGTTCTATTTGTGCTTGTATCAATTTCATCCAATTTAGTCTTCAAATAAGTCAGTCTATCTTCCGCCTTAATATCACAGAGATTTTGCCGCTCCCAAAGCTGGATATCTTGAAGAAAAATGGTATTAGTGTCTTGGTTCAATATACAGTCAAGCATTATATAATCATCATCAAGATCATCAACAGGGAAAAACGACTGAAAATGCATAATCAAGAACCCAGAATACCCATATAAATATGTTCTACCTTTTTTTGTCACTAATAAACATTTTTCTCCTAGAGGACGTGGCATTACTAAAAAATTTATTCCATCAATATAATCAAGTGATGTCAAATAGTCTTCTGTCATTATTTGGTTGCAGTAGTAAACAGAATTTTCATCAGAAAAATCTCCTAAGCCTTGATTTTTTTCTCGAAATTTTTCCCTTTGATCATTTCTTAGTTTTCTTGCGAAATTGAATCTTCGGTTGCTGTCTTTTTCATTATAATCTGGATTTGGAATAAAGGTTCTATTAGGTCTAAAACTCATTTATTATTTTAAGATTAACTTTTGTATGGAGTTTTATGCTTGAAATTATAAAAATTACGAAAAGATGGACTTCGCATTACCCAAGTAGCTACTTGTCCTCTAATCTTTGAAATTTTTGATATCTGGTGCTAGTTTTTACAGCCCTGCCATATTGAAGCTCCTAATATTAAAGAAATCAAAATAATTGAGACACCCCCCTCATAATAATTACTATGGAACTCACTGTTGCAAGACGTCCAAACACCTGCTCTATCGGAACTGTGATTCCCATCTGTGCAAACTTTTTCAGGTTCAACACTGCTTCAAACGTTGATTTTATGCAAAAATACAGCGTTGCTTTTGAGCCAGATATTCCTGCCAGCTTATTTAAGCAACGTGAAAGACTTCTAAGAAAAGTTTCAAGCCAGCTTATCCCTCAAATTGGGAAGTATGTGTTCGCTAATACTGCAGTCTACTGCATCCATTCAGCTTCACAAGGACTCAGCGGAAGTATCACTGTGACATGCAATTTCGACAATGTTGACTATTCAATTACACTAACCCCTACAGGCCGAGTCGAAAGCACAGAAGAAAAAAAACATTTTTTCAACAGATTCTTCAATTCAGTCCAAGGAAAGCTCGACCTCATCATGATTGGCAGAAAATTCTACGACCCAACCAATTCAAAAGATCTTCCCCAGCACCACATTTCGATTTGGCCTGGGTATTATACCTCAGTCGGTTCTTACGCTGAAGGCTGCCTTGTCAATATTGACATTTCCCACCGCTGCTTACGTACCATCACTGTCTATGACCAAATAAAAGAAATCAGAACTCGCTCCAACAATGACTATGCCCAAAACTCCTTAAAGCTTTTACTAAACGCCACAGTCCTTACTCTTTACAATAAGAAAACTTATAAAGTAATCGACATTGATTTCGACTCAACAGCTGAGTCCACCTTCCAAGACTCTACTGGAAATGTCCAAACTTATAAAGACTATTACGAAAAAAGATGGCAAAAAAAAATTGAGCATAGTGAGCAGCCATTATTAAAGGCAACTACCAATAAAAACCCTAACCCTTGCTACCTGATCCCTGAATTTTGTGTACTCACAGGCCTTACTGATGAGATGAGGGCTGATTTCAATATCATGAAAGATATGGCTAATGCGACGAAAAAGGAGCCTCAAGAAAGACTTCAAAAATCAGCGGCACTTATCAATACAGTTAACACTAACCCTAAGACTAGAGGTGAAATTGACCAATGAAGAATTTCTTTGTCACCTGATCCAGTCACTATTGAAGGAAGAGTACTGCCAATGGGAGGGATTATGCTGGCAAATAACCAGACTTTTAATATTGGGCAAAGTGGAAGCTTTGATAGAGAGTCACAAGGAGCGATGTTTGAGCAGCCACCTATGAATAACTGGGCTATTCTACATTGTGAAAATGATAAAAGACTTGTGGATACCTTTATCAGCATGCTACAAGTGGTCATAAAAACTTATAATGTTGCCTGTAATCGGCCTGTTGTGATATCACTGAGAAGTGATAGATGGGATGAATGGGAAAGAACACTTAGCAACCCTAATAACAATTCTCAGCTAATTGTATGTGTACTTCCAGGACAAAGAGGAAAATCAAGACTTTATGATGACCTCAAAAGATATGTGCTTGCAGTAAAACCGATCCCTGTCCAAGCAGTTTTAACTGGAACTTTAAAAAGAGAAAAGGGTTTAAGGTCAGTTGTAAACAAGGTCATGATGCAGATGACAGCCAAGCTAGGTGGAATCCCATGGGCCCTCAACCAGCTTCCTTACTCTGACGTAAAAACCATGATTGTCGGCATTGACGCCTACCAAAAAAGAGGTCAATTTAGCATCCTCGGCTTCTGTGCCTCCATCGACAGAAACTTCGGAAAATATGTAACAGTACCCCAAGTAAATAGCAGAGGTGAACAAGATATTTCTAAGCTTACTGACAGCATGTACTCCGCCCTTATTCAATTTAAGGCTGCAAATAACAACGAATTCCCCAAAAGAATTGCAATTTTCAGAGATGGGATTTCAGAAGGCCAAAAAAGAGTCGTCCTAGAAAGAGAGATCCCTATGATAATGGAAGCTTTTAGTAGATGCAAAAGCCAAGGGCTGACTGAAGACCCAAAACTTATTTATACCCTCGTCAATAAAAGAACTAACTCAAGATTCTACCAAACTCAAGGGAAAAATATTTCAAATCCACCTATTGGGACTATTATTGATAAAGCAGTTGTGTCTGAAGACGGGTATGATTTTTATATTTTACCAGCAAGAGCTACCCAGGGTGCTATGACTCCTACGCATTTTATTGTGATTTTTGATAATACTGGATGCAGATGTGAAGAAATTCAAGGGTTGGCCTTCAAGTTGTGCTTTTCGTATTATAACTGGAGCGGATCAATCAGAGTGCCAGCACCTTGCCAATATGCCCACAAGCTTGCTTATCTTTATGGAGAAAGAGCTACCAACCAAGGGCCACCAATTCCTCATGGCGATTGGACGCAATCAAGATCTCTTTACTTCTTATAAGGGTAGTAAGTTTCTTTATGACTAGTTCTTCTTTTATAAATTATGTCATTTTTTGGTATTATAAAAAGAGAGCAATTGATGATTCTGCTAAAGGAAAAATGCTCGAAAGAAAAGAAGAGTTTGATGGAGATAGCAAAAATCACAAATTGATATTTTTTGCTTACAACAAATATTCTCAACAACTTAAATATATATTATACTTCTTTTAGGCGAATTCATTTGAAAAGGTTTCTCTTTACAGGGATTTGCTTGCCACGAGACTAAAGTAAAGAGCCATACGTCATAAAAGCCAATCAATTTTAAATAAATATTTTTGAAAAATTCCAAGATATTTTCAAGTCTACAAGTTTATTGCGTCATGAAATTATAATTAATATGGTTGAGCTAGAGCAGAGAGGAGGCGTTTTCATTCTCACCATCCCTCACGCCTTCACAGTTCCTTTAATTCAAGAAGTTCACAGAGCTCTTGACACTGTAGAAAAGTGCGACGGCCCCACTGCTCTTGTATTCCGTTCCACACATCCGAATATTTTTCATGCAGGAATGAATCTTAAAGTATTACAGAAAGAAGGCCCTGAAGAATTTTTCAGAATTTATGAAGGTCTTCAAAATCTCTGCTCAAGACTTCTCGGACTAGGCTTCCCCACAATAGCAGCTTGTAATGGCCCTGTAGTAGCAGGAGGGTTCGTTTTCTTGGGAGCAATAAGTTATGTGGTATCCTCTCCTACTGCATTTTTCTCAATGACAGAAATGAAATTAGGGATGATTGTTGAGAAGTGCGGCTACATGATTTTAAGAACCAAAATGGATGAGAGAACAATCAGAGACATTGCACTTTTTGGTAGAAAAATAGAAGCTGAGGAAGGTTTAAAACGAAAAATTATTGATGAAATTGTGCCAAAAGAAAGAGTCTTGGAAAGAGCAATAGAACTAGCTAACGAATTAGCACCTCTAGGAGAAAAAAAAGAAGTGCATAAATGCATAAAGCAAAGCATGTATAAAGACATGATAGAGTCTGGTGCGCGTGCTACTTACCCTGAAGAATTCAAAGTTCATGTAAGAAATGCATTTAACCCTAAATTATAATAACTCTTATTATTTTTTTTAAAACATAATTTAATGATTTTATGGTTTTCTTATACTTTTTAAATTGGTATTATTAAAATTCACTTATATTTTTTCCTTATTTTTCGTAAACTTAATTATAATATAAGATATCTTTACAAGCTTTATAAAATATGAAAAAACACCTGGGCTATATTTTAATATGGAATCATTAGACCAGATTTGGGAAGAGCTTCATACTCACAATGCCACTGAAATGATTATCCCTTTAGATTCTCCAATTATGCTACCAAACCCCTACTCCAATGAAGAATACACACTCACACATTATTTTCAACAATCCACAAATGCTTTTATAGGAAAAGACCTAGGACAAAACAAATTTCACATAAAAATTTTACCATGCTCTTCTTTTGACCATGTAAAAATTATCCACCACAATCTCAAGCTGCTGCGGCAAAACAGCCAAGCATTAAAACTGGTAGAAATCAAAGACATTTTTGAATACAAAGAAGAAGGATATTGAATGGTAATCATCGTAAACGAGCTATTAGACGGCTACTCATTAGATGAGTTCGCTAATTTAATAGCTCAGCATGAAATCCAAAGCTCATTATCTAAAGACACCTGCATATGAGTATTTCTTACTATTCTAGATATAATAGAAGAAGCTGATAAAGTAGGGATTTTATTAGGAAGTTTATTACCAGACAGTATCATTATTCATAAACTTTCTGAAGGAAAAAATAATCCTTATGGAATAAAAATTTCTGTAACGAGTAAGCATCCTTTATTCTGTGGAAAATCGAAATTGGAGCATTTATACCCACCTCAAGCCAAAAGAAATTTAATTGATGGAGAAATCTGAGGTGCTGGGATTTCTCTATATACACTTATAGGGACAAAAAAACTTAATGAAATTCAGCCACTAAGAGAGCTAGATGAAGAAGCTAGGTCTGGACAGTTACCTATAAACTTTAATGACCCAGCATTAGAACACATATTAAAAAGGACTTTTAAAGATTCTAATTCTCAATCAATTTTCACACACAGCTTTGTAAAAGTCTGAAAAGGGTTATTAAACAATGACCAAAGCCTAATCGATCCTACTTCTTTTAACGAGCTTCATGTCCTTAACTCTGGCTTATTATTTGATTCAGAAGTAGCTCGATCTCTCAGTGTTAAAAAAATCCTTGAAATTGGCACTGAAAACAGCTCCCAAACCTGCCAGTATCTCAATAAATATGAAATCCTCAACCATTTCTTAAAACTCTGCATAAGTTTTGACTGAAGCAACCATTTAAATCTGCTTGATTCTCTTTTTCTAATATCCAGCAACAAGCTATCAAGCCAAACTTTTAAAGAATTTTTAACAGAAATCGGATTTCTTTCCTTAATGCCGTTAACAATGGCTCAGGAGGTCAACCAATACACAATCAGCAAGTTTGTAGAAAATTTTATTGGAAATAACACCCTTACAATGCTGCAAATAATAAAAGACTGCAGGATGACTGATAAAATTTTGACGAAGGCTGCCACATGGAGAAGAGAAAATCCAAAGCATGAAGAAGACGAAAAATTCATTAGGTCGACTATGCCTTTTTATGGGCCAGATTCTATTGAAATTATTGAGTCTGCGTACAATATATTAGGTATGAACGAAATTGCCACTATTGAAGCTCTGCATGAAGTCCCTTATTATTTCAAGCTGGAAAACTGTGAAGCACTTATAAAAATGCTGCATGGAGTTGCCAAAAAAGGCTTAAAAAACCAAAAAAATCAAGAAAATATTACGTATATGCTGAAAGAGGTCGTCCTTATATTAGGAGAAATTTTAATCCTGCCAGGTTTATTGCAAAACCATCATATAAAAGGTGCTTGTATAAGCCATGATAAAGAAAAATATTTTTCCTATTTAGGGAAAAATCCTTTACTTTTAGAATGCTTAGAATGTGGAGGGTCATACTGCACAATTTGCTATTTATATTGCCATAAAAATCATAAGCGGCGGTTTTTGCATTATAATCAGCCTCATTTTAGGTGCTCTTGTACACAAGACCATGAAGGAAATAATATTGACCCAGCCCAATTTATTCTACCTGTATTTCGGCAGCAGTTTGCATTTGAATTATCAGATGGTACAACCCAGACCACAAATAATTTTAAATCAGATGGACATTTAGAAATTAAAACAGCTGAGCCAATTGCAAATAATTGGAATGAACTGTATAGAGGCACTGTTGCTTATTTTGAAGTAAAAATATTGAAGGCAGGGAGTAATGAAGATATTACTATAGAGCTTAAAGGCTCAGGGTTTGCTTATCACAGTTTGACTGGAGTTATTACTAAAGATTCTATAGAAATATCTAAAGGGCCAAGATTTGGATCATATGATACTGTAGGAATGGGATTAACGAGCCATCATAAATTATTTGTGACTTTTAATGGGCTTATTGTACATCCTCTGCTTGATTTTGATAGTATTGTGGAGATCAGACCATTGGTGATTATAAATGGAACAGGGTATGAGATAGAAATTAAGCTGAGGAATTGAATGTTTTATTCAGCAGAAAATGCAGGGCAGGAAATATATTCTAGTGGGCTGTTTAATCTGTGCGAGCCTACACTGGAGATGCTTTGTAAACAAATCAATAGATTGAAGAAGAAAAATAGTGATAGCGGCACAATAACACTTCATGAAATGTTTAGAGAAGTTTTGGAGACTTTAAAGAGGCCTGCTCTTTTGAAAAAACTGAAAAAATAATTGATAACTTTAGAACTTTAATAGATACTTCACCTTATTTTAAAGATTGTTTGGAACTATAAATTATGATTTTTTATTTAAAAAAATGCATTAAATAATAGAAATTTCATTTAAAGTTAAAAATTTATATCTATTTAATTTAGATACAATGAAAGCAACAATCGGAGTCCCTGCATTTGCAAAATTTGGCCTTCTTCCAGAGCTCTGTGATTGCTTAGAGTTGCATGGAATCAAGCTTCCTACACCGATTCAGTCCCAAGTAATTCCATCCATGCTTAAGTTTACAGATCATCACCTAATCACAGCCCAGACAGGCACAGGCAAAACCCTTGCATATCTTTTACCAATTTTCAATCTATTAAAAGAGCAAGAACTCGCCAAACAAGGCATTTTGACTCAGCCATGTGCTCCAAGAGCTCTAATTGTGGTGCCAAACCGAGAATTAACCAAACAATGTGTCGATGTCATGGGGATGCTAAAACACCATGCTAGGCTTAAAGTATTTGGAGTACATAATGGAAATGCAATGAAAACAGAAAAAAGAGAGCTTAATGATGGCATTGATATCTGTGTAGGAACTCCTGATAGGCTTGACAAACATTTGCGTATGAGGACATTAGATTTTAGGTACTTAAGTCATATTGTGATTGATGAAGCAGATACCATGGTAGACGGAGGATATATAGATTTCATTGACCAATACGCCCAAGAAATCAAAAGAACCCAAGGAAAAATGAGCTTTGTAGCTGCAACTTTGCCAAGGCTCTTAGAAACTGTAATTTCTAAGCATTTTTCTTTTAAACCAGAAGGAAGCTTACCTTTTATTAAGAAAATCATTGAAGAAAAGACTCACATGAACTTAACACACCTCAGACATGAATTTATCCATCTTGGAGAATTCAATAAAAACCCGACCTTGCTTAAACATGTTGCTGATATTTACCCTTTTTTAAAAACAGGTGGATGCATGATATTTTGCAATACCATCCAAAGTGCGAGAGCTACAGAGTACACCATAACTGAAAATGGATTTAAAGCAGTATCACTACATGGAGATATCCCACCTAAGAAACGTAACGAGTTTATTGAGAAATTCAAAGCAAGAGAAGTTCCTATTTTAGTCTGCACAGATTTAGCTTCAAGAGGGCTTGATTTTCCATTCCTCAACTATGTGATTCAGTATGATTTTCCTCGAACTATCAGTGACTATGTGCACAGAGCAGGCCGAGCTGGAAGAGGTGGAAAACCAGGGACAGTCCTTACCTTTTATCGTAATAAAGACTACGAAGTCATAAAAGAGCTTCAAAAGAGCTACGACACCAATACCCCTCTGAGCATCACAAATTCAGCCTACTCGTTTACTAATAAAGAAGATATGAAAAATTTCCCTATTGAGAGGTTTAAAAACACAATTAAGAAATAATCATTCAAATATAGTGAATTACTCTTAACTTTTAATGGCTTGGAAAAGGTTGGTCCAGTCACCAGGAGTTTCACAGGTTGTTGCATCTGGGGACCAAATTCCATTGATTAAGTACTGAGGAGTTCCAGTGATGCCTCTTGTGAATGCATAAGTGGTTGATACTCCGAGATCGTAATAGTAAGCGTTGTTGTTTAAGGCATTGGCAACTTGACCAAATGGAGCACCAGTGGCGGTCTGGGTGTCTGTAGCGAGATTGCTTTTAATTGTGGCAAGGTTCCAGTAGAGGGCGGTGTCAAGGTACTTGTCTTGGTGGGCGAACATCCAGGTTACAAAATCAGTGAAGTTTTGTGGGTAGTTTAGTTGAATAAATCTTCCTGCTACACCAACAATAAAGGCATAATAGTGGTATGGTAGAGGGTGAATGTGAATGACCAACTGTAGCCAATCTTGATTTTGCTGCCAATATTGGTAAAGTCCTGGCCATGCTGCTGCAGAGTCTGAACAAAGATGATCATAGAATACTTCAAGAGTATAATTGGTGGTTGTTGGACCCATAGCAAAGCCATCTGGAGGGGTAGCTATTGGTACCCATTGGGTTGCAGATGCACAAGCAATGATAGTGACTGCTAGAAGCAACTTCATATTTATTCACCATTTCAAGAAGGTGAAAAGTTATATGAAAATTGTGTGGGAGTTATCTAATTTAATTTTTATTTCCTAATATGTGAGCTTTAATTGTTAGTTTATATTGATTTACATAAAATTTTCGCATGCTAATTTTATTATAAATTATTTTTTGGAATTTTTCTCTTGAAATTATTATGAGAAATGCAAATCTATTTATTTTGGCTAATTTTCAGCATATTATAATCACAAAGTCAAAGAATTTGCATTTTGTCTAATTTATATAAAGCTCTATATAGATTTCCAAGTCTATTCATTGGATTTCTTCTAACGTTCTGCATTCTATATCCTTGCCAAAGCAACAAATTATTCTCTCTGTTTTTGCCATTCTTATTAAATGTCAAAACTTTCCTACTTATAAATCTTTATGTGCTCAATTTTTAATTTTCCTTTTAAACTTCTTGATCTTTGATATATAAAATTGTTTTACCTTTGATATTCAGTATGCTCTATAAAAATGATCTTTTGATATGAGCTGAAGCATGCCCCATTATTAGATTTTCCATTTATTGTGCTGCTTCAGTTCAGGGTCAGATTTTGTAATTATTTCTTTATCTGATAAAAAAGTTTCAATTTTGAAATTAGCCAATATTATCTATTACCAGCTTGGCTCGAACCAGATTATTTTTGTAAAAAAAGAAGTATTACTATACATAAGGTAAAGATATAATAATTATCTTTACTTGTCGATTTTAAACATCTATAACTTGTTGATTAAAAATGGAGAGGTTTAAGAAAAATAGCTATAAAGTCGTATCCGCTGGAGCAGCTGCTATTGAAAATGTTGCTAAGCCTGCTGCAAAACACTCAACAAAAATAATGATTGAAGGAGCCCAACAGATATTTACAGGAATCAACGGTTTCTTTGAAGAAGTCGATAGAGGGACACACCGGAAGTTATCATGGCTGTTTAATGGGCTGAAAAAGATGAATCGGGGTGTAGAAAAGCTGACGACCTACAGCCTTGTTGCAAATTACCAAGATACCATGAACAATTTAAACATTGTAGAAAGAGGACTCAATGCCCAACAAGAAGACATGGAAAAGTACTTTAAAAAGGTAGGCATTGACATTGATAGAAGTTGGGCGTTTTCTATTGAAAACAGAGAAACCATTAGAGAAATATCTGAATTTATGAAGGAAAATACGAAGGAGTGCAAGAATATTCCGTATCATAAAATTTGGCAATACTTTATGGCGTTCGTTATTGTACAAGAGCGAGCAAGGCATTTATTGTGGAAAGCAGTTATCGTCCCAAGGACTCCTGAAATGGCAACTTCTTTAGAAGAAATGGCTTATTATAGCCGGTATGCAACTGCTATATATGGCAAATATCTTATCAATATTCTGATGGAGAAAAAAGTTCTGGATTTATTCAAAAAAATAAATGATACCCAAATCTTTTTAAGATACTCTAATACAAGTCAAGAAGATCTTGTATACTCTCATATAAAATCCCAAAGGTTTTTCCCAGGACATACAATATGCTTAAACCATTCCAGAAAATCCATAATTTTATGCATCAGAGGCACAATGTCAGTTTTTGACTGTATGACAGATCTCAAAGGTGAATACACTTCTCACGACTACACAGACCCATTTACTGGCGAAGTTAAAGTTACGGGCTCTGTCCATATGGGCATCATGCTATGTGCAAAAAATTTAGCCACCAATCTCAAACCTCTAATTTTAGAACAATTTGAAAAATTTCCTGACTACTCCTTAGTAATAGCCGGACACAGCCTCGGAGCCGGTTCCACCGCTTTATTAAGCCTAATCTGGATGTCAGACCCTGACATAATGAGAAAGGGGTTCAAAGCTTTTGCTTATGCCCCTCCTGCGGTTGTATCAGAAAATCTCAACCCTTATCTAAAACAATGCCTTATGAGCTGCTCACACGGTAATGACCTAGTGGTCAGATGCTCTTTTGGAGCCATAAAAGATGCAGTTGGGATGATAGAGGCATTTCATAGAAGAGACCGAACTGCAGGAATAAAAGCTTCTCATATTGTCAATAAAGAACTTTTCAAAGGGACTTATACTGATACAGAAATTTTAGCTGTTTATGAGGACATAAAATCAAATTTCACCAATTATAAGCTCCAACCTCCTGGGCATATTTTTCAGATTTACCATAGATTAAGGCATAGTGACGCCCAAATTTTATATGAAACACAAAATCCTGAAAATTTGTATGTAGGGGAATTTGTGGAACCAGAACTATATTATGAAATTGTGTATGCAAGGACAATGCTGAGTGATCATATGCCAGATTTGTATGAAAAAGGACTGAACTTTTTGGTGTATGGGGATGAGAAAAGACAGGAAATTGAGTGTGGGGAAGCAAGCCCTTCGGAAGAAACTCAGGAGCCGGATGAAAATGAAGCGGTTGTGACTGATGATGAATGCAATTATCTTGAGGCAGAAAGCAAAGAAGTGCCAAATCCAAGCCAGGAAGAAGCAAAAAGTAATGATGACCCCTATTTGATGTAGAGTGGTTTCATTAATTTTATGGAATAATTTATTATTTGTCGATAATTTACTCAAAATTTCAAATTGTTCATTATAAAATCAATTATTTTTAAAAAAACTCAAAATTCAATAATTTCCAATATAATTATAAGAAAAATTCATGGAAGTCTACACAGGCCATCTCTTTAGTTCTCAGCCTCCTTTAGTCAGAATGGGAGGCTATTCTCCACCCAAAATCTCTGTTAAATCAAAAGTAACAGACCACAGCCTTGCCAGCACAATAGAAGATTCCTCATTTATAGGCCCATTAAAAATAGTGATAGTCTCCTCCACATCAGGAGATCGCCCAATCGCCATAGTCCCTGAAAATCTTGGCCGAACCCAAAGAATCCCAGTCCTTTTCAAAGATTTCAAAAAACTCAAACAATTTAAACCTCCTACAAACCAGCCAAACGTAATTTTAAGCGAAATAACAGCTGATTTAACCTCATGGAAAAGCTCTACAACACAGCCAAAATTAATCAGACCTAATACAGCTAAATCAAATTCTGTATCTAGATTTTGCACTGCGAGATTATCTATAGAAAGCCCTCGTTCTAACACTTTTAAACGCTTAACAATTAGAAGTTCATCATCTACCAAAAAAGATTTATCAAAGAAAACAAGCAGACTTATTTGAAATCCATCCCAGCTTCACATGAAACTACAAAGGGAAGGTGAAAAAGGCCCAGCTGCATTACTAAACACTCAAGCTTTAGAAGAAAAGCTCTACGAAGAATTCCCAGAAAAATTAAATATTTTGCATTATAAAGGAGGGTATAGGTCAGGCCAAAGAGAAGGGACTGGAAAAATTGAATACGACAATGGAGACTGATATGAAGGAAATTGGATTGGGAATATGAGAAATGGGAAAGGAACTTATTTTTATAGCGCCATGCAAGCACACTATACAGGAGGCTGAAAAGACAATTTAAAGCATGGCCCAGGGGCAATGAAACTTAGAAGTGGCCATGAAATTGAAGGCGATTGAAAAGATGACGTTCTTCAAGGAGATTTTGTAACTATTTTGTATGCAGAAGGAGGAAAGTACCAAGGATCAATTGTAAATGGCAAAAGAGAAGGAAGAGGGGTTATGATTTATCAGGGCGGGGCGAGATATGAAGGAGAATGGGTCGCTGATATGAGGCAAGGGCTAGGAATACTGATTTTTCCTAATAAATCTTGATTTGAAGGGAAATTCTATATGGATTATACGAGTGGACTAGGAGTTTACGTAATTCCTGAATTCATGCCTAAAGATCTATCAAAGCCACCTCCACCTCCGCCACCTCCTCCACCAAAACGCAAAGTTTTTGTATATAATCACAGAAAAGAGCCGCCTCCAGTTGTAATTGACTATGAAACCCAAAAAAACAAAGCTTTAACACAATATAAGCACAGAATTTTTGGCAAAAAAACAGGTTTGCCGACTTTTGATAACTACCAAATAACCAGCTCAGACGTCATTTTTATGTCTTCTACCAATGGGGATAATATAGGCGAGTTTCGATCAGGAAAGCTAAATGGCTATGGAATTGCCTTTTATGGCAAATACGCATTATATGAAGGAAATTTCCAAGATGGGCTGAAAAATGGGCCTGGAAAAATCAGCTATACAGACCCTGACCATGAAGTTTCATGGCTGCCTGAGTTTGAAGCTGACTATGAAGGAGAATGGAAACATGATTTTCGAAACGGAAAAGGAACTATAAGCTGACCAAATGGAATAAAATATGTAGGAAATTTTAAAAGTGATAGAAGACACAATGTCCAAGGGAAGCTTTATTTTTTGAATGGAGATATTTATGAAGGAGAATGGATGGAAGAACTTATGCATGGGAGAGGAAAATTTACCACGCCTGATGGGAGAGAATATAGAGGACGGTTTTTGAACGGCGAGTTTGGAGGAGAAGGATTTTTAATATTTCCTAATGGAGATAAATACGAGGGGGAAGTAAAAACAATGCTACCAGAAGGGAGAGGAAAATTATATTTGTTAAATGGAAATAAATATAATGGACAGTTTCATAATGGAATTATGGACGGAAATGGACATATGGAATACAAAAATGGAGATGAGTATATTGGAGAATGGAATCATAACCAAAGAAACGGATTTGGATTAATGAAATACAAAGCAACTGAAGAAATCTATGAAGGATGATGGATCCAGGATAAAAGGCAAGGACAAGGTACTTTATATAACCACAAAAAAGAAGTCAGGTTTTCAGGAAATTGGTTTGACGACAAAAAGGAAGGAGAAGGTGAAATGATTTTGCAGCTTTAATAAAATATTGATATAAATATTATATTTTTTAAAGAAAAATATCACCATCGCTTATTAAAGTAAATTAGAATTTTTAATAATAAACTATTACTATAGTTTGATATAAATAGATATTGATCTATAATAAATATATTTAAACAGTGTTTTTAAAGCTTTGTGACTCCCCTTTTGTGTTTTTTCCATCTTTAGCATTTTGCTTCAAAATCCAAATAATTTTATATATGCTAAAAAAAATAATCAAAATTAGCAAAAGAGCTATCCCCATAATGCAAAAAAGCAGCAAATTTGAAGCCTTCATTTCTATCAAATTATTCCCTGATCATTCGCTAGCATTATGGTTTACCATAACAGTCCCTTGATCATAAAGAACCATCATCATTTTATTATCAAGTTTTTCTGGATAAATACTAGCATTGTAAGAAATCACTGAATTCGTTGCGGAATTAATGGTATTTAGCCTAAAAACTTGAAGGTTTATTGTAATAAACGCATCATCAAAAGGAGAAAAATTGAAGAATGCTTTGAGAGAGATAGTGCTATTAGTGTTGTTTATTTGGTATTTATAAGGCTTCATAGGGTCATTTATACTTGATGGGTCCTTTAAGGTGCCTTCTAGATATAAAAAATCACTAGGCTTAATCATATAGTCTGCAGAATTTGAATTTGAAAATTTTATCTCAAAAACAATGTTTCTTGCCATAGTTAGCCCTGAGTTTATGATTTCTACTTCAAAATCAATGTAAGCAAAATCGTTTTTTGGGTCACATTTAGAGACATCAGAGATGCAAGCAGATACAGTTCCTCCCATGTAAGCTTCTAAATAAAACGTAGCAGTTTCCATTAGAAACTTAGCTGCATTTCATTGTGAAAAAATATAAGTATGCATAATTTTCGGATCATTCTGTATTTTAGGACCGATCCCGACCTCCATAGAAAACATTCCTTGAGATACTGCATAATCTATGAGTGAGCCATCTCCATATACCCCATAAATATCTTTATAAGTCCCAAAATTTACTTGATTAACATACATAGCGTCCTGAAAAATAGAATATGCAAAGCTAGCGCCATTCTTAACAGCATTATAATTTTCTGCTTTATAAGGGTGTACATAGTTATTTCCATACATTTCATAATGAATCCATGTAGTAATATTTTTATTTTTCACAAATTCTTTTACCAGCTGAGTTTCTACCTCAGAAAAAGGGGAAGCTCCACGATAATTTTCGTTACAAAAATCATTAGAAGACCCATTTTTGGTTTCTCCTCAGGCAAAGTCTCAATTTTTATCTAAATTTACCCCATTGCTAGCCTGATTAGAACAGTTGAAAAATCGGGAATTTTTTGTGAAATTTTTATTTTGAAATTGACTGTCTTCTAAAAGCTTATATGCGTCTACATTAATAACAGGAATGAATCATACATTAGATGATTGTAAAATATAAGTTTCGCTGCCTGTTACATTATAGTTTTTAGAAAGGCGGTTTATAAGGTAGATTATTTGGACTGTGTTTATTGGGTATAACGCAGTCTGACTCGCTGATAATAAAATTCCGCCTTTTTCACTGCTTGGTAGTCCAGGTGCTGATAATTTCAAAAAATATATTGGTACCCCAGCAGTGCTATTTCCAATAATTCCAAAACTCGCTAAATTCGGAAATTTATTTGCAGTAAAATTCAAACTTTCTTTTATATCATGCAAACTTGGATAATTATCATATGATTCCCCACTGAGTGTCCAATTCCAGCTTTTTACAGTCAAAATTAATGCTAAGAATGCTATATATTTTACCATTATTTTCTTTTAATTAAAGTTTGGTATATTTTTTAATTTTAGATAAAGCGACATTTCTACCAGTAAAATGCTGATATTGATAATAAGCTTGATATACAAACATTGTGAGTGCAATTATTCTTAATGATCCAGCACTTGCAACCTGTCTTGATATGTAGGTTTCTGGAGGGAAATAGGCAGCTTCTAAAACAACTGTGGCTGGGTTTAACCAGGGAAGGTCAACTTCTGCAATTCCTGGCAGCGTGCTTATGATTAACTCAGCGCCGCTTGCCAAATTTAAATTTGTAGTTTTATTAGGCCAGTTTATACCTTGCAGCCTTGCTTCTGATCTATTCCATATCCATATTTCTCTAACTTTGAGCTTCCTTAATGCATATAATGCTGCTTTGCAAGTCCCCCCAGCCCCTAAAATCACAGCTTTCTCAAATTTTTTGCCTAGCTCTGCAATTGGACAATAAATTCCAAGCCAATCAGTATTATCCCCAATCAGTTTTCCATTATGTTTCATCAGCGTATTAACAGCTCCTAATTCTTTTGCATCATCAGTCACAAAATCTAAATATTGCATTATATCTTGCTTAAATGGAATAGTGACTGAGCCTCCTAAGCACTCTCTGCTTTTTATTATATGAATAATAGGTTCCAGTGTCTGAGTTTCCATAACTGAGTAATTATAAGGGATTTTTTTTTCTTCAAAAATTGAATTAAATAAGAAAGGGCTTGGTGATTTTTTTACATCATTTCCAATTACATAAAATTTGAATAGAGAAGGAGAAATATTAAGCGAAAATTGAAAATTTTGGATCTCTTCAAATGTAAGCTGGCCTTCTGCAAGTTTTTCTGATAATGCGACATAATTGGTAGAAGTATTCTGGACCCTGGTGATGATATTTTCTTTTCCCATTGTAAAATGGATCATCCTTTGGAAGCCAGGGGAGGAGAGTTTTTCAAAGCTTGGGGTAATAAATTTGAGAATGTCTGGCTTGGCTTGGGTCATCATATAGTGAATTTCTTTTAAGTTTTCTGTGTTATGGCTGTGATAAGAAAGGATTATTCGAGGAGATATACATTTTTGTAGGAATTCATTGTAATTGTGTTTTCAGTCTACAGTTGGGGCGAATTCTACGTCAATGAAGTCTGGGGCCCATAAAAGAATTTTATGGAGAATTTTCCAATATTCGTTTCCATTATATTTTCCCCCTTGTTGGGAGGTCCTTAAGGTTAGAATAATTTGGAGTGAGTCTGATATTTCTCTGATGCGACTTAATAGCTGTAAAGCCTCTTTTGCACTATTCAAGCAGTCAATGCGTATCTCATAACCTGTTATATTGCTATTATTTCTGATATATTCAGAAATAGAACCATTACTAAAGCTTGATATGCAGCCAAAGTAGCTAAAATCATTCGGAAGTGGTGCCTTTTCTCCTAAAATTCTTTTAGTGAAGGTTAAAAATGACCCAAAAACTTCATCGATATCCCTAAAATAATAATAGAATTTAAAGTCATGGACTTGCTTGTACAATGGCTTCCTAAGTGCATAAGTTTCTTCTATATCTCCTGAAATTCTATTTTCATTTTTGTCACCTTCTATATTTTGAGCGATGTTGCTAGTGCTTGATTTCATTCATATAACAGGATAAAAGGCTTTTAAAAGAGTTAAAGATTTAGGATTCTCAATAATCCCTCCTCCAGTAGAAATAATGACTCTTTCTTTTCTGATGATTTTACTTAAAGTGGCAAATTCTAACTCTCTGAATGCTAGAATTCCATGATTATAAATCCATTCCTTCAGACTTTCAATTTGTAAATCATTTGCTATAATTGTATCAATATCAATGAATTCCCATCCGGTTTCTTCAGCATATTTTCACGCTATGGATGATTTTCCAATTCCTCTCATCCCAGTTAAAATAAGACTTTTAGGCGTTTTCATTTTTTTCTGTGTACTTTTGTACTCAATTCCACAATCTCTTAGTTTTTTTCAAAACTCAGGGAAAGTTTTATTTACAACGTTTCTTCTTTTTATTACTAATCCTCCTTTTACTACGGTAGATAGTACACCAAAAGCCATAGCAATTCTATGGTCATCATAAGTCTCAATTTCATAATTCCCAAACAATAAATCAGCTGAATTTCCGTATATTTTAATCCCATCTTCCAGCTCTTCTGAATACACCCCCACCTTTTGAAGCTCAGCTATAACTGCTTTAATCCTATTACATTCTTTTACCCTCTGATTAGCAATTCCTGTAATTATGCTGACTCCTTCTATGCAAGCCATTATAATTGCTGCAGTTATAAAGGAATCTGTGCATCTATTCATATTCACAGTGACTGGTTTTAGGTCATTAGGAGTTACTACAATGCAGTTGTTATAGCACCTTATAGTGGCCCCCATTGCTTCAATTACATTTAAGAATTCTAATTCTCCTTGGACTGAATTTAAGTTTATTTGTGAAATTGTGATGGGTTTTTTATGTAGAACTGATAAAGCGCAAAAATATGATAGTGAACAGGCATCAGGCTCAACTATGTATTCTCCTGGACTTTTATATCCAGTTGGGTATATTTTGTATTCTCTATTACTTATTTTTTCAACTTTCCCACCAAAAATATTCATTACTTTAATAGTCATTTCTATATAAGAAGCTGAAACTGGCTCTTCATCTTCATCTAAATCAGTCAAAATTAGAGTAGTCTCGCCTGTAAACAGCGGAGCAGCAATTAAAATTGCTGATACAAATTGAGAGCTGACTTTACTTTTTAGTCCAATAATGCCACCATTAAAGCCTCCTCCTTTAACCCTTATTGGGAAATGGTTTTGATTTTCTATAAACTCCACTCTATTTTCACTATTATTCAAAGCTTCACTTAAATCAGAAATAGGCCGCTCATTCATCCTAGAAGAGCCTTTTATAACAGTGTCATTTTCTAATAGTAAGCAAACTGCTGTCAAAAATCTGGCTGCAGTGCCTGCGTTTCCTATATAAATTTCTTTCTCTTGTGGATTATTTGTAGGTAATTTGCCTGTTATTATTCATCCGTCATTTGTTTTTATATGCTCACCTATACCTAATGTTTGTAGACACTGCATCATAATCTTGGTATCATCTGCTTCTAATGAGTTTTTTATTATAGTGGTTCCCTCTGCTAATGAGGAAATCAATAAGACTCTATTTGTGATTGATTTAGACCCAGAAACTTCAAGTGGAGCCGAAAAATCAGGAATTCCTTGAGGCCTTGAGTCATCTTCAAGTATAAATTTTATTAATTTTGCATCACATTTAAGGACTTCTGTAGGAATTTTTCCGATTTCTTTTGGAACTAAAATAGGAATCTCTTTTCCCAGCTTTTTTTTATCTAAATTCATTTTCTTTAGCAGCTTATCTGTATTCATTCTGGGCATTTCTATAGGAAGTTCATACTGCTTTAAAATTTCTCTAATTTCATCAATATCAATTTCAGTCTTTCCCATCATAATAGCAGCTTCAACCTCTTTTATTATTCCTACACTGACACAAAATCCATGATTTCAGAACCCATCCAGTTCTGCTTCTATAGCATGGCCAATTGTATGACCAAAATTTAAAACTTGTCTTAGACTCTTATCGAATTCATCTTGAATGACAATGTCGACTTTGTGCTGAATTGATGTGCTGATTACTTTTAATAGTAGCTGAGTGTCATTTTTGAGAGAATTTATAGTAGCTGATTTAAGTAGATTGTAAAGATCACGGTCTTTTAGGAGGCTCATTTTAATTATCTCACTGAATCCAGCTGCCCACATCTCTTGTGGCAAGGTGTTTAAAAAGGCAATGTCTATATAAACCTCTTTGGGACGATAAATGCGGCCAATTGAATTTTTGGCAAAAGGTGTATCGATTGCAGTTTTGCCACCGACTGAAGAATCAACCATGGCTAAAAGGGATGTAGGAATTTGGATAAAATCAATCCCTCGCATATATGTTGAAGCTAAGAACCCAACTATGTCTCCTACAACTCCTCCACCTAGGGCAATAAGAGTGCTATTTTTGGTGCAATTTTTTTGGAATAAAAAGTCTTCAATCTCTTCTTTTGTCTCTCTTGATTTATGGATTTCTCCGGATTGGATGATGTAGCATGGGCAGTTTGATGAATTAATTCAGTCCTTGTAATAATGGAAAATATTTGAGTCTGTAATAATGAATAATTCTTGATTTTGGTCTCTTAGTTGATTTAAATCGAGATAGCTTATCCCAAGATGAATCTTGTAAGATTGACAAGAAATATCCATATTTATGCTGATCATATAAGATTTTCAAAACATCTTTAAATCTCTAACGCCACACTATATTATTGTAAACGCATCAAATTTAACGCAAACGCAACATTGCTTATGGACTTTCAAACGTACCAAAGCACAATAAGCGATTATTTAAGCTATTCCAAGAAATTCTAAGTTGAATTTTCGCAAATTTTCTAATGATTATCGGTATAAGACTTAATTATCGAAAGCTTTTTGAGTTATTACTCTTGGCAATAATAAATAATGACTAAAAAGATAAATCACGGTAGGTGGACTGATTCTGAACACCGAAGATACGAAGAAGCATTAAAAATGGGTCTTAGCTGGAAAAAGCTAGCGAAAGTTGTTGCCAGTAGAACGATTCAACAATGCAGATCCCATCATCAAAAGATGAAAATAAATCCAATTAGCAACCGAATTGCTAAAATAGGCATCACAATGTAAAATTTACTTAGGATTGATGCATGTACTCAATATGAAAACCCTATGGCAGAGCATCTACTTCGTACTTCAGAGTTTACCTTATCTAACGTGGAAAGGTTGTTTAAATCATTTGGATATCTTAGTGAAGAAGGTTTTGAGGCAACCATGTACCTAAGTGATGCTTTACCTAAAGGCATTTAACTTAAAAATAACTAAAAATAGTTTAACAATATCCGCTTATTTTACACAAAATTCCGGAAGGGCTTCAGTATAATACACTCCTGACTCATAAGATACAGATACATCGGTTGATGGTGAAGAGATCTCATATTTTTGCTCATCTGATCTTACATACTCCCAGGATAAGGAATCCAACTGGCACTCATACTGAGTGCTTTTATCTTTCCTGAAATAAATTTTACATTTTTGATGGTAATTTGCGGGCCTTCATTTTTTGGTGATGCGATCGGCATTGGGTTTCTGACCGAGTACCAACTCTCCGCGCGACCTCTTTCCAAGAAAGGCCTTCTTTTAGAGCTTCTTCGTACGTTTTATGCTCTTCTTCTGACCATTTGCCAGCTGTAATTGCTTTCATTATCTAAATATTAATTTCAAATTGAAGAGAAGTAAATGGCTTAATTTTGAAGATTGACATTTAAATTGTAATAAAATTCGTGAATTAAAAAAAAATTTAGACCATTCATTTTTAGTAAAACTGCAATATACAAAGATGAGAGTCTTCAGCATGAATTTAGCATAAGGCTTATTTAGTTTCATCTATAAACGATATTCTTCTTAAATTAAGGATTTTGTAAAGTTTAAATTTAGTCTATAAATTATAAATGATCATACAGTAACTTGCGGAATTTTTGACATAATATTTAGAAAGAATTTTTGCAGGCTAGATTAGGGAGGCTAATTATAAAGTATATTACCAGAGTGAAACACTTTAATGATTCCATTTAAATTAATTAGCGATGCATAAGACTCACAAGCCAAAAAGCTGATCAACACTGACAAATAATTTTTGTCTTAAATACAATTTTCCATGATTAATGTTGAAACAAAATATAAAATAATTATTTTAGATGCACACTATAAGAAAATAATCATAATGGCTTATCAGAAAATCAAAAAAATTCAAAATAATTAATATGATACTCATGCTGACTATTTATATATATTATAAAGTCTTTTTTTTGGAGTTATAATTTTAATACTCTAATTAATTCCTAAACAAACTCTAAAGACTTTTACAATAATTTAACAATTTTTTCCAAAAATAAAAAAACTGAAAACTTTTCTGATTTTCTTATCTAAAAAGAAAATAAAATTAAAAATAATTTTAAATTTTTTTGATGCCTGCAATAAGAATAAGAAACAAAATTTTATATAATAATTACATATTATTTTTAAAAATTTGTTCGGAAACCTAAAAGGTCGAAAAAATGCATGCAAAATTTGTAACAAAAAATATTTGCATAAATATCAAATAAATCTACTGCTCATCTATTTGATTTTTACACTGAAATAGGTTTATATCATTTTAAGAGTCATCATAGCAGCAAAGGATGATAATTTAAAATAATATTGATTTTTATTTGCTCTTATAAATTTAATTTATATAAAAATGACTATAATAAAGTAAGATATCGATGAAATATTAATTTAGATGGAAAATCGCATTCAAATAGTCCCATCTCTTCAGCATTCCTGCCGCTTTGGCTTCCATAGATTCAATATAAATAGCCTTTGAATTCTTTTCCTTTATTATAAGTAAACAGCTGTGTAAGCTTTCTTTAAATGGTCCTTCTGGCTGTGACAAATATGCCCCTACAATTTTTCTAATCACTTCTTTGAAATTCCCCAACAGCTCTTCTTCAAATTTCCCATAATAATTATGCGAAATAGGATTTTTTACATTTAAAATATCAAAAATCACCACTGGAAGACACTGTAACAAATCCTGAAGTACCAAAATCGAACTCAATTGAATATTTTCATTAGGATTTTCAAAAAATTCTAAAAAACTAGCTGTTAATGCTGGAAGAATTTCTTTATTTTTGTATAAAAATCCGCTTAAAAAGTCAGGTTTTTCCAATACAATGCTTTTTAATGTCTCTAATTGTATATGAAGCTCTTCTAAAGACTTAGCGACAACTTCTAAATTTGGATCAAGCAACGACTGATAAAGACCCCATGTTAGTTTTTTATGAACGGTTGAAACCCCAAATAAGCTTAGCATTTCTAGCACTTCTAAGCGTAATAATGATTTTAATTCCTTATTGGGGCAATCCCCTAGCAAACAGTTAGCCAAAATAGTCTTCACAATTTTTTCTGAATCAAAAAATGAATATTTTGCTAGAGTCAAAATTTCTTTATGGATGCTAAAAAGTCTTTCATTTTTTGATACTATTTTCATGATATTTAAAGCTTGATCAATAATCAGCTTACAGTCAGTCAGTTCGTGAAATGAATCGATTTTATGAACTGCCACTACAAAAACTTGCCACTAAATATTCATTACATTTTGGTCTAAAGGATGCCAATATACTATATTTGAATTTTCCAGCTGCATTAGTATATTTGTAAAAGCTGCCAAAAAATTTGACTGAGAGCCTATACTTTTAGTTCTGGCTTCTTCATAAGCTGTAATATTTATAATAGAGGACAAAATTTTGTTCCCAAGCTTATCATTTGGTTCCTTTCTGCTCATTGATTCTGCCTTTAAAATCATTTTTATTAGAGTTTCTAAATGATTTGTGAGCTCTGAAACACTGCCTAGTTCTTGTATTTTTTCAGATAAATTTGTGACTAGGGTGTCAAGGACTTCTAAAAAGTCTTGAATTTGGCTTGGGACAATAAATGGCAATAATCTTTGTAAGGAATCTATTAGAGGGTCTATATGTTTAGCTAGTCTTGATAATCCTCTATCTGGAGGCAATGCTTCAATTACTCCTTCTAGTATACTCTTTAAAGCTTTCAGTGCTCCTTCATGCATTTTGTCTTGATCTTCTTGAAAATCTCCCTGAAAACAGTTAAAAATTGTCTTAAAACATATATATGAAGACTGAGAAGGCTGTCGATCACTTACCTTACCATTAAAGCAGCAAGAATTTGAGGCATATAACTATCAGTATTAACATATCTCCCTACTAGTTTTATAGCGATTTGCAAATTTTCTATAACTTTTGGGTTCGTATTCATAATTAATGCTTTATAGATACATGATAAAAATTTGTCTAAATGCTGGGTAATATAATCTTCAGTGAAAATTATTAGACAGACCAGTAAATTTGACGAATAAAGTCTTGACGACGCAATCCAATCACCTAATTCAGCAAAAATGGCATTTAGATACCGACGGACGTATTGACGAAAATATAGCCTAGCTCCTAATCTAGGTCTTTTCGCAAATGGCTCTGGCAATGGCAGATAAGTCATAATTCCATCACAAGTCCACGGCTCTTGGTATCCTAGCTGTCTTATTTCTCTGATTTCTTTTTCTTTTTCCTCTTCATACTTTTGACCTATAGCTTCAATTTGTGCAAAAGTATTTTCCCTTATTCCAGGAATAGGATCAAATAGACCTGATAATAAATATGGGATTAGCCTGGTTTCTAAGTCATATTTGTCAGGCAAGTTTAATAGTCAATCAGAAATGACATTCAAAAACGTTTCTCTCACATGGGCTGATCTGTCATTAATAAGTATTGCTAGATAATTTACCCTGGTGCTTGGTTCATAAAAGTCTTTTATAGGCACTACATTCGGGTCTCTAAACCCTATCAGCCCTTCTACAATAGTAGCGTTATATTTAAAAGTTCCAATATACATTACCACTCTTAGCGCCTCTAAACTCGCACATCTAACTTTTCAGCTTTTATGCACAATAGCTGTATATAAACTCCTCGCTAAAGGCTCACTATAATGATGAAGAAGATCTTTAGCTTTGGCAGCCAAAAATTCCATTGTTTTGCATGAGGTTATTATCACGTCTCCATTGCTAGGATCCATACAAAGAATTCTTATGACAGAAGTCAATTCTTGAACATAAGGGGAAAGACTTCTGACTGACGTTTTTTCTGTTATGACTTGTATGAATTTCGAGAGGGAAACTCGAAGCTCTTCTGAAGGTTCTTTAGGGGCTTTTACAACTTGTGGCCGCTGTGATGGGTTGGGCCGCATAACTTCAGGGAGGTTTTGAATGCCTTCAATATCATAAGCATCTAGTCTTTCTACTAAAACAGGGAAAATATAAGCTAAAAATTCATCAGGCTCCACACATCTTCCAATTAAACTACATAAACCCTACCTGGTCAAAATCTCAATAGCAATTTCTCTGCACCTTTCTTTTGGGTCTGCAAAACAATGCAAAATCGGCTTGATTATTTCAGGCAAAATTTCTTGTATAACATCTAAATATTCCTTACATGGAGGGATTATCGAAGACATGAGGCTTGATTTCATCGAATTTAAACTTGCTAAGCGGATGTTTTGGTTGCTATCTTTTAGCCCGTTTATATCTTTTTGATGAAATTGCAATAAATCCTGCATAGGCGGTACTTGTGAGGAATAGACTACTTCTTCAGACATTTATAAAAGAGTTAATTTATTATACATGCTATTTTTTGGGGTAATTTCAAATGGGTATTCTTCAGTACCGACACGAGATGGGTTGATGCTACTTTTTAGTGATTCATCGCGTCCTGGGCTGCTGGCTTCAGGCACTGTAAATAATGAGCCTGATTTTTTGAATAAAACTTGGAGATGATTAGGGTATTGTTGTCGCTTTATTTCTTTTTCATATTTAAGGTCGTGGAAGCTTGAGATAAGGATTGGGCTTATCTTTATGAGGTGCTTTCCAAAAACTCTGGCACGATATTTCAGGTCTCGAATATAATAAACATCATAGTTTCCAGCCTCAGCAGGCAAATAAAGTCTTGTGACACCTGATGTATTACCTTGGTCCCTCACAATTTTGTATCTTTTTATTAATTACTTTTTTGTTTCAGGTGATATTGTTTCGCCTGATTTAGTAATTTTGAGGTAGTCATTATCTAATATTGTAGTCCTATCCACTTGAATAAATACATCTGTCCAAAGCAAATTTCCAGCGGATTCAATATTACTATGACGAAACTCAATGGCTGGATCTGCAGAAAGGCAACACCAAAAAGAAGAAAAATTGCAGTTGCTCATATTATTTCAATTTCTGATTTTAAGAAAAAAGATAAATGTATGTTATAAATTGAGGATTATTATAGTTTTTATGAAATTTCAGGATTTTAGTGGTCTATTTATGCGTTTTTATATAATAGAATTTTAATTTAAATTTGTTCTTTATTTATAATGTTGATGGTCAATAAGACTTTTATATAACACAATATAAATTTAGCTGAATAACATGCAAGAAATAATTAATTATCAGCAGCATTAAGTATTTTTATATCTCAGCTATGATTTTTTTTAGGAGTGTGACTTAAATTCATTATAACTCATTTCGGATTTATTGCTAATCTGCAAAGAAAAGGATAAATTCATTATTAAAAATGCTATAGAGTTTGACTATTTTCAAAAAGGTTGACTCGACAAGTGATTAATTTATATGAAAATAATTTACGGGCCAAAATGTCAGATCTTTTCTGTGTAAAATTAGAAGGAACAGTTCTCCTCAAGCTAATTCAGCACTGCCAAGATACTGACTCCACCGCAATAGGTCAACTCATTGGTCTCGAGTCTTCCAATTCTCTTGAAGTCACAAATTGCTTTTCTCTCCCATCCAATTCTTCTATTGGCCCTCAAGAACTCGAAGAATACAGCAAAAGAATGTGCGATCAGCTTAAAGACTTATTCTTCGAAAACTCTGTCATAGGATGGTACCAAAGATCAGACGAAGGTGCATTTTTAGATATAAGCTCTATAGAATATCAATACAATATGCAGATTGAAATCCCTAACGCCGTCATGGTGGTTTACGACCCAGTTATATTTGTTTCAGGGGGATTTCCTCTTAAAGCGTATCGTCTTACCCAAGAGTTCCTTGATTTTTTCAGCGAAGAAGAGTTTACAACACAGAGAGCCGCAGCCTTAAAAGTGGACTCCACAAAGGTTTTTTCTGAAATTCCTTTGAGGATTGAAAACAGCATGCTTACTAATGCATTTTTAGCACAATATGCCCCAGATCCTTATGAAGTCGCAGACAAGGACTGTTATGAGCCTTTTATTAAAAAGCATTTGGAAGCTTTATACCAAGGATTTGAAGAATTAGTGGAAAGACAACAAAAACAATATGGGTATGCTAAAGCTGTGCAGAAACAAAAACAGCAGCAAAAAGCACATGAGGTGCAAAGAGCTGCAGAAAACAAAAAAAGAGAAGAAAGAGGAGAGCCATTGTTGGAGCTGACTGAAGGCACAGGATCACTATATAGGATGATTCCACCACCAAGCAGGCTTGAAAGCTTATTGGTTTCACAGCAGCTGAACAGTTTGAGTGAAGAATTGCAAGAATTCTGTGGCGAATCACACGCAAAAGTAGATCTTTTTATGTCTTTGACCCAGAAATAATAAATATTACCAATTTCATTAAAATAGCTTAAAAATGCATGTCTTTCATAGTTTTCACTGAAATCTTGGATTTCTTATGCAGCTCTTGGCTGCATAGCAAAACTGGGGTATAAGATCTTCCTTTTTTCAAATGCAAAGAAATTTTTTCTCATTCAGTGGGGAATTCTTTTGAATAAAAACTGTCGTTGAGGTAACTCAGCGTAATTGGCTCAGGCTTTAAGCAGGATCCTATAGAAGTTGATGGCCTTGTACTAGAAGGCTGGCTGTCAGTATTAAAATGTACTCTTTTGGTTGGAGAACAAGAGCTTGGCCTTATTTTCATTATTGATAAGTTTGGCTGAGGCTTAAAGTGGGTAATTGGGGATTTTGGCTCAAAGCTTGTTGTATGTTTTTTCCGCAAAATGAGGGAATATTCTGGAGTTTTTTGCCTTGAGGTTTCATTGGAAAAATTCAGAGTAATTGGTCGTGGGACAGTGTCTGATTTAAAGGTAGTTTGAAGATAAGGTGATGGAGGAATTGTTTGACAGCTGCGTCTCGATCTTGTGGAGGTTTTCAATTCAAATGGCTGAATAACAGTAGGTTTCCAATTAGAGCAGATTGATTCTTTTAAGGCTTTTAGAATTGATTTATAATCGTCAAGTTTTACATCTAAAGGCTTTTTCACAGAATTTCTAAGTACATTATTCCTTGTATTTATTTCTTCATCTCTAGAATGCTGATTTCTAGGCTGAGAGTAAATTTTCATTATAAAAGTTATTATTCTTATTAGTTTATCAAATTTTCTTCTGTTTTAATTGTATAGAAGTCACTTGGACTCATAACTTGAGCTTCAGTTGCAATGTCATTGTAAGTTGAGAGGATATCAAAGCTTGAAACACTGTAGCAAAGTGAGATGTCAAGGTCTGGATATTGAATTGGAGTATCAAAAAAGTCATCAAACTGCAAAAACCGGCTTGCAGACTTTGAAGGAGAGCTGTGAAGGGGGAGAATACTTGACTCATCTTCGACTGTATCTTGCATTATATCTTTATAAGTAAGTTAATATGGAGTAATGTTACGCAAAAATAATTTTTAGGTGAAATACACCAGGTTAAACGGACCGTAAATAGTTACACTATAATAAATGCTATTTTTTTATAATTAAATATAGAATTTTGGATATCTTTGAATTTTGTATATCATCAATATTGAACTGTTTTTGGTCATATTTTGTTCTACAGAGATTTGTATTGAGTGAAATTTTTTTAGATCTGTCAAAAAAAAGAAAATGATAGAGTCAAAAAATTTATAAGACAATTATTGTAATATATGCAAACCTTATCATCAATATTTTCTGTAGTCATTTTGGTTTGGTGTGCGATCAGGGCCGTTATTTGTAATTAGAAATGATTAAGACTTAATTATTGCTAAGAAAATTAATTCTGGATATAACCCTTTTGGCCTGGGCTTCCTCTAAATAATTATGTATTGTATCTTTAAGCTTCCCAGAGAGCTTCTTAGGAGTCCAATCTTTCACAATCTCGAAAATACGCTCATTGATCCCTTCCCCACTTTTTGGCCTGACTTCATACTTTTGCTCACCCTCATAATTGTCTATATCAAAAGGATCATCACTTTTCACCACTTTTGTAGGAGAATCTGTGCTCTTACTCTTTGTCAGCACCGTATCCAATATATCTGTGCTAGTCATATCTGTAACTACCTCTCCAGGCAAAAACACAGCTTCCCCTTTATGTGTCTTCACTACTAATTTTTCATCTGCCGTTGGTAAAACAAGCTGCTCTTCTGTGTATTTCTTTTTTCTCTCAACTCTGAAATTTTTAATAGCGCTTGAGGCCATATCTCTTGATTGCATTTTAGAAAGCTCTGCAGGCGAAATTTCTCCTTTAAGTATATCAAACCTAAAATCAGGGTTTTTTTCATCACAAAGATTAAAAAGTAGAGACCTTACCTTTCCTTTATAAGCTTGTGAATTAGCATTACTGCCAGTTGAATAATAAATTGATGCTTCTATTTCCATAGCTTTTTTTTCTAGCTCTTGCAAAGAATAGTCTATTCCTAGCCCTCTATTTTCTTCTATTGATAAATACAGAGCACACACAATTTTGGAGTCAAGCTGATGCCTGATTTTTTCTTCACTACTCAATGAGGACTGAAGAGCCATAAAATTTAGATGGACATTCCACACATTTTCTTGCAGCCTTCCACGTCCTTCTTCACTCAAACTTTGATACTTATCAGCATCTAACGGCAAGCTGCTATTATCAATATTTCTGCTTTTTGTCACCATTGTGGTTTTTATCTGTTTTTTTGGCGACTCGGGCAGGTTTTCTTCAATTCTTTGCCTTTTAAAAATATATGAGCAGTCAGGGCAGGAATTTGTATCAGTTAGACATAAGGAATGAAAAATTTGGTTGCATTTTTGACAGATAATGTAAGGCATATCTGGATTTAAAGGCTGGCGGCATAAACAAACTGAAGGCAGGGTTGATGGATTGAAAAGCTTGGAATTTTTATCGTAAGACTGCCGGATTAGGATTCCTTTTGAGGTAGGATAGTCTTTTAATGTACAAATAGGCAGAATTTCTTGTACTATAGATTGAGAAATTTCAAAAAAAGTGTTTGTGCGGTATAGTTCGCGGTCACCAAAGTAAAGGTGGCGATTTGCTAGATAAGGTTTACCTTTGATGTCTTCAGGGCGAAGAAGCTCTGTGCATCTTATGGTGTTGTCTTTGATATCATAGACTTCGGCAATTACTGGATTAGAATGAGAATCTAGAAATTTAATTGCTTTGCCTTTTAGCCCACTTTCCATTAAGATATGGATTATTGTCATATGTTTTTGGGGATTTAATTTTATTTAGATTATCTAGAGAAAAGCTATATTATTGCTGAAAAATATAATATCAATTGAAAATCAATGAAGAGAGATAGAAAATTATATTTATAATCAATTATTTACAAGCTTGAACAAAGAGTTTTCATTTTTAATAAAATTGAGGTCGATATAGAATTAAAAATTACAGTATATTAAAACTAAATTAAATAGTGCGACTAGTCTATTAAATATCTCTTCAAACTTAGTAAATCGGAAATACTCAAAAGCTATCTTAAAAATATCATATTTTATGCATTAAAAAGATTTGGCATGCTAAAACTTAATTAATTTGATTTTAAATTTCACAATTATAATTCTTCTAAAGAAAATTTTCTTCACCTAAATCAATTTTAATAAAATCAAAAAGATGGTCTGAAAACTACTTTTTATTTATACGACTAAATATTCTTAATATTCGGTATCCATTATTTCGCTGTATCTGTTTCACCACAAACAAATTTTGAATTTTTTTAAATTAATTTTCCCAGCGAAATTTGTTCCAGGATTAATTAAATTATTCAAACTATTTAAATGGCAGCAACTGTGTGCTGTATGAGTACAAAACTTTGATGGGGATTGAGCATCGTGTTTCTTTTAATGATAATGGCTCTAGAGCTTGCTTCTTTAGGTGTTACTAGATGATTTACTCAAGGTAATGAGCCAGAAACTGATTGGGAAGGAGGGCTGCTTAGCCCAACTCCTGATTCAAATTATTTCTCAGATGCATTACCATATTCAAATAGGTGGGATCGTTGTAATGATGGCTCAACAAATGACCAAGATGGCCTTTGTGAAATGTGGCATAGCCTTTGGGCTGGAGGAGTAATATATATACTCTTTGAAACTATTTCATTATTTTGTATAACAGCCACTATTTTTGTGCTTCTTTTGGATATTTGTAAAGGAACGAGAGAAATTTGGCTATCTGTTGTGCTTTATTGGAACGTTTTAGCGTGGCATTTCTTTGCATTAGTGATTTGGTCAGGTCTTTCAATTATGTATTTTGACGAAAACTGTGACAGTATCACATGGAATCATGGAAAAAGCCAAGCTAGAGTGTGTGGAAAGGAAGGTCCAGCGATTGCATTGGCTTGTGTTTTGTTTATTCCTTTTGCTGCAGCTCTTCATACAGGGGTTTATCTAGTTGCTAAAAAAAAGCAGCTTAAAGAGGCAGATGAATATGATTTAAAGGTAACCAAAGGACCAGAATCAGATAAGATGGCTTATGACAATAGATTAGAGGAAGAAAATGAGCTCTAACCCTTATTATTGCCGCAAAGGTACTCAAACTTAATATCTAAATTTATTTTCATAAAATTATCGAATATTTTCAGCAAAATGGCAAATATACTCTTTTCAATATTAGCAAAATTGAGTAGCAGCAAAAATAGTTCGCAGCTTTTAAAATTGCATTCGTAAAAAGCTAAAAAAGAAAAGAAATTTAACTTGCAATAAAGGTGGTCTCATAAAGCTGGATATTTATATTGCCCATTATATTTCATAATATATTATGATGAAAGCATAAAAAAATATGCCATCATAATATATGAGTGCTATCTTAACAATAGTTTTTAAATAAAGGCAAAACCTTTTATCTTGACAAAGTGATACGATTTTGACTTTTTTACTATTGCTTCTGTTATTAGATGAATACCAAATATCCTATATCTCTATGAAAAATTAGATCCCCAATAAATATTAAATGTCTAATTTAAGCAAATAACCATAAATTCTCAGCAATTAGAAAAGAGGGCATAATAATTAAGCATAGATAGAGCAGTAATTGCATCAAGCAATTATTTTAAGAATAAAAAGAAAAGTAATTGATATATAAAATAATAAAGGATTATTTGATAAAATCCACAAGCTTATATAATAATCCTACGAAAATTAATAAGAAATAAATTCATTTTTGAATTTGTACAATAAGGTATAGTTACTGGATTTTTATATTAAAATTATCTTCGCAGTTCTTGATACTAACATAGAGTGTTTATCTTAACTTATTTTACATCATATGACATTTAAAAGTGTTAAGGAGATTATTTTCCAGCTTTTTATTTAAAAATATCAATGACTTGTCTTGATAATTTAAATGAATTATTTTTTGTACTCTTTTATTGCTTATTATAATTTTTACTAGCCATTACCTATATAAATATGACTAAAGTCCTCTTACTGTGCCTTTCTATGTGAGTTTTTTCCTTAGAAATAAGCTTAATTCCTCCTACTGGAGTTCCTCCTCCAAACTCAGTCTTAGGTCACATGGTATATGATACTGCAAATAATCAACTTATTCAGTTTGGAGGAATGCAGACAGGCGGATCCTATTTAAACGACCTTGCTTCCTTCAATTTATCCCAAAAAAGATGAAGCCTAATTTCCCCTTACATTTCTACTGTTCCAGACGAAAGAGCGGCTGGAGCGTTATTTTATCATCAAAAGTCCCAAAAATTACTTTTATATGGCGGAAGAACTCGTGCAGGTCCAGCTGGCGATTTTTGGAGTTACGATTTAAACGAAAACAGCTGAGAAAAGCTTGAGAAGAATGGAGTCGACCCAGGAGCAAGAGGCTATATTGCTTCAATTACTTATACCCAAAATGGAAGCACCTTTTTCGCTATATTTGGTGGGCTAAGCTCGACTGGAGTTGATAATAACCTTTATATGTAAAATCTATGCAGACTGGATGGAGAAAGCCTTTTCTGAAGTAAAAAGCCAAATTATGGGAATAGCCCACAGCCTCAAGAAAGCTCAGGAATTGCGTATTATAAAGACAAACTTTATGTATGGGGTGGACTTAGCAGATTTTCTACAATAATTCATGATACTACACTTTATGAATATGATTTAGTAAAAGAAGAATGAAAAATAATTGAAATTAATGGAAAAAAGCCTGCAGGGAGGTTTGAGCATTTTTTGTGTGTCATAGGAGATTTTTTATATGTGTATTTAGGTGTGGATTTTGAGACTGGGCTAACTATTTTTGATATATGAAAAATAAATTTAATTAGTCTTGATACATGAATAGAAGTAGATTTTAAAGACCCAAGCTCAGCAGCTACAGGAAGTGGCTCTTTAACTTTAGTTTCCTCTGTCCTCTGGTCATTTGCAGGCTATTCTGATACTGGTATCAATAATTCTGTAATTTCTCTCGATTTTTCATTGGAAGCTCCTACAATAAACTTAATTTCCCCAGAAATGACAGGGCCGACCGCAAGGATGTTTCATTCCTTACAAACAATTCAAACAAACTTGTGGGTGTTCGGAGGGATTGACAATGATAAAAATTACCTTAACGAGATGTGAAAATTTGATATTTTAAGCAGCGATTGGAGCATTATGAACCCTACTGGAGATATTCCATCAGTCAGGGCAAAACATGCAAGCTGTGTTATTGCGGATACACTGACGATATTTGGAGGTGAAAATTCTTCAGGATATTTAAGTGATATGTATGAATATACAGTCCTTTCAAATACTTGGAAAACAGTCCCATATGGCTCTGATACAAAACCTGTAGGAAGAGCTGGGTCTTGTATGGCAATTGCTGATGGCACAATTTATATATTTGGTGGACTAGTCGTAGGAGGGTATTCTAACGAATTATGGCAATTTAATACAATTGATAACACTTTTACGCTGCTTGACGATGGGCTGTCTGAAAGAGTTCCAAAACTTGCATATGCAAAATGCTTTATGAGGAATATAGATTCTAATTATTATTTTTATATCGCAACAGGGGAAGGAGAAGACGAATATCCAAACTCTGAAATACACAGATATGATATATCTGGCCAAGAATGGCTTCCTGTGCTGGATAAAGGCTACGGGTACTTTTCTCTTGCACAGGCTGCCGTCGTGAATATCGATAATTACATAATCATCATAGGTGGCGAACAATGAAATTTTGAAGCTTTTGACACTATTTATATGGTAGATTTAGACGCAAATTCTCCAAATCCTACCTTAATTGGCCATTTAGAAGAAGCCATCTATGCTACAGAAATCACTTATTTCCAAAACTCTATATATTTATTCGGCGGAGGAGACACGCTTTCTTCTCTAGTCCAGAATTTTATAGCGAAAAGATTTTTATTCAAAATTTCTCTTCAGAAAACTGATGATTTTTCTAGGCCTTGTAGTAATGGGACGTATGGAGAAAACTGTGATTTGTGCCCTGAAGGTCATTATTCTGATACATTTGGAGCAGAAACATGTAAGGCTTGTCCTAAAGGAACTTATAACAAATTTTCAGCTGCAAGAACCTTAAGTGAGTGCTATCCTTGTAAATATGACAGTTATGCAGATAATGAAGGGACTGATATATGTGATAGCTGCCCAGCCAGTTTTTTTTGCCCTGTAGGATCAATTTCTCCATTAGATATCCAAGATAAAAAGAGCTTTGAGCAGTCTCAGCCAAATCTATATAGCTCAGATTCCAGTTTAGGCTCAGCTGATATAAATATCATTGAATACTCCATTATTTCTGTGATCTGTGGGATCACAGTCCTTTCACTTTTCCATAAATCAGTTAGAAGTTCTTTATATAAATATGATGGCTACAGTACAAATCATGAAACAGAAGATGGGCAGCCTGTAATTAAAAGGAAAACTGCAATCGGTGGGTTTTTTTCTATTATTTTTTCTTTAATATGCCTTTTATTTGTATCGATAGGAGTTCTGCTTTATATTACAAATAATATTGTTGAAAATAAAAATTTAGTCGCACTTGAGTCATTAGAAAACAAATATGGGTCATTTCCTGGAGATGTAAATATTGAAATTACTTTATATTACTATGGCGGACAGTGCGTAGATTCAGACTCAAGCTGCACAAATGATTTAAGTTATACTTTTGAGGACGTAATAGGAGAAATAAGTCAGCCAAGCTGCATATTAGATTCAAAAGACTGTATTGTCTCTTTTATATGCAAAAATTGCGACTTAGGAGTAGGTGCTTTAATTACAGTAAAATTGCTTGAGCCCCAAAGCTATACAAGCTATATTTCAGTTAAAGTCTCCTCTACATCTTCAATACCTAATGAAATCAGCATGGTGAAAACTTATTTATCCCCAACCTCTACCTCACTCATATTCCGAGGTCTAAATCCTTCAAAATTTACATTTACAATGACGCCTTCATTATTTTTGTCAGAAATTTCTGACTGACCTGCAAAATCAACAGGCTATCACGTATCTTTGCCTTTTTCCCCGGAGGTAGGAGACACACTAACAGTAGAAGAGTAATTGCCATTTAGAATAAATTTTGAGCATGGGGTGGTGGTAGCTGTATTTCCAGATATAAGCGATGTGGTTCTGGTTACTACAAGGGAATATTCGCAGACACTATTTGTGCTTTTTGGGACTTTATTAGGATCAGTGTTTGGGTTATTGCAAACTGGTGGGCTTGTAATGTCAAAATTTGAGGATGTCTATAATTATGTCATGAATAAAATTAAAGAAAAACTTAATTTTGAGATGTTTGGACAAAATATGGAGAGGTTGAGAACAATTTTTGGAATTTCAACTCATGGAGTAGAATTTACAGCAGCAGAGCTGACTCTTGGAGATGTAACTATGGATCTTAAAGATAGAGAAGTTAAAATAACACATAGTGTTATTTTATAAATAAATCTTTTTTGAATTAAAATTTATTTAATATCAGTCAAATTATAAATATTATATAACAAATCTCTTTCTAGTAAAAATTTTACATAATTTATCTTAAAATTTAAAAAATTGCACATTTCAAGTTTCCTTTTCCACAAACCCTTCCTCCTTCTTGCATTATTACATGCTTCGGGCCTTCTACATTTCCATTAATATTATGCTTTATTTCCTCAGGATTATCCAAAAATGTTACTAATTCTTTGGATCCTTCTCCAATCATCATAGCTCCTTGTGTATTATCTCCAATAATTGTTTTTTTGATAAGAACTTTGAACTTAGCAATGGTAACTCCATATCCTTTATTCATAGAAATATCGTTATTTGACAAAACTACAGTCCCTCTCAAATTTTCTGGAGCTATTTGGTCTTTTCCTTTTACATGCGAAATCTGATCTCTAGATTGCATTAAATAAATCCCATTGTGGTAATTTTCTGAAATTTTGCATTGGTCAATCTCAATCCCGCCTTGATAAAAGTCAAGGACAGTCACCCCATTTTCTCCATTGCCCGAAATTTTGCATTTTTTTATTTCTAAATTTGTCTCGATTTCAGCTTCTTTATTGGAGCTCCCAACCACCATTATCCCTCCCAAGCTGTTTCTAAACAATTCGTTATTATCAAGAATTCCGCCAGCTTCATATAGGTAAATTCCATACCCTCCACAAGAGTCAAAACATCTATTAAGCATGACTGTAATTTGTGAATCTTGAGTCAATTTATATACTTTTTGTAGCCAGAGTCCACTTCCTTGACTTCAGCTGAAATCGTTAGAAGAAATGAATAAGTCTTGGAGTGCCAGATGTCGGATTGCTAAGCCTTCTTTTGAAGACTGCTCAATTTTATTTTTTTCAATATTTACTATGGAAGGGAAATGAGAAACTTGTTCACTTCAAATACTAATCCCATATGCTCCAGAATTTTTTATATCGTTTCCTTCAATTCTTATATTTCTTGACTGTATTTCTCTAGAACTTGTCAGTGATGGGGACCGTGAGCCTGGCTTCCCAAAGCTTGAATTTGGTATTATTCTTATCTCGACCGAGTTTTTCTGACAATTTTGTATAACACTTTCATATAATTCAAAAACAACTGGGTTTAATATACTGATTCCATTGCCAAAACAATTATTTATATGCGTTTTTTCAATATGTATTGACGAATTTATGCCACCTTTAATAACTTCATAGAAATTGCTGATGTTACAAGATTTTATAATAAGGGAACTGTTATATCTAAGATCAATTCTTGTGGCATGCCTTTTAAAAGAAATCCCATTAGCCCAGAAACAAATATCTTGGAGTTCTTCTGAGGAGTCTTCAACTGCAGAAACTATAGGCTTCACTGGATGATTTACACTTTTAATTTCACAGTCACGAACTTCTAGACTTGTATTGGGAGAGTCCATAATAAAAAGTGCAGGAGGGGACGTGCCTGAAGGATCGAAATGGCCTTTTAAGTTAAAAATTATGGAAAGCTCGCACATCAAAGCGGTTTCTGGGAGGGAGGAAATCATGCTTTCTTTGGAATGACTGCTGAAATCTACTACAATGGAGCCGTTCACGATTTCTAAGGAACAGCCTGGAGTACCTTTGATAGTGATAGGGGAGGTAATTAAAAGACCGTTTAGGCTAATATTTTGAGCTGGTAAAGTAATTAAAGCTCCTGGGGCAGCTTTTCTTATGACTTCTTGAAGTCTTAAAGCAACATCATTTTCATCCTGAAAGCTTAAACGGCTTAAATCAATATCTTGAAGCCCAATAGAAAAAAGCTGTTCTATAGTTCGAAATGAGTCTTGAGAAATTGCTCTTGAAATTTCCATGCTTGGTCGAGATATTGAAGGCTGGAATTTCCCTGAATAGGAAAATTGAGATCGATTACTCATTGATTCTTCCTTAAGATGCAGATCATTTGTATTGTGATAAAACGTGTTTTTAAGGATTTTACGCTCGATGTTTGAGAGGTTAATATCTTTGGGTGAGGAATCACTTGACATAATAAATATGAGTTTTTTAAGGATGAATGTCAGTGAATAAGGAATTAAATGGATGATTAAAAAATTGAATTTTTAGAGATTGATTGGATTTTGGAGAAATAAATGTACCTTTATTGCTTAATATTTTTTCAAAAAACCCATAAATATCCAAATATCAACTTAAACATTTCTTTAAATTCAGATTATTGATAATAAAATGGTTGGATTTTGAATGGAAAATTGTTTTATGAATACTTTAAGATGGTTTTGAGAAAATTATTAAGCTTTCTCTCAGCATTTTTGAGTCTTAATATAGAATCATTTCAATAAAAGAGAAAGCAAAAAAATATATTAAAAGTCCTACCAACCCCAGTTATTGATCTTGTCAAAAGATCCTAATAAATTTTATTTATTAAATTATATAGTGATTTTTTAAAATGAATATAATAAATTAAAAGAAAAATGCAAAGTCATTCTTAGATAATTAAAAAAAGGTAATTTTCTAAAATCGAGAAGAGAAGTAAATTTATAAAAAGTATAAAATTCATATAAAAGAAATAAATAAATTACAGGAGCTATATATTAAGGGAAGGGGGAGAAAGTTAAATTTAAAAATAAACACTTAGCAAGCAAAAGTAGTTTATATTTTCAGTCTAAAAATGAAGAAAAATTCCCTTAGAAAGTGAAAGAAGCTTCAGTTGGCAATATAAGCTTAGCTAATCTTAATGAGATAAATAAAAAATTTTATAAATAATGAGACTACATAATAAGTAGGAAAACTTGCTTTTGTAAATCTATTTTAATTGGAAAATAAATAAGAAAATCTCGTCTTTTAGAGTTTAATCATTATTAAAGCTGGCTCGCCTGAAAAATGCAACCTCCTATCCGATTTAATTAAAATAAATGGCATTTTTTAGGCTAAATTTCAAGCAAAAAGCTTTCTATGAATAAGCAGCTTATAAATAATTATAGTTCCATTTCATGCTAATATGACGTAAATAAAAATGCTGTAAAAGAATTGTATTTTGGCGCAAATCCTTATTATTTTTTATATTTTCTAAGTGATTATCAAGTCTTTATCGCCTTAAAAATCTATATGAATGAAATAATTATTATTGAACAACTATTTTCTTCATTTAACCCTCAAATAGATAAGCCAATCCCAGATCATAAATTTTTTGCTCTGTAGCATTTCTCAATCTATATTAATCAATATAGGTCAAGCTTTCATAGTGATACTTAGTTATCAATGATTGTTCTACGATTTTCTTACATAAATTTTAATCTAAAAATATGCCTAGAGGGAAACCATAAATTTATCCAAAAAGGATCAAAATTCCATTTTGACATCATCACCACGATTTACTGATTTTTCTATCGATAAGTGGGAAATTTAAAATTAATTCATCCTAAACTCTTTTTAATTACAAAAAAACTGGCCAATAATTAATAAATGGACAAAATCCCTAAAAACCACAGAATTCCTCGCTTATGTTGGGTAATTTTTCAGGCTTTCCAGCTCTCAGCAATTGGGATCATGATCTGGGCCTTATTTACAACAAGCTGAGTTGAGCTTAATATTCCTGGTTTCTATGGAGATTTGAAATGGAGTGGCTCTTTAACCTCGGTTCATAAGGGTTTACGAGCACTCGAAGGCAGTTCCTACTCAGAATTATCCAGTGCTTTTTGTAGCATAACTCAAAAGTCCAAGGACATTCCTAAAAAGGAACCTTCATGGTGTGAGATGTTTGCGTTACTTTGGGTTGGCGAAATAGTTTATTATATTCTTGAAGCTTTAGCAATCGTCGCAATACTTATATGAATTTACACAATTGGGTTCAAGCTTAAAATTCATACAGGTTATTGGAAAACCCCAGGCTTATGCTGGGCGTATATAGCTTGCATATCACATGAAATTGCCTTTATCACTTGGATGATATTGTCAAATGCAACTTTCACCGGGGAATGTGACCAAGAAAGCGATGGAAAATCGCCGCCTCAACTCTGTGCTTTAAAAGGACCTACTATTGCATTAATTCTTGCAATTGTCCTGCCAATTTTTTCAATATTATACTCATTACTAACCCGATTTCTTCCAAAATTAGTTGAGGAAAAAGGGATTATTAAAGAAGATTCTGAAGGGAAACTCAATGAAATTGATGTTTAAAAAGATAGATTTAATTATCAATAGATTTTTTATCAGAAAATGGATAAATATGTATAAATAAAAATGAAATTTAGTGATTTTGTGTGAAATTTATTAAAAATCATGATGATTATCTTGTGCTCTTTAAGAGATAATTATTTGATAAAAATTTTGGCCTAAATTATTTTATAATAAAATCAGAATTTTTAACTATTAAAAAATATAACTAAATTTTTTATGGCATGCTAAATTTTTAATTGGTGAGTTTAGCTAAATTGGCTAAAATTATGAGCAATCAAGACAGCAGGCTATATTAAAATGATAATGATGTTTTAATTTTATTTTGAAAATAGATCGAAATAATAGCCATCAGATGTGAGACTCTTTTAAAGACTTAAAAAGATATATGCGGCTAATGCTAGTGACAAAAATTATCCTGCTGGACAGGCCCATTCAAAGATTTCAATAGAGCGAAAAATGTTCATGGTTGAGGAATATCATGGGAGCTGTAGATTATCAGACAGAGTAGCAGACTTTCTAAGGCAAGCTATTCTCTGGTTTCCTCCAAAATGATGTTCTGGTCCTAAACTGTTATTTAATCCTAAATCAAATCCTTTCTTTTCTCTCTATCTTAAATCAATAACGCTTTATTTCTTTGAGCTATTTTACCATTTTATAACCTATACTCCAATTTCACATTTATCTTAATTCCTTGCTCTTTCGCCATAAAATTTTTCTCCCTTTTCATAAATCTTAAATAGCAGAAGTCTATCTTCAATTTTATTTGATGCATTAAAGATCTTTTTAGTGTTAAAAATTAACTGGACAAATTTCAGAACATTTTAATTATTAAGCAAATTTTGAAACGATTATACTGATGTTTAATTATTTTTTAAAAATAATGAGAAGTAATAATAGTAATAATGAAAAGCTTAGCATATGGCAAAATTTCAAATTTATGCTGGGTTATGTTCCAGGGCTTCCAGCTCACTACTATCGGAATCATGACTTGGGCCCTCTTCACAGACAATTGGGTAGAGCTTAATATCTCTGGCGTATACGGGGACTTGAAATGAACAGGAACCTTAACAAAAGTCCGTAAGGGCTTAAGGGCTTTAGAAGGGAGCTCGTACTTTGATATGTTTATAGCTTTTTGCAGCACCACTCAAAAGTCTCAAGATGTTCCTGATGAAGAAATGACCTGGTGCGAAATGTTTGCACAACTTTGGATCAGCGAATTGATTTACATAATTTTAGAAATAATCACAATTTGCGCAGTGGCCATATGGATTATTTCACTCAGATCTGCATTAAAAACTAACAAAATCAAACCAGTCCCAGCTCTTTGGTGGGCACAAATTGCGTGAATTTCCCATGAAATCGCATTTATAAGCTGGATGGTATTGGCCAAAGCAAATTTTAGTGGAGATTGTACCAGTGAAAGCGATGACGCCTCACCACCTAAGCTTTGTGCTCTTACTGGGCCCATCCTTGGCTTAATTTTAGCAATTATGCTGCCTATAATGTCACTATCATATTCATTATTGGTGCGATATTTACCAAAATCAATTGATTGTGACATTGTAGTTCAAAAAGAATCAGAAGAGACTTTAAAAGTAATTACTGCTTAATAAATAAGAAAATTGTCAATAAATAATCTTATCAGTAAATAAAAAAAAAATCGCCAGAAACCTTATAAATATATATAATTTTAAATAATCAGCCTTAAAATATTGTTTGATTTGAGAGATCGAAGATTATAACTGCATTATTAAGTTTATTAATCTCCGGAATTTTAGTTATTAATTAAATCATTTCTTATGAAGGAATTTCAATTGCCAAAAGTAAATACGTACAGATAAAGTAATCCTATATTATTCAAAAAGAATTATTTCATTTTTGATAGCTTTTTGCAATTTATGGGTTTGAAATTTAAAAATACCTATTCATCTTAATTACAAAAAGCCTGAAAAATGATTTATTAATTATGGTAAGCCTAAAAAGCAAAATAATTTCTCGTTATACTTCAGTTTTTCCAGTAGAGATGGTAATCTGGATTTTATTCCACTAAACTGATACTAAAGGATTTAAAATTTAGAAGCTCTTTAATTTCAGTTTATAAGCGTTAACAAGCATTAAAGATAGCTCCTACTAAGAATTATTTAGTGAATTCTACATAACTGCTTAAAAATCCAAAGATTTACTTCTCGAAGAGCCAGTCTAGTGTAGGATTTTAAATTATTTTTGAATTATTTAATAATTTAGAATCAGCTAACATTTTCAATACTTTTCAGAATTTAAGCTATTAAATTTAATCTTAAAACCAAAAACCCATCCTTATTTACTATATATAGTTCTATCTCACGTGAAACAATATTTATTGCCTGCATTATTTTCTTAAATGCTGCTATCCGTAATGACTATGGTCAGAAAAGTATTAAAAAGCCACCATCTAAGCTTTGCTACATATTCGGCCTACTATTTTGCTAATTCTTCAAGCATTTTATTAATTTTTTTATTATCATGTTCGATCTAGGCTGATTTCTTGAATCCCTTATAAGATTTATGAATATTTTGTTTATTTGAAGTAAATAATACTATAATCCACGCCTCATAATAAAATAACTTCAATTGTAATAAGAAATGCAATCAGTATGATTTAAAACTAATACAAAAATTATATATAAAGCATTATTTTTGTAACTCAACTTGCACCATTTTTCATTCTATTATTTATAGATTGCAATTACTACTTTGCAAATTCCACTCTATAGCATTAAAAATAACTATGATAATCTTACTTCATTCAAAAAATTCTTTGCATTTTATGAGTCAGAATTTTTAAATTCTCTTTCAATATACATCTTAATTAACGTCACTATTTTTTAACGACTCTCAAAATCAATAATACCAAAAATAAAAGCCTCTTATTTTCAATTTTCCTCAATAAAAGGAGATCTTATTACTTCTAAAATTAACTGGACAATTTACGGGACATTTTACTTATTATGCAAATTTTGTAACGAATATTCTGAATGATTATTGATTTTAAAATTAATGAGTAGTAATAATAATTATCATAATGAAAAGTACAGCATTTAACAAATTTTCGAATTTATGTTGGCTTATGTTCCAGGGCTTTCAGCTGGCTACTATCGGAATTATAGCTTGGGCTCTCTGGTCGGACAACTGGGTGAAGCTTGATGTCTCTGGCGTATATGGAGACTTGAAATGGACAGGCTCTTTAACCAAAGTACGTAAGGGTCTGGTGGCGCTACAAGGCAGCTCTTACTATGAAATGTTTACAGCTTTCTGTAGCACCACAGAAAAATCTCAAGATGTGCCTGATGAAGAATCGACCTGGTGCGAAATGTTTGCACAACTTTGGATCAGCGAGTTGATCTATATAGTTTTAGAAATAATCACAGTCAGCGCAATGGTCATATGGATTATTTCACTCAGATCTGCATTAAAAACTAACAAAATCAAACCAATCCCAGCTCTTTGGTGGGCACAAATTGCGTGAATTTCTCATGAAATCGCATTTATAAGTTGGATGGTATTGGCCAAAGCAAATTTTAGTGGAGATTGTACCAGTGATAGCGATGACGATTCGCCACCTAAACTTTGTGCTCTTACTGGGCCCATCCTTGGCTTAATTTTAGCAATTATTTTGCCAATAATGTCAATATCGTATTCTTTATTAATACGGTATTTGCCGAAGACAATTGAATCTGAGCATGTAATTCAAAAAGAATCTGAAGGGGCTTTAAAAGAAACTCCTACTCAATAAATAATATAGATTCCCAATTAAAATAAATTTATTATAGAAAAATGAGTCATAATTCGTGTTTTTGACATATTATCATCTAATTTTAAATAAACTATCAATAATAAATTATGTCGAAAAATTCAAATATATAACTCGATAAATGATTTTTGAATTATACAATATATCACAATGCACCTGAAATGCAAATTTATTATACTTTATTATTTGATATAATTAATTCAATTGGGTGATGGTCACTTCCCATGATAGTATCGTATATTATATGATCTTTAACCCTTGACATAAAATTTGCACTTACAATTGCATAATCAAGCCTCCAGCCTCTATTTTTAATTCTTGAATCAGTTCGTCTTTGACTAAACCATGTATATTTCCTCACATTTGGGTAAAGAGATCTAAAAGTATCAACCAAGCCGTCATTTAAAGTTGTTGAAAATGAATTTCTCTCTTCAATTGTGCATCCTGGGCATCTTTCGTTGCCTTTAAAGCTATGTATGTCAAGTTCTTGATGCACAACATTTAGATCTCCTATTCAAATAACACTTTTTCCTGTTTTTTCTAAGTTTTTAAGATACTCTTTTAGGTCTTTGTCCCATTCTTCTACTCGGTACTCAAGACGAATTAGTCCTTCTCCTGCATTTGGTATGTATGAACATACTAAATAAAAAGTGTCATACTCAGCTGTAAGGACTCTTCCTTCATCATCATGCTTTCTTTTATCAATCCCTGGCTTGACGCTAATAGGCTCAGTTTTGCTTAAAATTGCTACGCCTGAATATCCTTTTTTGACACGGCTGCATGACCAATATTGATATTTATATTGAGGAAAACGTTCCTTTAAATCGCTTGTCATAGATTCCTGAAGCTTTGTTTCATTAAAACAAAAAATATCAAAGCGGTCTTGGGCTAAAAAATCTAGGAAAGTCTGCTTTTTTAAGCATGCTCTGATACCATTTACATTTCAGCAGCCTATATGGATTTCAGGGCTATCAAAAGTACCATTACCATTTGATTTTGGTGGTTTCTCTACAGCAAGTGTAAGCTGTCTAAAAGGTGCTTTACAAAGAGTACTTGTTTCTGGAAGAGGGATTTTTCGCTTGGCGGGAAGCAATTTTTTTAGCATTATGGAATAATAAATAATTCCATCCTTTTATTTCTTTATTAAAACATATTTATGCTGCCTTAAATATATAAAAAAACACTTAATTTATTATAAAAATCTAATAAATTCTTTAATTTTCTTATTTATGATTTGAAATCTTGTGCTTATAATTTATTGATAAAAATAATGGAAGAAAATATACTCAAAATTTATGGGTCAACTTTATCTCCTCCTACAAGATCGGTACTAATTTTTTGTAAACTTCATAATATTCCATACGAACTCATCAATGTTGATTTAGCTCATGGAAAGCAAAAATTACCTGAATTTTTAGCTATTAATCCTTATGGTTTAATACCTGCCATAACACATGGAAATTTTAGTATAGGGGAATGTGGAGCAATAGTTTATTATTTAGCAGAAGCTTTTCATATAAATAGTCAATGGTTTCCCTCAGCTCTCTGTGAAAAGGCAAAAATAAATGAGTATATGCATTGGCATCATACGAATACTTGAAGTGCTATCATACCTCATACTTTTAATATGGTTATTTCTCCAAATCTTTTTCATAATCCCCCTATTTCTGCTGAATTTGAAGCAGAAATACTTAGAAATCTGTATACTTTTTTGAGATCGCTTACTCTTTCACGATCTCAGCAAAGGCTAAATTTTCGAAGCTCAAATTTTTGTAATGTATTCTTGGCTAATAATTTATTAGAATATGCATTTAACATATGTTTTCTACAGTTTATATTAGTAGTTGGAGTTTTAATTAATTTAGCTAAAACAATTGAAAATGGTGAGACCTGGTAAGGGATTGTTCCAATATTAAAACTCAGCGAAGGGAACTTCGATTCTCTAAGAGTTTTAGTTAACAGAAACACTCTCCAGTGGGAGGGGCAATGGAAAAAGAGAGTTCTTCTAATCTAGAGGCGGCATGAATTATAAAGCTGATGCAAATGCCGACTTAGCTGCTCAGAACTAAGGTCGCTCTCATGTAAAGGCACAAGGAAAATCAAGAATTAGTTTAATTATAAATACTCTTATGATATAAAATTTATCTAGTAAATATAAAAACGAAACTTATATATAAACAATTTAGCTATTATTTTTTGAACAATTTCTAAAGTTAAATGTCTTATATTTTCTTAATTCCAAATCTGGAAATTAACGAATTATTTGCAACAGGTATTTATATTGCGAGAACTCCAAATCCAACATATGCTGATATTTTATTATACAGCCATGTTTCTCATTTAGAAATGGCGAAATTTGATTTTAGCCCTTATCCTGCATTAGATAGATGGAGAGAAGAAATTGGTTCAATTGAAGCTGTTAGACAAATACATGATCCATTTCGAGAAGAAATTGGTCAATGGTACAAACTTAACCTTATTAAAAACTTTTAATAAACTTCTTGATATCTTATTTACTCATTTATTTTGACTTTAAAACTAAAATCCATCTTCGGACTTCTATTTTGTGACAGTGTTTTCACATTGAACTGTGACGCACTTACAAGAGTTAAATACTTATTTATCCTATTTCTCACCACGATCCCTAATGCTCCTTCACTATCTCCTCTAGTTTTTATAATTAAATCAGGACTAAATATATATTGGCAGCCAAATTTTACTTCAACAGTTTTTTCGCTTGTATAGCTGAAGGAAGAGCCTAATTTTAAGTCTTTTTTGAAATCATAATACATTGAGCATATTAAATTTCCTAATGAGTATGCGTTTTTGTCAGTGCTTATGTGCTTTATACCTATTTTATGATGTTCATTTGACCAAAATAATGCTGCGTTATAAGTTATAAATCGTAAGGAGCGGAGTCCTAAAGCAAGCTCTAATCCGCAGCCGAAATTATTATGTTTGGCTACAGTACTTATGTTTAGAGAAGGAAAATCAGTAATAAAAAATTTAGTCCTATGTTTTTCAGTGATCTGCTCTATAGAGATTGATTTTTTTTGTGAATGGGAGCCTGCATTATGCTCAAGCTCTAATTTCAGGGTTGAATTTGGGTACTTCGGATTAGTGTATTCTACCAAAGACTTAAAGAGTTTAGATGTAAAAATTTCTTGCTTAAACATAAACTGCGGAATAGCGTAGCTAAAGTAAACTGAGCCGATTGTAATAGGAGTATGATTATCACTGGGAATCTGTCTTATCGAAGATTTCGTTTTTAAGTCATCAGCTGCTTTAGCATATAGTGAAATTGCAGCAATTTGGTTAAAACAGTAGCCTTTTTCAAGTAAATCTTCTTGAAGCTTAGTTATACGATCAAAACTTTCAAGTTTTGCCATTTATTATATCATAAAAGGCTTTCAGAAATTAATGAAAATAACTACCAACGAAATTTTATATTAGAAATTATTTTTTGCAATAAGAATTCTCCATTGTTATTTTCTGTATCAATAATATATAATGGGCTGTGGAGGATCAAAGAAACCGAAAGAGGAAACCAAAAAAGTTGAGGAAAAGCATGAAGAAAATAAGCATGACACTACCAATGGAGGACAAGAGGCAGAAAAGCCTACTCATCAGCCAGAAACTAAAACAACTGAAGAAGGCCAAGCTGGTGGCCATGCAGGAACACTTATCTTTGAAGGCAACCGTCTTCTCAAAAAAGCTAAAAAAGGTGAAATTGATTTCTTTCAATATCTCTATAGCCCAGACCAAACTGATCAAGATGTAATTGAGCTCAGAAAATTCGCCCCCAGTTTCTACGGAATTGAAGAGCGAAATAACGAGCCCTATATTTCAATGGAAAATTTACTAACAGGGTACGAGCATCCAAATATTATGGACTGTAAGCTTGGAAGAATCACTTGGACCCCTCATCATACTGAAGAAACCAAAGCTCATCAAGAAGCCAAAAATAGAACCACCACAACTGGCTCTTTAGGCTTTAGAATTTCAGGAATAATTACCAAAGATTCCCATGGCAAAAAAATTGAAGCTTGGGCCAAAAAAGAAGGCTTTTTTGGAATCAATGAAGGAAATATACACGAGCAGTTTGTAAAAATCGCGACTCATGACGGAAAAATCAATTATGAAGCTATTGATGTATTTATTAGAGGGACAAATGAAATATTAAATTGGTTTAAAAGGCAAAAAACAAAGCATTTTGTAGCAAGCTCAGTATTTTATGTCAGTGGGAAAAATAATAAGCATCAGGTGAGATATATTGATTTTGCACATGCAATTGAGGCGAATGGGGAAATTGATTATAATGTAATTGAAGGGCTCGAAAATTGTATCAAAATTTGGGAGAAATTAAAAAATCCAATACCACAGCCTGTAGCTTCAGGTGATCAAGCAGGAGGGCATGAGGGTAGCTTGATTTTTAGAGGAAATAAGTTACTTAAAAAAGCCCATCCTGCCGAAATAGGGTTTTATAGTGCGCTATTTGATCCACAGCTTGAAAATTCTGAGTTAATTGAATTCCGTAAATTTGTGCCATATTTTTATGGAGTGGAAATAATTAATAACAAAAATTATATAGTCCTTGAAAATGTGCTGTTTGGGTATGAGCACCCTAATGTATTAGATTGCAAAATAGGAAAAGTAACCTGGACTAAAGACCATAATGAGGTGAAAACTAAAAAACAGCAAGAAAAAGCAAGGACTACTACAACTGGATCACTAGGTTTCAGGATTTCTGGTTTAATAACCAAAGACGAGTTTGGAAATAAAATTGAATCTTGGAGCAAAGACGGTGGATATTTCAATATAACCCCAGAAAATATTCATGAGCAGCTTGTAAAAATTGTTCACAGAGGAGATACTTTTCAGCTTGACAGAGCAGAGCTGCTATTAAAGCAAACTCAAGAAATATTAAACTGGTTCACAAAACAGCGCTCTAAGCTATTTTTCACTGCTTCTGTTTTATATGTAAATGGCACTGACAAAGCCCAAGCTCGATTTATTGATTTCGCTCACGTTTTTGATGCAGAAGGGCATGAAGATATAAGTAATTTCTAAATAGATACGAGAGAAGGACTAGAAAACCTTATAAAATGCTGGCAAGAAGTAATAAGAAAATACTGCCCTCCTCAAGAGAGAGTAAAACCTCAAAAATTCCCTTATGAAGTTACTTTAGAAGAAGGAAAAACTTACCATTACTGTGACTGTGGGAGGTCAAAAGTGCAGCCATTTTGTGATGGTTCTCATATTGATACCTCTTTTACTCCAATTGCTGTGGTAGTTAGTGAGACTAAATCTTACCATCTCTGTGGTTGCAAGTCAACCAAAAACAAGCCTTATTGTGATGGTTCTCATACTAAATTAGACTGGTAGCTTATTTTTTAAATAAATTTAATCTCTATAATTCCTACTGGGTATTTTATTTCTCTCTGGGAATTTTTGTCTGTCTATTTCTTTGCTTTCTGTTCCCTTCATGCTTGATATTTGAAGCTGCAAGCCTTTTAATGACTCTATATGGTCTGCTACAGACTGTGGGCTAATAAAGCACTTCATACTGACAGTCCTATCATAGTTTTGCAGCTGGGAAGTCTCAGCTTCTACCTTTAAAAACAATTTTTCTTTACTTTCTGCATAAAAATCAATTAATTCTCTACTATTGGCTTGCTGCAATATTTTTGAGACATTGCTGTATAGCTCTCCAATAGATGTAACTTTTGAGGCTAAAGCGCGGCTTATGGCGTCTAATTCTTTTAAATTTTCTTCTAAAAATCTGTCTGCTTGAGATGTTAATTCTTTTTCTTTTTTATCTAATCTTGCTCTTAAATCTTCAAAAGCATGCTTTATTTGCTGCTTGGCTGTATGAGACTGGTCTAAAGTTTCTTTTTTCCGCTGCTCTATTTTATCTTCAAGACTTTGTAGCTCATCTTGTTTATTGGAAAGGAGAAGTAGCATATCTTCAACTTTTCCTTTTATGATAGGAAATGCTGTTTTTACTCTCATAACTTCGTGACCTTTATGCAGACCATGAATTGCGCATTCTGAGCAGATGCATTCTGCTTCACACTCAAAACAAAAATAATTAGGAACTTCGTCTGGGTGATCTTTGCAGTATTCTTGAGCTGGCTCCCAATTTTGTTTGTAATGATCTGAAGAAGTTAAGTCTCCTTCGTCAAGTTCTGAATCTTTTGGCTCTTCTAAATTAAGCTTGAGAAGCTCATTTGCACTGGCTGGGTCTAAGATAGTTGAGGAACGACATATATCACAAGCAACTTTCTATATGGAAAATACATAAAAAGGCTCATTTTCTTTAGAATAGTCCTTGAGAATGTTTCGAGCTGAGCAGAGCAAGCAAAGATTATGATCACATGTAAGAATCAGCATATCTGAAGGCTGTCTTCCGCATTTTGCACAAGTCATGGCCATAAGTGAGTCCATTTTCAAAAAAATAGTTTATAACTGTGGCTTAATTTTTGTAATACTTTTGCCGTTTTCTTGATTAAGTTTAATTTATTTATATTAATTTATAAAATACTAATAATATTAATAAATTCCTTATAATAAATAGTCAATTTAACTTATTATATATTTTCTGGAATTTCTTCAAGTTGGGCTGCTCTTGTTGAATTTTCATCATCAAAAGATATCAATCTTCCTGACTTTGGGATAATTCCTGGCTTAATATCACTGGACTCATTAAAAGCGTACAGTTTCCTTGTCCTAGGTGTCAAATAATTCGATCTCGGCGAGCACCCCATTCCAGGTGACCCCAAAGGTGAATAATATTGCAAAGGCGAGGGCAAATTTGCTCTCAACGGGCTCGTTGGGTTCAGCGCTGCAATTCTTGGTTTAATTGGGTTCAAGCCTGTCAAAAACACTTTGAAGCTTGGTATAAAGCATTTATTATAAAATCTTATAATATCTCCAGCTTGGTATATATCTTTATATATTTTCTGGTTATCACCATATATTCCTGTGTATTGCTCAATTAAGCTTTTAAATTCAATTGGGCTATGGAGCTTGCATATTGAATATACACAGCACAGAATTAGCGTGTCTAAATGCCTATTTAAAAGAATTTCTGTATGTTCAGATAAAGCAATTTTTAAAATATCCCAAATATGTTCTCTGATTTCGTCATTAATTCCTAAAATTTCTGTTAATTCTAGCACTCGGTGAGCGGAATGGGATAAAACTCGTCTGAAAAATATTGAAAAAATGCCGTTATTTGGGGATTTTGGGGTGAGGTCAGAAGATTCACTTTCGTCAAGAGCTTCAGGGATAGGGGAATGAATTTCTCCAATATATTCTTTTAAATATTGAAAAATTGGGCTGCTTTGCTCCCAGGCTAGCTCTGATAAAATTCTGACCTCAATTTCTTTGAAATGCCTTTTCAGAGGAATTGGGAATTTTACGTCAAATTGTGCGAAGCTGTTAATGAGTTTCCAAAATTCAAATCCAGTGATTTGGCAGAAGCTTAACACTTGTGAAAAAGTTATATGTGTTAGCGAATGCAAAAATATCACCGAAATAATGCTGCAAGCTAAAGTAGTTTGATGGAAAGAGTCATTATTGAGCAAAACCCCAAAGTTTCTTGAAGTCAGTCTTTTTTCTTCATTTGCCAGCATTCCATCAATAGACTTCAAATACAAGCTTAACGTGATTTCTACCTTTTGGTTGGGCTTTGAAGAAGACATATATTCCATAATAATATCAGGGCAATTCTGTGTTTCGTCATAGAAAAGTGCCAATTTATTCCGATACTCATTGATTTTTTGAGAAATTTGAATTTCAGTATTTGCTAAATATTCAGCAAGCTTAGGAGGTAAATTATCAACAGAGACTTTTTTAGTAATATCTCTGAGTCAACTGCTCATTTCCATCGCCATACTCATAGGGGTCGCCATCTGGAATGGAGACATCGGTGGCAGCCTTTTTATGCTCTCTAATTGGCTTTTTAATGAAATATCTTCATTGTCGTTATCCCATGCTATAAGCCTTTTTGAGTTAACTGTTTGATAATTTAGTGTTTTATTTCTCAAGATTTTAGGAAGCTGCTTTACAGGGGTGCTAGCTTTGTGCTTTTGGATAAATTCTCGATCATCTATTCTAGAGCGGCTTTCATTTTCATAGAATTTTGATAAATTTTGCAAATTGTGATTAAGGTGACAAGCTGAAAAAATACCTTCTAAGTTTTCAGTCTCGTCGACATTTCCTCGTAGAATTTCCTGTTTTTTTAGGTTCTGGATTAAATTTAAGACAGTCAAAGCGGAGTCTGTACCTTGTTCTTCATCTCCGCTTAAGAGAGATGCAAGGTAGTTCATAAGAGAAGAGTTTGGGCATGCATATGTGACTGTGGATGGGAGATTTGTTAAGATGAAATAAAGAACACCTATCATAAGGCATGCAGTCTCGACAATGTCGTAAGGGTTAGTTATAAGCATGAGTCTTCCTAAGGAAACAAGCATCCAAGCAAATTCTTTTATCATCCCGACAACACCGAAGTGTCCTTGCTGCTCATTAAGTTCAAGTTGTCCCCAAATTTCTTGGAATTTTCTGAATACGCTGGCTGTGAAGGAAAATTTGTCAACTTCAATAAGAACATCATTAGCTGCATTTGTTGATTTTAAGAAATCTTTTAAAAATGCAATAAAATCAGCAGTTTCGTCAACTCCTTTTGTGAGTCTATATAACGAAACTTTGATTTTTTCTGGGTTAATTCTCATTGCTAAAAAGATTGAAGCTCTTGACAAATATGAGTCGAAAAACTCAATTTTCTGGTTGTTTTGGTTGAATTCTTTAGAAATTTTTGATGCAATTTGTATTGTTTGGGTGTCTAAGTTCAGCTGGGTTGCCAAGCTCTCAATGTAATTTGAATCATGGTTCATTTTAATAGGCGGGAATTTTTAATATGAAAATTAATGCATAGAAATTTTGCATTTGGGTATTTATTTTTGGTTTATATAATAAAAGCAATATTTATTTTAAATTTTAAGAGAATTCTTTTATTTTTCTCAAGCAAATTATTGAGCAATGGGTGCTTTAGGAGTAATTTTATACTATTAATTATGAATAATTTTTTAGAATATTACGAAAGCCTAAATTATAATAAATAATTTAAAATATAAAAGTCCCATTCTTTTCTATCAAATTACAATTTTCCATTTATGCAAGGAATCCCCGAATTTCAACAGAACATCATATCTCTTGATGATTACGCTACAACTGGTCTAATAACTACAACCAACATATTAATAGTCTGCAGAGTAAAGCCAGATCCGTCAGATTACAAACTAGAAATAGCAGCTACAGATGTAAAACAAAATTACTGGGAATGCATATGAGGAATCCGTGAATTTAGTCATCATCAAGATACTATTGGGGTAACCCAGAAAAATTGGCGTGTTTATTTTGACTTATTAGCTACAGCTTTAGCAAATAAACCGATTTTAGCAAGAATGTTAGAACATGATCTATGTCTTCAAATAGAATATCCAATAGCTCAGGCACAGCTGAGAGGAGAAATTATGCTAAAAAACACTCCAGACGAGAGACGAATCAACATTACTGATTTGGTGTTTCGAGGAATCGCTGGATTAGAACCTAAAGTCAGCTTAAAAAGGCCAAGACCAAGCTCTCCTGAGCTTTCTCAAATGATGAGCCAGCCTAAACCAGTTGAGATCCCTAAAGCTCCTAAAGTAAAGCCTAAGGCTGGAGGTTTTAAGAAAAAGCCAAGAACTAAGCAAATCGGTTCTAAAATTGCATAGCGAAGTTAATTTAAATGAATAATTCATTTTGAAAGGATTTTTACATTATTTATGGCAAAGTTTTCTCCTTTTTTGCTTAATCAAGTCATCAATGAACTTTAATAAATCTTCTCTCTGCTTTAGCTCATCTTCTAAATTTTTGATATCTGCTACTACTAGTTCTAATCTATGCTTTAGCTCTTCTATGGTAAGCCCTGAAAGTTTAATTTTTAGATCATCACGTGTTTTGGCCTTGACGTCCATATATAACTGTAACTATTTAAGTATTATATGTCGAGATAAATTTATCGTTTGAATTATCTGTAGAAATTAATTAATAAATTGGAATAGGAGGGAGAAGTAATGAATTTTTTGTATTAAGATAATGAAAAATACTGCTAGAGAAAGTATAAGCGTTTTAGTTAGTAAGTTGGCTTTCTGGCTCTAGAGGTGATTTAGGGCTGTATTTTTCTGTTAGTTCTGCTATTAATTTATTTTTTTCTTTTTTTGCAGGCACAGAACAATAAAATCCGGCTCATACAGGGGTTAGGCCTATAAGTAGCAAGTTTATTTTTCCGCCTGTTGATTGCAAACAAAAATTCATGAACTGTTTATTCTTGAAAACAAAAAAATTTGTTATTAAACCTACTCCACAGCCGATTATACTCATATTAGATTTCCATTTGTCTCATTTTTCAATTTCTTCTCTCTCTTCAGGTGTCAGCTTATGCTTATTCTCTTCAAACCAATCAGACATATTAGCTGTATCAGTTTATTGGAAAGTTTACAATAATAAATAATTCATGAGTAATAGTTGTTTCTTTGATAAATATTTGAAAACTCTAGAGCATAGCTTGAGCATAATTTAATGCTGCTTTTAATTGCTGAAATAAATTTTTATATATTAAATAAATAACAGAATGATGCTTAAAAACAATGATATCAATAAAATATAAAACTAAATATTTAGATAAAATTTTCTGAATGATGGGTCATTTTAAGAGTATCAAAAAATTGATTTAGTATATAAAATTAAACTACCTCCCAACCTGCGCATTTTTTGAATATTAAAATAATATTTTATTATATCTACTCAATAAGCCTATAATTTTTATTATTCTCTATCTATTTTTTCACATTCTCAATAACTCTTGATTTTCAAAATCTCCTCTATCTTCCCTATCTAAATAAAAATAACGCCTAATAAAATGCTCTTAATATTTTTCTTACATGTAGCATTCGGAACTTTAACTTTAAACGAAGAACTAGAAATCGAGCTTTCCGCAAGTCAAGTATCAGGCAAAGATTTTGAAAGTTCAATGACTGTAAATGGCGTCGAATACCAAACAATATGTGATTGCACAGACCCTGAACTAGCCACCGAACAAACAGTAAAATGTGCACCCACAAATATCGTGATTACACAAGAACGTGAAGGTGAAGGGGCGACTTTGGACGATCTTGAAGAAAAATTCAGCTCAGAAACCTATGAATGGGTAAATGTCCTTGATAGCTCTTTTCGATGTCTCGACGGAAGAATCACTGAAGGCTCTTTAGGTGCTCCTGGTGGAGATTTTGGGGAATTTGCTTTAGCTTTACTAGTGTATGAGGATATGTCTGGGAAAAGAGTGGACGAAGATTCCATAAGGGTTTATTTTTTGGAATATTTGGATTGGATGGATCAAGAATACTTTTATTGGTGTACTGATGATGACGCTGTAGGAAGCGTAGAAAAACAGATAGGCGTAGAAGGAATTGATATCACAAACCCTAGAGAAGGGCTACAAAGCAGCTTATTGACCTATTTAAATCAGCCAAATGGGGTTGGTGATTTACATATAAAAAATTTGATTGAAAGCCCAGAACTGTATTCAGCAAGGATTGAAGCGATCGAGCATTTTATTACAGTTTTCTATAAGGTGCTTTGGGATAAAGATGATTATCATAATGAAAAAATTTATTTAGAAGTTTTTCCAGGAAGTCATAATGAAACTGCATTTGTAGAAATCCGAGCATATGAAGACTGTATAGTCCAGCAAGTCGCACCTTTAATTATCCCAAGAAATGGAGATGCAGATAATTTAAGCATTTTTGTAAATCATGCATTTGGGACTAGCACTAAAAGACAACAGATAAGCAAATTCTTTGTGGATAAAGTCGCGAGAAACCAAGATGGGATTACAGTTGATAAATTTTTATCTAGGATGAATCATCATGGACTGCTATTTTTAGACGTGACAGGAGAATTAATCGCTGAAAAGCTCCCATTTTATACAGTGACTTTTGAAAATTAATTAGTATATAAGACATTATTTATTAAAATATAACCTTCCTGCAGATTTATTAATTTAGAAGAGAATTAATGATATTAATATTAATCAAAACCATTTTATAATGTCTGAGCACAAAATCCAAAAAAGTCTCTTATTTTTAAAAAATCCCAAAGGTGATTTCAAAACAGTTGCGAAAATGCCATTAGAGAAAAAAATTGAATTTTTAAAAACCAAACTAACAACGGAAGAACTTGATAAAGTTTTAAACAAGTTTAATGAAGGGGAAGAATTAACCAAATATTTTGAGCCAGCACAGGATTTAAGCACTTCTTTAGACCCTCCTCATCAAATCGCTACAAAAAGTCGCTGGGGATGGGTCAGCACTATAGGTGCTGGAATTATTGGTGCAATAGGAAGTGCGATGGTACTTGTAAAAATCATATAGAATAGACGCGAAGACAAAAATAAAAAAAGTAAAGTCGGGCAGCTCGAACGAGTCAATAGCTTTTCTACTTTTGAGCAGAGAAAATATGAATTGGATATGGCTTTAGTAGACGGCCAAAGAAATGAAAATAAAATAGAAAGGCTAATTAACAAGCATACTGAAGCATTTGAAAATTTAAGCAAGCAAATTGCTTCCTTAAAGACTTCTATTGAAAATCTCAAAGATACACAGGAAAAACTAGCAAGCTCATTAAATAATTCAACCGAAAACTGCCAAGTTTTCAATCAATTCTTATCACAATTCACTTCCCTTGACAAAACTCTATCTGCGCTCAATACATTAAAAGTAAAAAATATATAGTTTTATTTCCAAAATATTTTAACAAGTCCTGCGAACCCACAAAGAAATAAAATTAACATGACAAATGAAGACTATAAGAATAATCTATCCCCAAATCGAATGATACGACGACTTTTGGAGGTTTCTGGATTTCATCTAAAAGGGATTTTTATGGAATTTGATCCTACTCAACTCAGTTCTTTGCAGTCAACTTTTACTTTAATTCAAAATGAAATCGATCAATTAGAAAACTCTGAATTGACACCAGAATCTTCATCCGATTTAATTCAAGAAAAATAATAAATTTTAATAATTGTAAATATCGATTTTTCATGTCAAATGTGCATCATCTGGTGGTACCGCATAGGGAAAGAACAAGAAAATCTTTAATGGCCCATAGAAGATTGACAAAGATCCATCCAACTGTCCCAGCCGAATTTTATGAAAAAATATCAAAAAATAAATCCAACCCAGAAAACTCAAAAATTGAACAAAGCACTTTTTTAGAGCATACTTTTGTTTTTCGCTCGAAATATCAAGATGTATGGAAGCGAGCACGAGCAAGGCTCCTTGCAGTTTTACTTCTTAAAAAGAACACAAAAACACTCCACACTGAAGATTACTCTCCACCAGAAAATTTAGAATTTAAGCGTTCTGTAAGCTCATTGCGATTTGTTGAAGCCTTAAACGAAAATCTTGAGAAAACTAGAGAACCAGTCCCATGTGGAATTATCCACCCTGACCATAAATTCAGAACTTATTGAGATATCGCAATGCTTTTTGTTTTATTATATACAGCTACAGTAATGCCATTTAGTATGGCTTTTGTTAACTCTGTCTTGTGAGATACCTGGTTTTTAATGGATTTAATAGTGAATATGTTTTTTATTGCAGATTTAGTCATCAATTTAATGTGTGCTTATGTTACACCTGAAGGAAAATTGGTAACGAGCCGATGAAGGATTTTTTTAAAATACCTAAAATCATGGCTTATAATAGACTTAGTCTCATCAATCCCATATAGCCTGCTTCCAGGTGCAAATAGTGACTCATCTGGGTCGTATAATAGCAGCATGTCTCTATTAAAATTGCCAAGACTTTATAGACTATTCCGTATATCAAGAGTTATTAAACTTTTAAAAAAATATAAAGATAGTGAATTTATGGAGAAATTGCAGGATTTTTTTGATTTAAAACAAAACAGATTAAGACTAATAACAACAGCACTTACAGTAGCACTTTGTGTGCATATTGCAACGTGCATGTGATACTTTTCAGCTAAACTTGAAGGGTTTTATTACGATACCTGGGTATTTAGAAATGGATTAATGAATGAGGATACTGGGACTTTGTATTTGACATCTTTGTATTGGGCGATAACAACTTTGTCTACGGTAGGATATGGGGATATACATGCTCAAACCATAACAGAAAAGATTTGTTCAATTGTTTGGATGATTTTTACTGTTTATGTTTTTTCTTTTGTCATTGGTAGCTTAGGGAATATGCTTTCAACTGTGGATTCTAAAGAAAATGTCCTTATAAATAAACTCGCTGTAATTGACGAATTCGCTAAAGAAGCAAGCTTAGAAAAAGATTTAAAGCATAGATTAAGAATAGCCTTACGCTACTCCACAGAAAAAACCGGTTTTTCATGGGCAGATAAACAAAATATTTTCAACGAGCTTCCAAAGAATTTCCGGTACGAAGTAGCAATGGCAATGCATAGAGGCGCAGCCAAAGATTTGACATTTTTTGCTGATAAAGACCAAGTTGTAGTAGCTTCAATTGTACCATTTTTGCAGCCAGTTTTTGCACCAGGGACCGAGCTTGTATATGATAAAGGTGAATTTGCAGATGAAATTTATTTTGTGGTAAAAGGAAACGTCAGCTATGTTTTTGGAAAAGATAATAAACTAATCCGTTCTACACAGCGAGGAGGTTATTTTGGCGACATTGAAGTGGTCTCAAGAATCACCCGAAAATATGCAGCACTCGCTGTAAGAGACAGCGAGCTACTTATTATGGGAAAAGCACTAATAAATATAATTGTGGACGAATATCCTCACATTTGGGACGAAATTGTTCTGGTAGCTGCAGAAAGGGATAACGTGAACCAAAAAACGATTGCAGAAATAGAAGTCCTAAATGCAATGAAAAACAAAGGGGATTTAGCCAGCATTGATATGGAAAAATACAAAAAAGAGGTAGATAGATTTATTACAAGAATGAAATATAAAGATTTAAAAAAGAAAATAAATTTGGACCCAAAAAAGCCAAGTTTAGAAGATGTGACAATAAATGATATGAATGACAAAATTGAGTCAATTTTTAGGTCAATTGAAGCCTTAGAAGTGCAAATTAAAGATCTAGGGAAAAATGCTGCAATTTCAAAAAGCCCAGGCAGGCCAAAACTGCCACCTATTTTTAAGAGAGGGTCAAAGTCGCCTAGCAATAGTAAAGCAGCTTTAAGCAGCACGTTTAGCACATATTGCAGCCACTCTTCAGGAGAAGATCCTATGACATCTTTAATATAGTATTTAATATAAAAAGTTTAAATATTATTTGCAAAGTATTTTATTATAGATTGATAATTATTCTGTATATTTTTATTTAAAAAAGCTTGCATGTGAATAGGCTTTTTATATAATTTATTAATTTTAAGTGTGATAACAGTTACTATGCTAATTTTTTGTAAAATCTATAATTTTCTAATGGAAAATTCTCAAGAACTAATTGGAAGACTTCAAGAAGCCATCAACTTAAAAGACAGCACAGCTGTTACCTATTGTATATCAGAGCTAGTCAGATGAGGAATCAAAGTCACTATTGAGCCTTTATTGTACGAAAAATGCTCATCTCATATCTATATTTATCCGGGTTTTCCAAATCTTTATTCCCCTGAACATTTATATTCCCCTGTCATTTGTAATCTACATCATCGTATTTGCTGGTTTTGCATACAAACATATATTTCATCTATTTTCTTATCAAAAGGCCTATATTATAGTTATGAGTGTCCTGAATGTGAAAGGCAAGCTGAATGTGAAAGGCAAGGAATAAGAAATTCTCAGTTATTTTATGACTACGAACAGCGCGCATATCTGGAGTGATTGATAGGAATGGAAATGATACAAGAATGGGAAAGACGAAAAATTATCATATATGAAGAGGAAGAAGAAGAAGATATTTCTAATCTTCAAATCTGCCAGAATTGCTCTTCTGGATATTTAAATTTATCCAAAATTTGTCTTGATAATCACAAAGTTTGCAATACATGCCTTATAAACAATATAAATAGCACAGCTGATGATGGGAAATTTATATGCAAAGTAAATGGGTGCAAAAAAACTATATTTCATGATATCGCTAAAGCTTTCATAGAAAACGACCCCAACTTAATTCGAAAATTTTGGAAAAAATTAAAATTGAATGGAATAAAATTCTCATTTTGCCCTAATTGCAAAAAACATATGGAGCTTGACAAAAAAAAGACTGAGGAGTCATGTGTTTGTGGAACAAAAATATGTGTCAGATGCACACAAACTTTGCATGAAGGCTTATCATGTTATAATGTTGCAGGGCTACAGCTAAATGATCCTCCATTTATTGATATTTACCCACCTAATAATTTATCAAATTATGAATATTTACGTGAAGAATACGAAAATGCTAAATTCGCATTTGAAAAATTTGCGAGGGCAGCTAATTTAAAAATGGCACAAGTGAAGCTAGTCGTTAATCCTGATCTAGAAAAAAAATTTGAAGCTAAAAAGAAACAGCTTGGTTGTAAAGAAGAATATGTGTTCCATGGGTCAAATTATGTGAACTATGCAAAAATATGTAGTGGAGGATTTATCATAGGCGGGACTAATGGATTGGCAGTGGCTCATGGGAAAGCTGTAGGGTATGGAGTTTACACTGGCCTTACACCTGATATATCAGCTGGGTACGCGCAGGGGAAATCATGAATGCTGTGTTGCAGAGCTGTAAGAGGAATCTGTGGGGCACCTGCTAACACTGTTCAAGAATTAACAGCTGGGAATCGGCATTCCACACAAAGTGGAGACGCATTGATATTTTTCTCTCCTGATCAAGTGCTGCCTAAATATTTAGTTGAGTTTACTCAAAGGTAATATTTTGATAAATTAAAATATGATTCTATATTTTAGCATAGCTACTATTTAAATTGACTAATTTGCCTCTACATCAGAATTTACATCTCCATCAGAAATTTCTTCTAAATTTTCTTCTTCTTTAATATTATGCAAAGAATGCTTAGCGGTACTATATATTAGCTCATACCCAGTATCAATAATAGGTGACTGAGAATCTTCAGGGAAAACTGGGTCAACTATAAGCCTAAAGGAATCTTCTAGCATTTTTGTTATTAAAGACCCTAGCAATGGGCAGCTTAACGCTAAGCAAGGGTTCGTGTTTACTTCAATAAGCCAAGGGTTGAAATTATCATCTAGCATAAAATCATACCCTAAAATTTCAAATGTATGCAACCTATGCTTTGGGTCTAATTTTCCACAAGTAGCGGCTATAGTGTCCTGCACAATATTTCTTATCTTTGGATAAATTTCTCTTTTAAAATTCACTTTTGCATGTATTTCATTATCTATATATTCTTGGAATTCATCATATGAAAGCTTATTCCCTGCTTCAAATTTTCCATATTCAGGGGACTTTTTCTGGACTGCGTCATTGGTTAAATGAACAAATTTATTTTGTGTGATATCTAAGGTAAATTTTTGGCAAGCAGTTCTTAAGTAGCCTTCACGATAAAAGTATGCTTGGATATTTCCATTTATGCATGAAATTAATGTATAGCAACGGATATCAAATTTTCTGTCTCTATATAATAAAGGGTTTTCTATATATTTTTGAACAATATAGCTGTGTTTTAGCCCTGAAGAAGACTCTTCTATTCTACTTATTATTTCTTCTAATGTTGAGCAGACAGTTATTCCATTCCCTCGATTGGTAAGCTCCCCTGGCTTTACAATTCATAAATTCACCAAATTTGCTTCAGATTTAATACTAGTAAAATACTCTTGTAATTTAGGGAAACTTGGGTCTCTTGTCCCGTCTATTATATGAAAAGTCATAGGCAGCACAATAAATGGATTTTTATTTATAGATTCATAATAGCTACACATATTGGCAAAAAGCCTTTTTTTGCTGGCTAGCTCATTGTTTCTTTCAATTCTGTTATAAAGCTTTGTACGGGTAGAAATTATGGTGGATAATGGCGATAGGTGGCAAAACTCCTGACTGTTGGTAATAAAATTAATGGTATTATCTGAGACATCAATAGCCCTTGTTTCTTTTTTTCCTGAAGTTTCAAGGACTTCTACTATTTCTTTTCTTTTTACTTGGGTTCATATAAGATTTGCTGAGTAAGGAGAATAGCTTTGTTCTCATTTTGGCTTGCTTTTTAAGATTTTTAAGACAAGCTGGTGATTGTTCCCGGGGCCTACAAAAAACTTGTAAGTGGGGTTTTCATTAGGAGTGATTTCAATTCCAAAGCTTTTTTGCAATGATAAAATAGCTAGATTTATTTTGACTGCTTCTGGCTGATTATTTTCAATTTTTTTCCTTCTCTTTACCGTCATTTTCTTAGATTTTATCTTAAATTTTTCTTCTTTAATAGAATCATCTGATTTAAAAAAAGCACTTTTCTTAGTTTGCAAAGGAGAAGAGCCATTTATGACATCAGTATTTGACAAGCACCGGTGGACCTTTACACTTAAGCTTCTACACTCAGGGATCGGCTCAGGAAAAGGCGAAATTTGTCCCTTTTTCGCATAAGCTTGCCTTAGGACTATTCCTTTGCTGTTTTTTATAAAATGCGTAACTTTTTCAGGTATTTTATTAGGAGAGATCTCTCTGCTTTTTAGAGGAATACTCAATGAGTTACGTTTAGCGTTAGGATCAAGCAAGCTTGGAGATTTATCAGGCTTGTTAAGCAGCTCGTTTAAAAACTCTCACTCTTTAGCAGGGATACTTGAGCTGGATTCAAGTTTATTTATATTTGTTGGAGACTTTACATTTCCACGAGTTGTTTTATCTTGTGAGGATTTCATTATAAAAAAGTTTTGCCCTGTGATTTCTAAGCTTGATTCTTGATTGTTATACCAAGTTTCCATTTATTTTGTTTATTAGGAAGATATTTTTTAATTTGCTTCACAGATTTGAAATAAATTTACAAATAATTTGTGTAAAAGTCTGGTGTTGTGGCATTATGGAATAAATAAAGAATGGTTAAAATTAAGGATATTATTTTGCTTTTCAATTAATAAAAATTAGATAAAAATATTAATTGCACTAGTAGATTGCACTTTTTTTCTATATAAGAAATAAAAATAATTAAAATAAGCAACCTCTTTCGGAATTTCCGAAGAAAAAACAATAATTAATATTTTAAAAAACAATTTTCGCTTTCTTAAAATTTAATTTCAATAATTTTTACAATTTTCATATTTCTAAGCATATAAATGGGAGACATCTCTGAAGAAGTTAAAGACATCCGCAACAGCGTCGCTTATAGCATCATAACTGACCTTGAGCGTGAAGGAAAGCTTCATTCTCAAAGGTAATTTCCACATAGAGCTGAAGCCCTCAAAGAAAAATTCAAACGGTTGCACGAAGTCGTTGTCCAATCTTTCGAAAACGAAAAAATCCTACTAAATAAAGCTAGAGACCTCCGTCAAGATCTAACCAAGCAGCTTCACAAACTGGAGTCCGTCTCCCAACAGCAGTCTGAAACTTCTTTATCCTTAGAAAGAATCAATAAAACCTTAGAAGACGTAACTACTATATAGACCCAAGCTGAGCTTGACCAAGCTGAACAAAGAGTCCAAGTCTTAGAATGGGAAATTTCCCAAATTGAGCAGGACAGAAATGAAGCTTTAAATTACCTTTCCCAGCGTGAAGAAGAACAAGAAGCCAAGCTTCGCCCTGAAATAAGCCGCCTTCAAAAATTGATTGAAGATATGAGAACTGATACCAAAGAGTCTGAGGACAGGATTATTAAAGAAGAAGCCATAAAAAAAGAGCTTCAAGAAGCCATCACATCGCTCAGCAAAGAAACAGAAAAATTGCAGGACGAGCTAGAAATGGTAACTTTGTCATTAAATAAAGCAAAAACTGAACCATTGAGGTTTGCGAAAAATGCAGATATTTTGGATAAAGCTATACATGTGATGGAAGGGGATTTAAATAAGGTCAAAGCAGACTCAGAAACAGCTGATAATGAATTGTCTAAGCTCCATAAAGAAAAAGATGAGCTGACAAATATTTTATTAGAAACCCAAGAAGAGCTTGGGAGGTGTAAAAGTATATATGATGATATACAAAAAGATAAAGATGAAATTCATTATAAGAAAAATCAAGCTGGTGAAGTTGAAAAAGAGCTGAGAAATAATATCGTAGAATTAGAAGTAAATTTAAAAGCAAATGAAGATGCTGTTAGAAGAGAAAGCGACAACAGCCAAGAGCTTGGAAAACAGCTGTATCACTTAAAAAAAGAATACAAAAAAATAGAAAATCATAAACGACAAATGACTACTCAGTTAAGTGATTTAAATAAACAAATGAGCGAAGCTGAAGAAAGAGAAAATGCATTAGAGATGGACAATAGGAGGCAAAAAGAAATTTTGGAAAAACTGGAAGAGGAGCATGATATTATGAAGAAAAATACAATGGACAAAGAAGAGGACGAAAAAGACAAAATTGTGAAATTAGAAGAAATTAAAAAAGAAACAGAAAGCACGGAGAAAAAAGCACAAAATAAGAGGACGAAAGAAGGGAAGCTTGTAAAAGAGATGGAATGGCTGAGCTTGAAGAGAGAATATATGGCAAGGAAGGCAAGTCAAAATATTGCACAGGCGAAAGAGACTTCTGAAGAGCTGAAAATAAAGGAGCTGCTCATGATTGATTTAAAGAAAAAAAAGCAGGAAACCGATTTCAAGCTGAAGAGCTATATAGCGATGTATGATGAAGTAAAAAATGCAAGGAATAAATATGTCAAACTTATACAAAATTCTTCCCAAGAACTAGCAGAAACTAAAGAAAGAATAAAAATCCTACAAAATGAAGTAGAAATCCTTAGAAATGAAAGCTCAGAAAAAGACAGAAAACTTAAAGAAGAGCGCCATAATGTGCAGCAAAGCTTGCATCAAAGAGACGGTCTCAGAGCAGAAATAAATAAGCTTGACTTTGCAGTAAAGCAAAAAGAAAGTTTAGTTACCCAAGAAGTAAATGAAATTAACAAGCTTAACGTCATTATTACATCCTTAGAAAAAGAAATGATTGAGCTGAAGCATAAATACGAAAATGTGTGTGAAAGCAGAAATTATACTGGAATTCAGCTTATTGATAGAAATGATGAGCTATGCATTTTATATGAAAAAGCTAATATACAAGAAAGTATTCAAAAAAGAGGAGAAAGCGAAATTAGGTCTAAAGAAGACGAAATCCGCATGATGAATTTAGAGCTTGCAGAAGTAAAACGCCACATTGAAGTCCTCAGAAAACAAATCCCAGAAGTCCCAAAACTCGCTGCTGAAGTAATTTCGCTAAAATCTGAACTTGAAGCTGAAAAAGAAAAAGAAAAATGTTTAGCCGCTGATCTTGAAGACCCTTCAAATGCCAAAAGATTTAACGAACTCCCAGGTGAAGACCCAGACGAAGAAGCTTTAGAAGCCAAAATTCAAGTCCTTGAAGAGCGTCTTAACAACAAAAAAGAGCAGCTACTTGAAAAAGAACTTGTTCTTGAAGAAATAACCAATCTTGCTGACAAACTTCGTGCCCAAGCTCTCACAGGCCGTCAAGGCACTTTAGAACTTGCTGAAAAAGTCAACGATTTCCAATCCAGAATTAAAAAATTAACCAGAAAAATGATGGCAACAGTCAGCGAACTTTCTATGTTCCAAGCTACAGCCATGAAACTCCAGCAGGAAAAAGAACGCTTGGAAAATGTATTCGACAACTCCAAAAAACGAGTCGAAGATAGCCTTCCACCTACAGAAGACTGTGAAAAGGAATGGGAAAGAATGGAAAGAAATAACCTTTTGAGAGAAGAAGAAAGAAAATCGAGAAAAGAAAGAGAAGAAGAAGAAAGATCAGCAACTGGAGCTATTACACAAAGCACAGCTGAACCAAGGCTGAATTCTTATGTACCTGATGATGGTATTGGTCTGCCAAAACCTTATGGAGTTCATACACCGTTCGTTCCTACGCAGCTGGGAGCAAATATGAGACATTTCAGAAAACCTGTTGTGAAACCTATTGAAATTTAAAATAGTTAAAAAAAATAATATATTAAAATGCAGGATATTATTGATATTGTGAAAAGGCCCAGATATTCGAGAAGTGGAAGAGCCAATGCGAAATTACCGAAGTGGCTGACGTATAAACCGAAAAAAAGGACAAGGGAAGAGCCGGAAAGAGAGCATATAACTCCTAAAGATGCAGCACAAATTTATGAAGATATTAAAATTGAAATAAAAGAAGAAACCAGCAAGAATTCAAAGCATGACCAAGGCAGCTATTTCTTTCAAACAGTTTCTCGAGAAAAGCGCGAACAAACAAATAAATATATAAAATCTGACGCACCACCAGTTGCGACCTACACCCCAAAACATGATTTAGTAAGCCCTCGTGTATACTCACAAGTCTCTTTTACGCCCAAAGCGACTGTCGAAAAGCGAACCCCGATTGTTTATCTTCCAGAATGCCTCGATACCAATGAATTAGCCTGCAAATATCCAGACAAGCCTTTATCAGCTAAAGGTACAAGAAGTTTAAATTCCTTATCTATAAAAGATTTCTTTAATACTTTATCTGCAAGAGAAAGTCAAGTCAAAGACTCGTTTTATCCAGAATCTGCACGGCCGCATACAGCAGAGTTTAGATTTAATGCACAATTGCCAAGAAAATGGTCAGTCCAGCAGCTTCATGACATGAGATTTGAAAATTTCAATCATTTTCCGAGGTCTTTTTCAAAAAGCAGGATTATCAAGACTCCGATTTTTAAGAAGACCGTGGGGAGAGAAAACTTGTGAAGTGACGTACCTGTAAATGATGGAAATTATGACTTAAATTTTGAGCTTTTGAAGAAAAAACTGTCCATTGGATTTGTTGATTTTGAAAAAATGAGCTCAAGATTCGGAAAAGATCCTGATCCTGGGCCTATGCCGCCAACAACAGAAAGACTAGCTAATGCAATTGAAAAAATAAAGCCTAGAATTAGAACACCCTATATCGCACAAAGACCACAGATAGTGGAAAAAGCAAGAAGTAACTCAGGCAGAGAATCAACCGCAAGACTCCAAGAAAGAGGATATACTCCAGAGCTTACAGAAAGAAAAACCAAAGCAATAATAATCGAAAAAACGCCTGAGGAAATACCAATTGGAAAAGAAGTCCAAATGTTGGTAAGTAGCCAGGCATTTTAATAAATTTCAGATGATTAATTTACAGTTATAATAATGCATCTTAAGAATATCAGTCTCCCAGCCTCATCGGTTTGGGCCCACGATTATGCTTTCAACTTGCATAAACAAAGACTAAAACTGATCAAACTTACCCCATCAAACAGAGTTGATAACTCGGAGCCTGCAACGAAAAAGTATATGACTTGCAAACATCGTGGTCAAGCTTTCTTTGAAAGTGAAATAAATAAAACCATTCAAGTTGATAACCAAAAATTACTTGGAAAACTTACATGAATATCTAATAGAAAAAGAGTACAATTTATATAGGCTTTATCAATGACATTTAGAGAGTCCACATCTCCACCTCGAAGTCTCAATTTTGTATCAAGAAAGCGTGAAGCTGAACGAATTTTGCTAGAAAATCATTCATTTATGAGGAGGCTGAGCGAAAAGCCTTCCAGTGTTTCTTTAAATAAGTTTAGGTATGAGTATGAAAGAAATATGAAATATAAAGCAAATGCGTCAAAAATGAAGTTTAATGTGCTGGGAAATAAAATAGGTAGAAAAGCAAATTTATTGCCACCTTTGACTGAGCAGTCAAGAAAACCAAGAAGTATATCATTAAAACGCGAGTCTAAGACTGATAGAAGTAATTTATCTATGACTGATAGACGATCGAAAGATGTGTCAAAAGGAAGCATTACTCCAAAAGAGGTTCCAATAAAGCCTGAAAATTATATGCAGAAAGTTATTAGAGAAAAGAAAAGTGAGATGAAAATTGATGATAATAAGCCTGAAAATGCAGGGATGTTTTTGACGGAAATTACTCCAATGCATAAAGAAGAAGAGATAAAGCCAATTGAAATTTTTGATGAAAAATATAATAAAAAAATAATCAATGTTGAGGAAAAACAAGAAACTCCTCAAGAAAGTCGTACAGATGCTATAGAAAGCAAAGAAAATTTAGAAACTAATCAAGAGCCAAAAGAAGAAAACAAAGAAAATTTGGAAATTAACCAAGAGTTAAAAGAAGAAAACAAAGAAAATTTGGAAATTAACCAAGAGTTAAAAGAAGAAAGCAAAGAAAATTTAGAAATTAATCAAGAAGAAATTAAAGCAGAAAAGATACAAGAAAATAATGAAGAAGTTTATGTTGAAGAAAATAATCATGAAATAGTAAATGAAGAGCCGCCAATGGTTGAAAAAGAAGAATCCCCAACTAACAATGAACAAGCAGAAGTTTCTCCAGAATCTACTAGCCTAAATAAGCAAGAAGAAAACCTTCCAGCTTCAATTGAAGAAGAAATTGCTTCCTAAAATAATTTTTATAAAAATTCATATTAAATTCAAAAATGCTCGAATCTCTCGCTAAAAATCAAGAAATTCACTCTTTTCTCAAACTCTACCCAAAAGCACAATGAAATCAATGTCTAGAAGCAATCATCATCTATGGGGTTCAAACGCTTCAAAAAAAATACCCTTATGGCCTCTCTTATCAGTTACTTCTCTCCATCACAGGCCTTGATTTACAGCTTGAGCGGACACATTCCCACTCAAACCTCCGCACAAATTCAGAAAAATCAAAAAAAGAGCCAAAAACTCAGGATTCTACAAAGAAAAAACGCCCTGAGTCTTCCAAAGCCCTTAAATCAAGTTCATCCAGGCCATCTTTATACCCAAATCCCAAGAAAAACTACCAAGAAGTCCCATCAAAAATAAAAGAAAACATAGATAAAGATGTTGCGATTTATAAGTACAAGATGGAAGTATCAAGGACTTCTCTTAAAGGCAGAAATGAAAGCGAAGACCGGAGAAGCTCAGGAATCCAAACAGATAGAAGTTATGGAAAAGAAGAACAGACCCCTAGCTGGGAAAATAAAAGCCTTTACCATGATCAAAACAATCGTAAAAGCAGCAGTAAAATACAAATTTCTGAAAAAATTAAAGAACCTAAAACAGTAGCCCTAGAAACAGCAAAAAATCTGTTTAGATATGTCCATCCTTCAAAAGAAGCAAAATCTAAAGAAATTCCAGCAGAAAAAACAGAAAATAAAGTGCTTAAAATTGCTGACCAATTTCTGAAAAACCCAGTTACAAGCTACTTGGCTAAAAATCAAGGGATGTTTTCAGTCCCTCACTCCCCGAAGTTCTTAGAAAGGCTGATGTCTCCCGAAAGTAATTTATTATCAAGCGTAGAAATGCTGAGTCCTACATATTATATGGACAGTTAAAATTAATTAAGCCTTTACAATTCCACAAATTTTAATCATATAAATGAATAGAATAGTTAGCAGAAGATGGCTTCATGTACTTGGCCCAGCTCAGCACCATCTAGGATTCATAATAGTCCCACAGCAAGAAGCTATAGTCATAGAGAGACTAGGCAAGTTTCGCACAATCCTAAGTCCAGGCTTAAACGTCTTAATCCCATTTCTAGATAAAATCATGTATCGTCACTCTCTTAAAGAAGAAGTCTACCAAATTTCTTCACAAATGGCAATCACAAAGGACAATGTTACTATAAACCTTGACGGGGTTTTGTATTTAAAAATTACAGACCCGTATAAAGCATCGTATGGCGTCGGAGACCCAGTTGAAGCTATGAAACAACTGGCACAGACTACGATGAGGTCGGAATTAGGGAAACTTACATTAGACAGGACTTTTGAGGAAAGAGAAACATTGAATAATGCAATTGTGGACGCTATCAATGAGGCTGCAACTGAATGGGGGATTAAGTGTATGAGATATGAAATCAGAGATATTACAACTCCAACAAATATCAAAAAAGCTATGGAACTTCAAGCAGAAGCAGAAAGGCAAAAAAGAGCTGACATTTTGACCTCAGAAGGTAAAAAGCAAGCTGATATAAACTTAGCTGAAGGTTATAGACAGTCATCAATATTAAAAGCAGAAGGAGAAGCCAAAGCAATTATAACAAAAGCTAATGCTACAGGAGAAGGTATTAGGCTATTGAGGTTAAGTATATTGGAAGAAGGAGGTGACGATGCTGTAAAATTAAGATTAGCTGAAAAATATATTGATGCCTTTAATGGAATGGCCAAAAAGAACAATACAATGATTGTGCCAAGTGAGTCTGGAAACGTAGCAGGGACAGTCGCGCAAGCATTAGGGGTGTATTCACAGATGGGAGGAGGAGTTAATAAAGAAGCAGCGACAAAAGCTACGAAAAATGTGAAAACGGCACAATTCAATGATCCGATTTTAGACAGCAGCGCAACTGAAGAAGAAAAGCCTAACTAAATTATTTTATTAACTTCTTATTCTTTCATATAGTTAAAATTGTTTAAAATAGATTTTAGGTAAATTTGTTTTAAGATCTATATTCAGTAATAATTTATACTATCATAATAATCTTAAAATTTGTTAAGATGTTCTAGCAAGATCCATTATGCATCTTTTCTTGATAGTTTTTTTATTTCAAGAAAATACTTTATTTGAATTACATTCCCAGCTTTAATACTGCTTGATTAGTTATTTTTATTAATATAGACTCAAAATAATAGTCCTTTTTTAAAATCTTAATAGAGAATTCTAAAATAATTTCATTTGTTATGATATCACCTTGCTTTTACTGGAAAATAAAGTATTTTAATAAAAATATATGCATAGGTCTCCACCACTAGGAGGATGTGTCCATCATTACTGGCCCTTTTATTCATAGAATCATTTTCTATAAAGCAGACTTAGAATAAAATTTGGCTACAATAGTCAGCACTATAATAATTATATGGAGCTTATGCAATGTTTCAAGCAAGAGTGCAAGCATATGGTTGAATATACATGTCAATGTACTTCTCCTGAAACATTGTCTTGTGAAAAGCATTTTGGAAAACACATGAAGATACCTGATAAGGCTCACGTCTTTGAGAGAATAATTGCAGAGCCATATAAAGGGACAAAAGAAGCAATTCTTAGGTTTCTTGCAAGAGAAGAGTCAAAAAACAGTAAACTGAAGGAAAAGATCCTAGTAACCTTTAGCCAACGCTTGCTTGAATCAGAAAATGATTGTAGAGAACTTTTAAAGCATTTGGATTCAGACTCAGCTGAGATAAGCAGTTATTTTACAAAAATTTCTCAAACTCGGAAATTTCTAAAGTCAGTGCATGACCCTATACTCGTCTTATTGAGTTTACATCCTGATGAAGCTATTAAGAGATTAAAAAAGATTATTCCAACAAGGCGAGAATGATACAGCAGTGCAAAGCTATTTCTTGGGTTTAGAGAAAAAATCGAAAAAATAATTGGATGCTTCATTGAAGACAAATTTGAAGCTTATTTAGATCGAAGACTCTCTAGCATAGAAAAAACTCTTCAAGACCACAATAAAGTTATAAATTTAGCCAATGATGAACTAGCAAACATCAAAGACTCTATTTCTGAACTGATAGATGAGAATAAAAATAGCAAGAAAGATCTAGACAACTGAAAAGAAGAAATAAAGCTAAAAACAGAAAACGAAATAGATCTGCTTAATACTCAAATAGCTAAGATTACTCAAGATTTCAATAAAAATAATGAAGCAGAAGGAGCTCAAAAGATTCTTCAAGAATTAAGAGAAAAGAGATCTGAAATTCTAGATAGACCAAATAACCCAGAAATCGAGCAGCACTTTAGGAAAATGTACTCAATCTGCGGAAGCGATACCTGCATTTATGATCGATCTCTTCAACAAGCCTATCAAGATTATGCTAATGCTTATCGTATAAAAACATCTCTTTATACTGTTGAAAAGGACAGTCATAACACAACTAAATTTATTATTTATGATACAGAAAACGATAGTAAAGAGGTAAGGATGATTGAGATCCCTGAATTAGATAATGGCACATGCATTGCTCAGCTGCCTAATGGCCATTTATTTTGTTTTGGGAACTATTCAGTTTCTGGGAGCGCATTGATAATTGATGAGAACTATCGAGTTCGAGAGCTGCCATCTGGAACTCCCTGCAGATACTCGTCAGCTATCTATTTCGATAACAATGTTTATTGTTTCGGAGGTTGTTGTGATAAGTATTTACTTCCTGAAATTTTAACTCTATCAGAGAGATTTAATTTGAATGAAAACCGATGGATTCAATTAACTCCACTGCTGCTGCCTGATTGTTATTGTAACAGTATAATATTTAATGGGAATATTTTGATTTCTGGATATGAAAATTGTTATCTTTCCAGGTATTCAATTGAAAGTGACACTTTAACGATAGTTCCTTATAATTTTACAGCTAGTAAAAATAAGATCCTTATAAATGCAGATAGAGCATATTTAATTGAATGTGGAAAAGGGTCAGTCTATGAAAGTGAAGTCTCAAATGATGATGTCTGATGTGCAATTGCTAGCTCAATAATAAGTGACTATTTTGATCAAGTTTATTTCTCATATAACAAAGGAGGAATAAACATTGTGCACAGTTACCGCAATGATACTAAATACTACAAATTTAATTTGAATGAAAAGATATTAACTGCACTGACTCATAAATAGGTCCTATTTAATATTCTTTAGCTATTAACTCTTAACTCTTAAAAATTATTTTTGATCAATTAATTTATATAGCATGCACTTATTTAGATAGAATTTATATCTCCAAAATGGGAATTTAGGATTCTTGGGCTTAATTAGTCCTATAGATAAATATGTTGCATAAATGCTTCAATCAAGATTGCGAATTCGAAGTACAATATGTATGTCAATGTTTGTCTGTTGATACTTATTCCTGCAAACTTCATCTTGCAGCCCATCTTAGGCTTCCAAATAGAACTCATTCATTTGACTTTATTCTCATAGAGCCTTCAGAAGGGACGAACTATACAATTCTTGGCTTTCTTGAAAACGAAAAGTCCAAGATAATAGATCTGAAGGAGATAGTCTCGACTTCCTTTAGACCAAATCTTTACAATGCAGAAAATAGTGTCAAAGAAGCCTTAAGCAAACTGGATTCTGATTTAGAAAAAACCATCAGCTTAATTGAAATATTATCTCAAACTCCAAAACAAGAGCAAGACCCGTATTATAATCTACGGACTGGCACGGATGAAATGAGAGATCCAGTTCCAGAGTTTTTTGAAGTATATAAAAATCTAAAGCTTAGAAGACTTTGGGATTTGAGATCAAAAAAATGTCCCATCTTAAGCGGACCTAATAATGCACAAGTAGAACAAGACTTTAGGAGAGCTTGTCTTTGGTATGCAAATCAGAGTCAAGACTCTAAGTTAACCTAGACAATGCATTAATTGTCCAACTTCCAAGTAGTGAGCTTTTTTGTATAACTGATCAAGTGATAGCCTATATAATTGATAAAAATTATAGAGTTCGAATACTCTCAATAAAAAATGATTTTAGAATTAAAACAGCTATCCATTTCAAAGGATCTGTTTATTGTTTTGGACATGACATGCAATATATTAGCAATTTATTAAGATTCGATCTGGATAAATATCACTGATTTAGATTAACTCCAGCGTCTGATGATATTTATGGTTTCTATTCCATTAGAAATAGTCTAATTTTTAACGAAAAGATCTTGATTTCAGGGTATCATAAAACCCTTTTGTTGTATTCAATTGATATCGATTCTTTTGCAAGCATTCCTTATTCCCCATCTAATTGAACGATTGCAAGCATTCCTTACGATTTTTCAAAGAGCTCAAGTAAGATCCTGATAAATGAAGCAGAAAGAGTGTATTTGATTGAACACCCTGGATTTATTTATGAAAGCGAAGTTTCAGATATTTATAATTGGCAGCAAATCTCAAAATCAATAATTGATCTATCATCTGATCAAGTTTATTGCTCATATAATAAAGGGGGAATTTACATCTCAGCACAAAATAAGCATCTTAGGGAATACTATAAGTTTGATCTTGATCGGAAAACCCTTACTAATGTAGCTTATTATTATAAGCATGTAGGTATTAGAAGAACAAATAATGGGCTAGAAGCTATAAATTGCTATAATCAAACCTTCAAACTAAGCTCTGATTATGTTGAGGGATATATTAAAAAAGGAAACACTCTTTTAGACTTGATTGAAGAGCTTGAAAAAATCGAGTGCTATAGCGAAGAGATCAAGCTCAACCATTGCGATCAAGGATTCTACTATGATGAGGCAGTTATTTGTAATTATTTAGGGAATGAAAATGAAGAAATTGAGCTCTTTAACGAAGAAATTAATCTCAATCCTCAGGCTATTAACTGCTCAGATAAAGGAGTTGTTCCTGCTGATTTAGATAAAACAATGAAGCAATAGAGTGCTATAATGAAGCAATCAAGGTCAATCCTAGCTATCTTGATTCTCAATATAATAACTAAGTCAATTAATTATGACTATAGATATTTATCCTGGACCTTTTAAGGATCTTCATGTTTTTTAAGTCTATTTATGGAATTTTTTGATGAAGTAAATAATAATAATTGAGAAAGTATAAACAAAATGCATGAGTAGATTTGTTTTACTCAAAAAGTCACCTTGCTTATTTAAGGCAGATCGTCCTCAGAGAAGCCATGTCAAGTTTGAAAGATTTATGAAAATCCCCAAAATAAAATTTAGCAGCCTATAAAATTTGGGCAAGGCCACCAAGCAGCCTAACCTTTGCCTGAGCACCTTTTACAAAATCTGCTACTGATTTTTCACCAAGAGGCTATCTGGCCATTGAGCAGCCATTATGTCATAGAATCTACCTCTGAATATGCATGAGGATATCCATACTGAGAGGACGAGTCTTTGCTATCAGCCATTTATCTAAATTTCCAACGAGTCATTGAATTAATGTTTTTTCGTAAATTCATCATTTTCATCAAAAGAAATTCAATAAAGGTTCACACTAATTTCACTTAATTAAATGATTTGCTTTATTGCAATCCAGCAGGGCTTCTACTCTTCACCCTTGATTACTGGATAAGTGAGCGCGATATGAGAGGTACAGAGGATCATCAAGGTTTTGTTTGATTGCTTCATGATAGCATTCCATTGCCTCAAGATTTCTACCCAAATCATGCAGAGCATTACCCTTAGTTAAATAGAAATTACCGCTATCATCGTATTTGATTCCTTTATTATAGCACCCTAATTCGTCAAGTTTTCTGTCCAATTCATAGAGAACTTTACCTTTTAAATAGTGGGGAGAGGATTTAAATAGCAGTGCTTGATTGCTTTGTTAAAATTATTTACTACTTCAATATTTCTGCCTAAATTATGCAGAGCATAACCTTTAAAGCAGTAAAACGAGTATATCTAGGGTTGAGTTTGATTGATTGGCTATAACATTCTATAGCTTCAAGATTTCTGCTCAAGTCGTACAGGGCATCTCCTTTATTACTATAAACAAAACCATACATAGAAAAGAGCTTGATTGCTATGTTATGGCACTTTATAGCTTCAACATTTCTGCCCAAATCTCTCAAAACTAATCCTTTAGTTATATAGTTATATGCATCTTTAAGATTTAGTTTGAGATCTTCATTGCATCTTTCTATGGTTTCAAGGTTATCCCTATATTTAAAAGAGTGCATTCTTTATTAATATAAGCTGCAGCATGATCAGGATCAATATTATTAGCTTGATCGTAGCATTCTATTACTTGCAGCTTAGACCCTAACCTTTTATAAGACCTACACTTTCTATAGTAGTAATATCAATAAGAACCTTTTGATCTAAATCAAATTTGAAGTGTATATTTTCCCTTTATTATATGAGTAATCAACTTGAGAAGGAGTAAAGATGGTAAGTGATTTTCCTAATCGTTTTCAAGTATATTCATCTCCAATAGCACTTTCTAGATCGATCCATTTTCCCATTCAATCAAATACAGTCTTCCTTTTTTATTTAATAGGATCTTTCTTCTTGATTCTCTAAACTCATAGGAAATTGTTGAAAAAGAGTCAAGATTAATTGAATATATTAAAAGATTACTTTTTGATTCTCCAGAAATAATAATATTACCCTTAAATACTGTACTATTGCCTAATGGCCCAGAACATGGCATCGGAGTGAATTTGATTCATCTATCTTAAGGCAATGGTATTGATTGGAAATTTTGATCAGTCCAAAAAAATCAATACTCATCCGAAATCTGCCAATTAAAAACTTGCTAGTTCATGTTGTTTTAAATTCGCGACAAAAATCAAGCATCCAGTTCATATTCGAAAACTCCAACTTCAAATACTTCGCCATTAAGAACTCCAAATGAATCTCCATGTCTACTACCCAATCTCCAATACAAGATCCAGCTATTATTGCACCACCTATTCGAGCCTCCGAAATAGGCCACCAATATAGCAGAACATATCTCCACAGTTCCCACAGAGTCTCCATCACCTTCAGCACTTTCAATTTCACTTGGTTCTTTCTTTCTTTTTTGGCGCGAAAAGCGCCTGCTAGTAAAAAATTTATAAATAATATTTATATATAAGTATGTTGCATAAATGCTTCAAACAAGATTGCGAATTCGAAGTACAATATGTATGCCAATGCTTGTCTGTTGATACTTATTCCTGTAAACATCATCTTGTAGCTCATCTTAGGCTTCCAAATAGAACTCACTCATTTGGCTCTATTCTCATCGAGCCTTCAGAAGGGACGAAATATACAATTCTTGGCTTTCTTGAAAACGAAAAGTCCAAGATAATAAATCTGAAGGAGATAGTCTCGACTTCCTTTAGACCAAATCTTTACAATTCAGAAAATAGTGTCAAAGAAGCCTTAAGCAAACTGGATTCTGATTTAGAAAAAACCATCAGCTTAATTGAAATAATATCTCAAACTCCAAAGCAAGAGCAAGACCCATATTATAATCTACATACTGACACGGATGAAATGAGAGATCCAGTTCCAGAGTTTTCTGAAGTATATAAAAGTCTAAAACTTAGAAGACTTTGTGATTTGAGATCGGAAAAATGTCCCATCTTAAGCGGACCTAATAATGCACAAGTAGAACAAGAGTTCAGAAGAGCTTGCCTTTGGTATGAAAATCAGAGTCAAGGCTCTAAGTTAACACTAAGCAATTTTTTTGATAATTATGCTAATGCTTACCATCAGATCACATCTCTCTATCATATTGGTAAAAAAGATAAAAGAACTAATTTACTCATATATGACACTGAAAATGAAGCAGAGCAAGCAAAAGTATTGGAAATTCCATTACCATATAATCTAGACAATGCATTAATTGTCCAACTTCCAAGTGGTAAGCTTTTTTGTATATCTGATCAAAGTATAACCTATATAATTGATAAAAATTATAGAGTTCGAAAACTCTCAATAAAAAATGATTTTAGAATTAAAACAGCTATCCATTTCAAAGGATTTGTTTATTGTTTTGGATACGACACGGCAGGTATTAGCCATTTAAAAAGATTCGACTTGGATAAATATCACTGATTTAGATTAGCTCCAGCGTCTGATGATGATTATGATGCCTATTCCATTAGAAATAGTCTAATTTTTAACGAAAAGATCTTGATTTCAGGGTATCATAAAAAAACCCTTTTGCTTTATTCAATTGATATCGATTCTTTTGCAAACATTCCTTACGATTTTTCAAAGAACTCAAGTAAGATCCTGATAAATGAAGCAGAAAGAGTGTATTTGATTGAATACCCTGGATTTATTCATGAAAGCGAAGTTTCAGATATTTATAATTGGCAGCAAATCGCAGAATCAATAATTGATCTATCACCTAATCAAGTTTATTGCTCATATAATAGAGGAGAAATTTACATCTCAGCACAAAATAAGCATCTTAGGGAATACTATAAGTTTGATCTTGATCGAAAAACCCTTACTGAAGTAGCTTATTATAATAAGCATATAGCTATTAGAAGAACAAATAATGGGCTAGAAGCTATAAATTGCTATAATCAAACCTTCAAACTAAGCTCTGATTATGTGGAGGGATATATTAAAAAAGGAAACACTCTTTTAGATTTAGTTGAAGAGCTTGAAGAAATCGAGTGCTCTAACGAAGAAATCAAGCTCAACCCTAGCAATCATGGATCCTACTATGAGGCTATTTATAACTCAGAAAAAGGAGTTGTTCTTGCTGATTTAGATAGAAAAAATGAAGCAATAGAGAGCTATAATGAAGCAATCAATGTCAATCCTAGCTATCCTGATTCTCAATATAATAACTAAGTCAATTAATTATGACTATAGATATTCATCCTGGACTTTTTATGGAATCTTCATGCTTTTTAAGGCTATTTATGGAATTTTTTGATAAAGTATACTAATTTATAGTTACTTGCAAGAAGAATGAACTCATTTCACCCAGGATGTTTCATTATGTCAATCGCTCCAATTTATCGATTCTGCATAGGAAAAAAACAAGGAAGCGATAGAGTGCTTTAATAAAGTAATCGAGTTCAATCCAATAATCCTAACTTTTTCTTCCATCGCGCATGTATACTGAATGAATTAGGCAGAGAAACAGAAGCTCTCGAGAATTTTAATAAAGCATATGATATGGCTCGGGAAATTATTTTTTGAAAAACTGAAAACAGTAATCAAAATATAGTTGAATTAGTCCAAAGCTTTCTAAATTGCAAGGAAACGCTGTTAAATTTAAAGAAGAACTCCTTTATTTCAAAAGCGTCTTTTCAGAAAATCCTGGATTGCTCAAGGAGATTCAGGAGAAAGAGACAATGGTTAAAAATAAGCATTCACAATTACTTAAAAGAGCAGTTAAATGCCTGTGTGAGCCCAACCAAACGGATAAATAGATCAATGAGAAGATGAAGTTGTGAAGCTTTGAGAAACGCTAGCTAATACAATTCACAACTCAGGTCGGAGACTTTTAATTGAAAAGATTAAATGGGCATAAATACCATATATACCTAAAATGCGGAGTCATGCATATATATTCTCTTGGGTAGATAGCATTTTTTAATAATTATTAAATAGTGATTTCCCCATAATTGTGCCTGATGCCAAAAGTTGGAAGTTATCCAGACTTAATTTGTTTGATTTATAATTTAATAAATTAAATTATGCTCTTGGTGCTTTGGAATTTTGATTTGAGTTTTCTTCACAAAAATCTAAACCATAAGGCAATACTAGGGCTATAATTCAGTAGGCTCAAAATATTTGGCTTAAGATTTTATTAAATATAACTGCTAATCAATAAAAATATGGTTGATAACGAAAGGTAATTTTTATTCAGCGAACAAACTCTCAAAATAGTTCTCTTAGGCAGTTCTCAATCTGGAAAAACTTGCCTTTTGCGTCGCTATTTTGACAACAGCTTTATCCAGGACACTCGCGCAACAGTTGGGGTTGAATTTGTAATTTTTATTTAGATGCCTAAGCCTTATGATTGGAATGGCAAAACTATAAGAGTTAATCTTTGGGACACAGCAGGTCAAGAAAGATATAAGCCCATATCTGCAGTTTATATGAGAGGATCTCATGGCTTTGCAATTATTTTTGACCTGTCAAGGAGGGAAAGCTTTGATAAAGTTGGAAGCTCTATAGAAGAAATTCAAGCGTCAAATAATCAAGATAAGCCAATTCTCCTGATTGGAAATAAAGTAGATTTAGAAGGAAATAGACAGATTTCGTTTGAAGAAGCTAAGCAGTTGGCAGATAGCGTTAAAGCAAGTTATGTTGAAACGTCTGCATTGACAGGCTATAATGTTGATGCTGCTTTTAGACTACTGATAAGCGAGATTGTTTCCAAAACTTGCTAGAGAACCCATCAGGCTAATAAATATCAATTTAAATTTGATTTGCTTAAAAAATTCTACCTAAATTAAAAGATTTTATTGAAAATTATTTCAATATTCAATATAGTTATTTTTCTTTAATTATACTATTGCTGACTTCAAATTAAGCAAATATGATTGTTTAAAAAGAAATATAAAGATATTCATAGCTCTTATAAGTTCATAAACCGAAATATTTCAAAAAAATGCTTATTGCTAAATTTAGAATAGCATTTCGTTTTTATGTCAAATTAATAAACAAATAACAGTTTATAAAATATTTATAGCTTACTTCTTAGATATCTGAATTTCCAAGTATTTTCTGTTTCTCTCTATTATAATAAAAAATAGCTCATTAAACATAGCAATTCCTACTTAATGCAAATGAAGTAAAAAGTGATTTCTTAAGCTGCCTACCTATTGCAGATCTAGCCACAGAATGACTAGTTTAAAAATTCGAAAAATTCTATCTTAGGCTGTTCTCAGGCTAGAAAAGCTGCCTTGTTTCTCAGCTTTCTGAAAATCTCTTTATAGAATCTTATCACCTAGCAGATGGGACTGAACTTGGAGCTTTTATTTTAGATTTCAAAATTATACTAGGAAATCTCTATATCAGAGTTCATATTTGGGATGCAAGATGTCAAGAAGGCTCCAAGCCAGAATCATTAGATTTTAGGAAATCGATGGCTTTGCAGTATTTTTCTAGAAGGGGGTATGGAACTATCTTCAGTAAAATATGAGACTCAAAGAATCAAGATAAGGTCATTATTTTGGTAGAAAATAAAGTTGATTTAAGAGAAAGAGAAATTATAACTCAAAAGGGAATTGTTTAGCAAGAATCCAACAATCTACTAATTTTTAAGCATCCGCATTGATAAGAAATAATGTTAATACGGCATTCATAGCATTGATAAATGAGATTGCAGAGAGAATAGAATCAGCTGGAAGAATGTAAAAACGAGAAGATAATTATTATTAATTATATACATTTTCAGATTAATTATTTTTTAAAACGGCTTATATTGTTATTTTAAAAAGAGACAGATTATAAAAAGTACTATATAATAATTTCCCGCACTTAATGGTGCATGGCGCTAAGGAGGAGATTATTATCCGGAGAGATTTGGTTTCATGCAATATCTATAGAGACTTGGAAGGCATTGGGTGATATTATGGAGAATTTAATTTCTTTGATTTATAATTTAATAAAATAAATTATGCTCTTGATGCTTTGGAATTTTGAACTGAGTTTTCTTCACAAAAATCTAAACCATAAGACAATACTAGGGCTATATTTCAGTAGGCTCAAAATATTTGGCTTAAGATTTTATTAAATATAACTACTAATCAATAAAAATATGGTTGATAACGAAAAGTAATTTTTATTCAGCGAGCAAATTCTCAAAGTAGTTCTCTTAGGCAGTTCTCAATCTGGAAAAACTTGCCTTTTTGGTCGCTATTTTGACAACAGCTTTATCGAGGACTGCCACCCAACAATTGGGGTTGAATTTGTAATTTTTATTTAGAATTCTAAGCCTTATGATTGGAATGGCAAAGCTATAAGAGTTCAACTTTGGGACACAACAGGTCAAGAAAGATATAAGTCCTTATTATCAGCTTATATGAGAGGATCTCATGGCTTTGCAATTATTTTTGACCTGTCAAGGAGGGAAAGCTTTGATAAAGTTTGAAGCTTTATAGAAGAAATTCAAGCGTCAAATAATCAAGATAAGCCAGTTCTCCTGATTGGAAATAAAGTAGATTTAAAAGGAAATAGACAGATTTCGTTTGAAGAAGCTAAGCAGTTCGCAGATAGCATTAAAGCAAGTTATGTTGAAACGTCTGCATTGACAGGCTATAATGTTGAGGCTGCTTTTAGACTACTGATAAGCGAGATTGTTTCCAAATCTTGCTAGGGAACCCATCAGGCTAATAAATATCAATTTAAATTTGATTAGCTTAAAAATTCTACCTAAATTAAAAGATTTTATTGAAAGTTATTTCAATATACAATATAGTTATTTTTCTTTAATTATACTATTGCTGACTTTAAATTCAGCAAATATGATTATATAAAAAGAAATATAAAGATATTCATAGCTCTTATAAGTTCATAAGCCGAAATATTTCAAAAAATTGCTTATTACTAAATTTAGACTAGCATTTCTTTTTAATTTATGTCACATTAATAATAAACAAATAAACAGTTTATAAAATATTTATAGCTTACTTCTTAAATATCTGAATTTCTAAGTATTTTCTGTTTCTCTCTATTATAATAAAAAATAGCTCATTAAACATAGCAATTCCTACTTAATGCAAATGAAGTAAAATGTGATTTCTTAACTGTATAGAGTGCCTGCCTGTAGCAGATCTAGTCACACAATGACTAATTTAAAAATTCGAAAAATGCTATCTTAGGCTGTTCTCAGGCTAGAAAAGCTGCCTTGTTTCTCAGCTTTTTGAAAATCTCTTTATAAAACCTTATCACCTAATAGATGGGACTGAACTTGCAGCTTTTATTTTATAAAATCAAAATTATATTAGAGTTCATATTTGGGATACAGGATGTCAAGAAGGCTCCAAGCCAGAATCATTAGATTTTTTAAGAAATTGATGGCTTTGCAGTATTTGTCTAGAAACGATTGAGTATGGAACTATTTTCAGTAAAATATGAGACTCAAAGAATCAAGATAAGGCCATTATTTTGGTAGAAAAAAAGTTGATTTAAGAGAAAGAGAAATTATAGCTCAAAAGGGAATTGTTTAGCAAGAATCCAACAATCTACTTATTTTTAAACATCCGCATTAACAAGAAATAATGTTGATACGGCATTCAGAGTATTGATAAATGATATTGCAGAGAGAATAGAACCAGCTGGAAGAACGAAAAATGAGAAGATAATTATTATTAATTATATATATTTTGAGATTAATTATTTTTTAAAATGGCTTATATTGGAAAAGTTAAACTACGAAATGCCAAATATTTTTAAATATAATATTTTTATAAAATTATTTTGAAATATAAAATAATGTAATCCTAGCTAATTCAATTTAAAATGGAGGAATAAGAGATAGCATGCAGTGAAATAGTAAAATTGCCCTTTAGTACAATTAAAGTAAAATAATGATCACTAATTATCTAAATTAATTTACTTAGGCCTTTGATTATTCTCTAACCCAGCTAAATCAATTTGAAAATTTCAACATTATCTTTTTCTTGTATAATAATATGACTATTAGCAACTTTCATGAAACTAATATTTCTCAAAAATAAAGATCTAAATTCCTGCTTGACAGTTTTTGTTTTTATATCCCATAATTTAAAAATTCCTTTTACACACCCCTCAGCAAGTAACTCTCCATTAGAATCAGCAAAGCAATAGATATTAAAAGTGTTTCCTTCGCTTTTCAGTCTAACAACTTCTCCATCATCTGCATCGAAAACATCTATATAATTAGTTTTCTCTCTTTTATCTAGAATGGCAATCTTTGATAAAAAAGGAGTGAGTGCGCATATGGTATTTCCTCCATCTATCTGAATTTTTTTCACGAAATAGTCATTTTCTAAGTCCCATATATAAAGAATATTTTGAGAGTCAAATCAAAAATCATAATTTCCGCACTCAGAAAATCTAAGATGATTGATCATACTTTGCTGAATATTTACCTTTCTCACTGAACTGAAATCAGGGATCCTGAAATACTCATAAAACTGCTTATCCAAGCAGATCAAATAACTTTCACAATGAGAAAATGAATAATTAAAAGACCACCATGGCTGAAAAATTGATGGTTTAATTGAAAAACCCCGGTTAATATCATATATTTGTATTTCACCATGTAATTTTCTCAATAAATAATTTTCAAAAGGAGAAAATATGTATTCATCATAAAAATGAGTTTGCTTGAATTGTTTTATTTGCTTTGGATTGCAAGTTCTCAGTTCTCATAAGATAGATTTTTCTAAGCTTGAAGTAATGAGATATGAACCGTTTGGGGATACTTTAGCTCTATGAATTATAAGATGTCTATTATTATCATTATGAACAAATTCCGAAGAAAATTCATAAATTTTTATATTCCCTTTAGAATCGCCCCAAGAAATATATTTTCCTGAAATAGAAAATATTACTGACTGAACATGCTCTTTAAACCCAGCAAAAATTTGGGAAATAGTGTTAGTTTTTAAGTCTATGATAAATCCCTCATTGTCTTTTGGACTGAGTGCTAAAAAATTCCCACAAGGAGAAAACGATAGACATAATATTTTTTGTGCTCTATAAAAGATTTTTGTTCTAACTGAGGTAATAGTATTTATCAAATATAGTGAATCATAACCACAGAAGGCTATTTTTTTGCCACAGTAAGAGAAGGAAAAAAGGCTTTTTACAGTGAATTTTCCTCAAATTTTACTATAAAGAGTCCAATTTTCAGTTTCGATAACAGAAATTGAGCTTGCTCTTATTAATGCTAAATATCTATTGGACGGAGAAAATATCAATTTTGAAGCTTTATAAGTAAGTGCTTTAGTAGTTCCAAGAATCTGCCTATGTTTTTCTATATCCCAGCTAAGAACAGTTGAGTTAGCATCAGTTGCTGCAATATATTTCCAATTTGGCGAAATTATTATTCTATATGCATTAAGCTCATATATAAGTCGTTTTTCATAATTATCCCAAATCCTTATACGCTGCCCATTAATTGTGGCCAAGGTAAGCTTAATTCTTGAGCTTAGGATCTGGGTGATATTTTTAGTAATAAAGTCATTAAAGCTGAATTCATTTCTAATATTTTGCTCACATAAGTTCATTTCTATGATGCTATCATCATTTTGATAATAAAAATATTTTTCATCATGAGAGAAACTGAGTCCTTTTCCTTTTTTAAAATTAAATCTTATAAAATGTCCAAAATTTGCACAGCTGAGGTCGCAATTTTTAAAATTCACGCTCTGAAATTGTGACTGTAAAAACTTGACTTCTTTTAAGCAGCTATTTTCGAAATTCACATTTATAAATAGGCGTTGAGATAAGTCAGCTTTTGGGATACGAGTTCGGCTGAAATCGATGTCTTTAAATACAAAATCACTTTTGGCAAGTACAGTTGCAGCATTACTGCATGCTAAATCAATTTCTTTTGATGATCTTGAGAGTAAAATCAATTTTACGAGGTCTTCTTTGGTATTTTCACTAATTAAACTATAAAAGCAAGATAATATATTTGAGAAATTAATTAAATCAAGCTTGTTTAAATAAGAGTGCTTGATTAAATCAATAGTTTTGCAAATGCTAATGTCTTTGAGAATTTTTTTGGCTAAATATTGGTTATAATCTTTTTCTGAGCGATTCAATAGTTTATTGATTTTATTCATTATTAATTAATCACATGAGATAATAAATGGAATACCTATTTACTTTGGGAAGTTATGGCTTAAAAAATATATGGAAAATGATCTCTTTAAATCTCTCTACACCTAATGCAGAATTTTATCTTTTATAGTACATCTGCTGAGGCTGCTTTTAATTCTCAACATTTTTGTGGTAGCAAGAATGCATGTAGAGATTATTGAAGAATTAGGTGCATTTTGAGAAAGAAGGCAATTATGATATGGTGCTATATGAAATGAAATATAAAGATCACTTGCTATAGTAGGATAAGAGACAAATTGATCTTATGATAGGCCATTAAATTGCACAAATAATATATTATAAATAGTATTCCCTTGCAACTTCATTAATGGTTGAGATGTAAAACCCACCTTTATTGTATGAGCAATAAACTTGATAAGGATAATAATTAATTATTGACTTTCCGATTTGTTGCCAATTATAAACATCAGAAACTTCGCTTTCATAAATAAATCCATAGCATTCAATCAAATACACTCTCTCTGCTTCATTTATCAAGATCTTCCTTGAATTCTTTGAAAAATCATAAGGAACTGTCGAAAAAGAGTCGATATCAATTGAATACAGCAAAATATTTTTAGTTTCATTTGCAGAAATCAAAATATCATTGTTAAAAATTATACTATTGCCTATGTAATAATAATCTTGAGGCACTGGAGCTAATGTAAATCAGTGATTCTTATTTAGATCGAATCTAGCAGATTGGGTGCTGGCATTATAATTATGAGACCAAAAACAATAAACAGATCCTTTGAAATGGATGGCTATTTTGTTTGAAAAATTACTCTCAGACAAGAGTACTCTAAATTTTAAATTTCGATCAATTATATACACATTCGCACCGTTGCACATATATGAACAAATTAACTCTGTTATCTTTTTCACCAATAAGATAGAGAGACGTGATCTGATGGTAAGCATCAGCATAATCTTGAAAAGCTTGGCTGATAGATAACTTGGAGGCTTGACTCTGGCTTTCATACTGGAGGCAAGCACTCCTGAACTCTTGCTCTATGTGTGCATTATTTGGTCCGTTTAAAATGGGACATTTTTCCGTTCTCAACTTGCAAAGTCTTTTGAGCTTATTAATGCTAAATACTTCTGAGAACTTTGGATCTGTATCTATTACTCCATCAATATCAGTTTCAGCTTGTAGACTATAATTTTGGCCTTGCTCTTGTTTTGGAATTTGAGATACCTTTTCAATTAAGTCGGTAGTTTTTTTTAAATCAGAATTCAGCTTTCTTAAGGCTTCTTCAACATTATTTCTTGAATTGTAAAGATTTGGTTTAAAAGTAGTCGAGACTATCTCCTTCAGTTTATTTATCCTAGACTTTTCTTTTTCAAGAAAGCCAAGAATTGCATCTTTAGTTCCTTCTGGAGGCTCAGCAAGAATAGATTCAAAGGAATGAGTTCTATTGGGTAGCTTAAGATGAGCTGCAAGATGGAATTCACAAGAATAAGTATCAGCAGACAAACATTGACATACATATTGTACTTCGAATTCGCAACTCTGTTTGAAGCATTGATGCAGCATAGTTATATTTAGGAATAATTAATATTCTTCAAGGAATAAAAACACCCAAAAATTTCGAAGATTTTAAAGAATAATCGAAAATCGATTAAATTTATTAACTAACACTCAAAATTTATTGTTTAAAATTAAATTTTCAAACAAAAAAAAATCCCCTGTGAGTGAAAATTGTTTTGATTGCTCACAGGAATGCTTTAAAGAAACTATTGAATACTTTAAAGACACTACTCGGACTAATCCAAATAAATATGATGCATAATCTGACATAGAAGACATCTTCTATGATAAAGAGAGATATGTTTAAGCAATAAGATATATAGTGATTGGTCTAAAGAAAGCTGATGCATATAATGGCATAGAATATATCTTTTATGATGAAAAGAGATATGAAGAAGCAATAAAGTATTACATCTAAACAATTTTAATTAATCCAGATAAAGCAATTTATTATACAGATAAAGGAAATGCTCTAGATGAGTTAGGCATAAGAGAAAAAGCTATGAAATGCTTTACAAAGCTAATATTTTAGAATTATTTCACAATCTTATTAATAATAAAACATTTATTTTGCTCATTAATGGTAGTTAGCATGAATGGCCTATTAAAATTCTTTTTCACCATTCAGCTCTCACTATTCACGGACTCCAGGAAATTCATGAAGATGCCAAATTTTTTTCTTGGCCAAGCACGATATTGAGCACATAGTAATATTGTTAGAGAAGAATGCCATTTAATATCAGTTCACGTTCATCATCTTGTATCATGCCCTAATACGAATGTATGTGATATTAAAAAGTTAGCCAATAAGAGTGTAAAAATTTTTTATCCTCATGCGGGGATTTAGTTTGCTTCTCTTTTATAAATAACTGCTAAAATAAAATTCGATCACAATAGCTGCTCATCCTTTAAGATCAATTTTAACTTGAATACTGCAGTAGACATACATTAAAATTGTAGAATTAGCTAAAATTGCTCTGAAAATTCCATAACTACAAAAATCTGTAAACCTAAAGAGAGTGAGTTTTGGTTTATTATTTTTAAAGAATTTAATAGCTTCTTTGAGGCATTTAATAGCGTCTTCTATTCTATCTAATTATTCTTATATATAAATATGTTATATCAATGCTTCAAACAGGGTTGCGAGCTCGAAGTACAATATGTATGCCAATGCTTGTCTGTTGATACCTATTCTTGTGAATTTCATATTGCAGCTCATCTTAAGCTACCCAACAGAACTCATTCCTTTGACTCTATTCTTGAAGAACCTTCAGAAGGAACTAAAGATGCAATTCTTGGCTTTCTTGAAAAACAAAAATCTAGGATAAAAAAACTTAAGAAGATAGTCTCGACTACTTTTAAACCAAATCTTTACAATTCAAGAAAGAGTGTTGAAGAAGCCTTAAGCAAACTGGATTCTGATTTAGAAAAAACTATCGACTTAATTGAAAAGATATCTCAAACTCCAAAACAAGAGCAAGACCAATATTATAGTCTAAGAACCAGCACTGATATTGATGGAGATACAGCTTCAGAGCTCTCAGAAGCATTTAATAGTTATAAGCTTTGTAGACATTACAAGTTGGGAACCAAAAAATGTCTAATCTTAAACAGACCTAATAATTCACAGGTAGAGCAAGAGTTTAGAAGAGCTTGCCTCCAATATGAAAGCCAGATTCAAGGCTCTAAGTTATTAGCTAGCCAAGCTTTTCAAGATCATACTGATGTTTACTATCAGACCACATCCCTCTATCTTATAGGTCAAAAAGATGACAGAGCTAATTTGTATATATATGACACTGAAAGTGGAACAGAGCAAGCCAAAACGCCGAAAATTCATTGAGAATGAGAATGACCGAGTACATCTATTGTCCCACTTCCAAATGGTGAGCTTTTTTGTATATCTGAAGACATGCAAGCCTATATAATTGATAGAAATTACGAAGTTCGAGTGCTCTCATCTGAAATGGGCGTTGGATTCAAAACAGCTATCTATTTCAAAGGATCTGTTTATTGCTTTGGATCTCAACTATATACTGGCATTCCCCAATCTATTAGATTCGATCTAGATAAGAATCACTGATTTGCATTAACTTCTATGCCTCAATATTACGATTGCATGCACCATAGTGTAATTTTTAATGAAAAGATTTTGATTTGTGCGAATAAAAGTAAAAATCTTTTGCTGTATTCCATTGATATCGACTCTTTTACAACAGTTCCTTATGAATTTGAAATGGAATCAGGAAAAATACTAATAAATGAAGCTGAGAGAGTGTATTTGATTGAATGCCCTGGGTTTATTTATGAAAGTCAAGCTTGAGATATCTATAATTGAATGCAAATCACAAAATCAATAATTAATCAAAATCTTGAACAAGTTTATTGCTCATATATTAAAGGAGAAATCTATATCTCAACCATGGATGATGATTATAATAGGGAATACTATAGGTTTGATCTGAATCATAAAACTCTTACTGAAGTTGCTTATTATAATAACCATATAGCTTTTAAAAGTACAAATAGCAAAATCGAAGCAATAGGGTGCTATATTGAAACCTTCAAGCTATATTCCGAGCATGCAGAGGGATACATTAAAAACGGACATACTCTTTGAGATTTGGGCCAAAAAATTGGAAAAATAGAAGACTGTAATGATAGACTCAAACTCAATCCTAACAATCTTTATTCCTATTACAATAAAATAAAGGCTCTTGATGATATAGGGATGAAAAATGAAGCACTCGAGTGCTATAATGAAATGATCAAGCTCAATCCCAGAGACTCTGATCTTCACTATAATAAAGGAGCCATACTTTTGGAATTAGGAAAAAACAAAGAAGCAATAAAGAGCTTTAATAAAGCTATCGAAATCTATAGGTATAACTATATCTATTTCTGCTATTGCGCATGTGCGCTCAATGAATTAGGCCAAGAAGCAGAAGCTCTCGAAAATTTTAATAGAGCTTATGATTTGACTCAGGATATAGACATAAGTGAAGAAAGTGATGAATTTTATGATGATGATCTTATTGAATTTCTCTGAAAACTTTGTGAATTGCAGGGAAATGTTGTTAACTTTAAAGAAGTACTTCAGGAACTCAAAAGAGCTTTTTCAGAAAATCCTCAATTGCTCAAGGCGATTGAGGAGAAAGAGTCAATGATTAAAGAGCAGCATTCACAATTACTTAAAAGAGCTGTTGAATACCTGTCTGAGTCCAACCAAGCAGAATTAGTTGATAAAATAGAAGAAGTTGAGGTATTTCAAAAGACAGTAGATATTACAATTTCACAACTCATGTCAGAGACTTCTTATTTAAAATTTTAAATTAGGATAATTAATTATATACCTAAAAATAAGAAGTCATGCATGTATATTTTAGTGGGGTAGATCACATTTTAACGATTATTAAATAATAATTTCCCAGACATAATAGCCCTGCTGTTTTTACTCCAAAAAAAGCAGTAAAAATGAAGAGATGCATTAGCACTAATCGCTGTAGTGCTACATTTTGAGAGTGGAATTGAGGTAAAACATTAGGATTGAGCATATCATGAGACAGTACATGGAGTTTTTAAGAATTTAATTTTTAGCTGTTGAAAATGAAGGCATTGCAGTAAGCTTGAGCAGAGGATGGGTAAGTTTTTTAACCGCTATTTGGGATAAGAAATGTGCAAGTCGGTGATGTGATCAAGAAAATTCTGTAATTTTTGCAAATTTTGTGGGATTTGCTGTCACTGGTAAGGTGACGATGCTACGCAAGAAGTGGAGGCTAATATTGTTGGAGTTGATTGTATACTGATGTTGTTGGCATTGGATTATGGAATAAAGCAAGAAAATTCATCAATAATAAAGTGAAGTTTAAGTTAATAGTTAACAACTATTAAATTCTGAAGTAATTATTTATATGAAGACTAAAAAAATATTTTGCAATCAAAATTTTTTTGCTCGCTTAAGAGGAGGAATTAAAGTGCTTGCCGTTTAGATAGAATTTATGTAATTGGTAATTTAGGATATCTTGACTGATTTATTTCTTATATAAAGATGCTGCATCGGTGATTCAAACTTGATTGCGAACTCAAAGTACAGTATATATGTCAATGCTTATCTGTTGATACTTTTCCTGTGAATTTCATCTTGCAGCTCATCTTAAGCTGCTCAATAGAACTCATTCCTTTGACTCTATTCTTGTAGAGCCTCCGAAAGGAAGTAAATTCTTGGATTTTTTTATAAAGAAATTGGAAGAGATAGTCAAGACTTCATTTAGACCAAATCTTTACAATTCAAGCAATAAAGTTGAAGAAGCATTAAACAATTTTAATTGATCCAGATGCAGCATTTTATTATGCAGATAAAGGAAATGCTCTAGATAAGTTAGGCATAAGAGAAAAAGCTATGGAATTGCTTTACAAAGCTAATATTTTAGAATTATTTCACAACCTTATTAATAATAAAACATTTATTTTGTTTATTAATGTTAGTTAGCATTAATGGACCCATAAGGGCAATTTTTTGGGCCTATTAAAATTCTTTTTCGCCATTCAGCTCCCGCTATTCACAGACTCCAGGGAATTCATGAAGATACTAAGATGCCACATTTTTTTCTTGGCCAAGCACGATACTGCGCATATAGTAGCTATGCTAGAGAAGCATGCCACTTAGTATCAGTTCACGTTCATCATCTTGCATCATGCACTAATACGAGTGTATGTGAAATTAAAAAGTTAGCCAATAAGAGTGTAAAAATTATTTATCCTCATACATGGATTTAGTTTGCTTCTCTTTTATAAATAACTGCTAAAATAAAAGTCGATCAAAATAGCTGCTCATCCTTTAAGATCAATTTTAACTTGAATAGCGCAGTAGACATACATTAAAATTGCAATATTAGCTAAAATTGCTCTGAAAATTCCATAACTACAAAAATATGTAAACCTAAAGAGAGAGTGAGTTTTGGTTTATTATTTTTAAAGAATTCAATAGCTTCTTTGAGGCATTTAATAGCGTCTTGCATTCTATCTAATTATTCCTATATATAAAATGTTATACCAATGCTTCAAACAGGGTTGCGAGCTCGAAGTACAATATGTATGCCAATGCTTGTCTGTTGATACCTATTCTTGTGAATTTCATATTGCAGCTCATCTTAAGCTACCCAACAGAACTCATTCCTTTGACTCTATTCTTGAAGAGCCTTCAGAAGGAACTAAAGATGCAATTCTTGGCTTTCTTGAAAAACAAAAATCTAGGATAAAAAAAATGAAGAAGATAGTCTCGATTACTTTTAAACCAAATCTTTACAATTCAAGAAAGAGTGTTGAAGAAGCCTTAAGCAAACTGGATTCTGATTTAGAAAAAATCAAAAGCTTAATTGAAAAGATATCTCAAGCTCCAAAGCAAGAGCAAGACCAATATTATAGTCTAAGGGCCGATACTGATATTGATGGAGATACAGCTCCAGAGCTCTCAGAAGCATTTAATAGTTATAAGCTTTGAAGACATTGCAATATGGGAACAAAAAATTGTCTAATCTTAAACAGACCTAATAATGCACAAGTAGAGCAAGAGTTTAGAAGAACTTACCTCCAATATGAAAGCCAGGTTCAAGGCTCTAAGTTATCAGTCAGCCGAGCTTTTCAAGATCATACTGATGTTTACCATCAGATCAATTCTCTCTATCTTATAGGTCGAAAAGATAAAAAGACTAATTTGTTCATATATGACACTGAAAGTGGAACAGAGCAAGCAAAAACACTGAAAATTCATTGAAAATGAAAATGACCGAGTGCATCCATTGTCCAACTTCCAAATGGTGAGCTTTTTTGTATAACTGAAAGCACGCAAGCCTATATAATTGATAGAAATTACGAAGTTCGAGTGCTCTCATCTGAAATGCGCATTAGATTCAATACAACTATTCATTTCAAAGGATCTGTTTATTGCTTTGGATTTCAAGTATATACTGATTTTCCCCAATCCATTGGTACTGGCATTTCCCAATCTATTAGATTCGATATAGATAAGAATCACTGATTTGCATTAACTTCAATGCCTCAAGATTGCTATTGCAAGCGCCATAGTGTAATTTTTAATGAAAAGATTTTGATTTGTGCGAATTGAAGTAAAAATCTTTTGATGTATTCTATAGATATCGATTCTTTTACAACAGTTCCTTGCGATTTTGAAATAAAATCAGGAAAAATACTAATAAATGAAACAGAGAGAGTGTATTTGATTGAATGCCCTGGGTTTATTTATGAAAGTGAAGTTTTAGATGTTTATAATTGACAGAAAACTGTAGAATCAATAATTAATCAAAATCCTACTCAAGTTTATTGCTCACATATTAAAGGAGAAATTTATATCTCAACCATGGATGATGATTATAATAGGGAATACTATAGGTTTGATCTGGATCGAAAAACTCTTACTGGAGTAGCTTATTATAATAAGCATATAGCTTTTAAAAGGACAAATAGCAGGCTCGAAGCAATAGGGTACTATAATGAAACCTTCAAGCTATATTCTGAACATCTGGATAGATACATTAAAAACGGACATACTCTTTGAGATTTTGTCAGAGTAATTAAAAAAATAGAAGACTGTAATGATAGACTCAAACTCAATCCTAACGATTCTTGCTCCTATTCCATTAAATTAAATGCTCTTGATGATATAGGGATGAAAAATGAAGTAATCGAGTGCTATAATGAAATGATCAAGCTCAATCCCAGAGACTCTGATCTTCACTATAATAAAGGGGCTTCTCTCATAGATTTAGGAAGAAATCATGAAGCAATGGAGTGCCTTAATAAAGCAATCGAACTAGATCCAAATAACATTAAATTTTTCTGCTATCGCGCTTATATACTCAATAATTTAGGCAAAGAAAAAGAAGCACTCGAGAATTTTAATAGAGTGCATGATTTGATGCAGGAAATGAGAATAAGTGAAGAAATAGAAGGGATTTATAGTGTAGAAGAATGACAAGATAGAATTGAATTGGTCCGAAAACTTTGTGAATTGCAGAGAAGTGCTGCCGACTTTAAAAAAGAAATCGATTCGCTCAAAAGCGTATTTTCAGAAAATCCTAGAATGCTCAAGGAGATTGAGGAGAAAGAGGCAATTGTTAAAGTGCGGCATTCATGGTTACTTAAAAGAGCTGTTGTATATCTGTCAAATATACACAAACGAACCGAACCAACACATCGAATAGTAAAAGATATGGAGCTTCAAAAATCAGTAATTATTGCAGTTTTACAGATAAGAGCGGATTCTTCTAATTCAAAAGTTTAAATAAGAATAATTCATTTATACCTAAAAATACAAGTCATGAGTATAAATTCTCTTCGGTAGAATGCGAAATTCAAATTTAGGGGCAAGAAGCCCACTATGGATTCTAAGTTATCTGAGTAGTTATCATCACTATCGTAATACTTTGATTATATCAGTTCTTATTTTCATAAATAAATCTATTTTTTTACATTTTATCTTTAATTGTAAAAAATTTTCAAGGAAAAAGTAATAAATCTTGCTTAATTGTTAATTTTTAATAATCTCTATATAATATGGGCTATAAAATTCGATCAAAATAGCTGCTCATCCTTTAAATCAATTTTAACTTGAATAGCACAGTAGATGTACATTAAAATTGTAGAATTAGCTAAAATTGCTGTGAAAATTCCATAACTACAAAAATCTGTAAACCTAAAGAGAGAGTGTTTTGGTTTATTATTTTTAAGGAATTCAATAGCTTCTTTGAGGCATTTAATAGCGTCTTCTATTCTATCTAAGAATTGTAAATCCAATATGTGAAATTTTCATATTTTTTATTGATCCTTGAAAAATATAAAAAGGACTTAATTATTCCTATATATAAATATGCTATATCAATGCTTCGAACAGAGTTGCGAGCTCGAAGTACAATATGTATGTCAATGCTTATCTGTTGATACCTATTCTTGTGAATTCCATCTTGCAGCTCATCTTAAGCTACCCGATAGAACTCATTCCTTTGACTCTATTCTTGTTGAGTCTCCAGAAGGAACTAAAGATGCAATTCTTACCTTTCTTAAGAAAGAAAAGTCTAGGATAAATAAACTGAAGGAGATATTATCGACTTTATTTAGGCCAAATATTTGCAATTCAAGAAAGTGTGTTGAAGAAGCCTTAAGCAAACTGGATTCTGATTTAGAAAAAATCAAAAGCTTAATTGAAAAGATATCTCAAACTCCAAAACAAGAGCAAGAACAATATTATAGTCTAAGAACCGACACTGATATTGATGGAGATACAGCTCCAGAGCTCTCAGAAACATTTAATAGTGATAAGCTTTGAAGACATTGTAAGTTGGGAACAAAAAAATGTCTAATCTTAAACAGACCTAATAATACACAATTAGAACAAGAGTTTAGAAGAGCTTGCCTCCAATATGAAAGCCAGGTTCAAGGCTCTAAGTTATCAGTCAGCCAAGCTTTTCAAGATCATACTGATGTTTACCATCAGATCACATCTCTCTATCTTATAGGTCAAAAAGATAAAAAGACTAATTTGTTCATATATGACACTGAAAGTGGAACAGAGCAAGCAAAAACACTGAAAATTCATTGAGAATGAGAATGACCGAGTACATCCCTTGTCCAACTTCCAATTGGTGAGCTTTTTTGTATAACTGAAAGCACGCAAGCCTATATAATTGATAGAAATTACGAAGTTCGAGTGCTCTCATCTGAAATGGGCGTTAGATTCAAAACAGCTATTCATTTCAAAGGATCTGCTTATTGCTTTGGATCTCAAATATATACTGGCATTCCCCAATCTATTAGATTCGATCTAGACAAGAATCACTGGTTTGCATTAACTTCTATGCCTCAACATCACGATTGCATGCACCATAGTGTAATTTTTAATGAAAAGATTTTGATTTGTGCGAATAAAAGTAAAAATCTTTTGCTGTATTCCATAGATATCGACTCTTTTACAACAGTTCCTTATGATTTTGATGTGATATCAGGAAAAATACTAATAAATGAAGTAGAGAGAGTGTATTTGATTGAATGCCCTGGGTTTATTTATGAAAGTGAAGTTTTAGATGTTTATAATTGACAGAAAACTGCAGAATCAATAATTAATCAAAATCTTGATCAAGTTTATTGCTCATATATTAAAGGAGAAATTTATATCTCAACTATGGATGAGTTTTATAATAGGGAATACTATAGGTTTGATCTGGATCAAAAAACTCTTACTGAAGTTGCTTATTATAGTAGCCATATAGCTTTTAAAAGCACAAATAGCAAGCTAGAAGCAATAGGGTGCCATAGTGAAACCTTCAAGCTATATTCCGAACATGTGGAGGGATATTTTAAAAAAGGACATACCCTTTGGGATTTGGGCAGAAAAATTGGAGCAATAGAATACTGTAATGATAGACTCAGACTCAATCCTAACGATTATCGTACCTATTCCATTAAATTAAATGCTCTTGATGATATAGGGATGAAAAATGAAGTAATCGAGTGCTATAATGAAATAATCAATCTCAATCCCAGCTACCCTTATGCTCACTATAATAAAGGAGTTTTTCTCATGGATTTAGGAAGAAGCCATGAAGCAATGGAGTGCCTTAATAAAGCAATCGAACTAAGTCCAAATAACTTTAAATTTTTCTGCTATCGCGCTTATATACTTAATGATTTAGGCAAAGAGAAAGAAGCACTCGAGAATTTTAATAGAGTGCATGATTGGGTACAGGAAATGAGAATGAGTGAAGAAATAAGTGGAATTCATAGCCTAGAAGCATGACAAGATAGAATTGAATTGGCCCGAAAACTTTGTGAATTGCAGAGAAGTACTGCCAACTTTAAAAAAGAAATCCATTGGCTCAAAAGCGTATTTTCAGAAAATTCTAGAATGCTCAAGGAGATTGAGGAAAAAGAGGCAATGGTTAAAGTGCAGCATTCACAGTTACTTAAAAGAGCTGTTGAATGTCTGTCAACTAGGTGCAACCGAACCGAATTAATACATCAAATAGAAGAAGATGTGGAGCTTCAAAAATCAATAATTATTACATTTTCACAGCTAAGGGCAGATTCTTCTAATTCAAAAGTTTAAATAAGAATAATTCATTTAACCTAAAAATACAATTTATGCACATAAACTCTCTTCGGTTACAATGCGAAATTCAATTTTAGAGGGAAGAAACTCACTATGGATTCTTAGTTATCTGAGTAGTTATCATCACTATCGTAATACTTTGATTATATCAGTTCTTATTTTCATAAATAAATCTATTTTTTTTACATTTTATCTTTAATTATAACAAATTTGCAAGGAAAACAAAGTGGCGCTTTGACGCCAAAGAAGGAGGGAATTATATTGATGCTTTATTTCGTGCAAAGATTGCATGGGTACGTGGCAATTTCTCAAATGTGTGTTTGTGTGTTAGTGGTCAGCCTCAGAGGAGCGAGCTGATATTTCATTAACAGATAGTTTTTGTGGATTTAGTTTAGTATAGAGCAGCTGAAGTTGATTTTTACTTTGATTTTTGCATTTTAGTTTATAATGATAGGTGATGAAGCTGTTTATGGTTGTGCTGTTAAAGATGGTGCTGCTGATTGTGGAGCTATTGCAGTTTGTTGTTGTTGCTGTTGATGGTATTGCTGATATCATGATGTTGATTGAGGATGATAATGGTGATACTGAAGTTGATGTGGAAATAACTGAATGAATTTTTAATTTTAAAAGGAGAAGTGCAGCAATTGTGCATGATAAAGATAAAAAAATTGACATCTAAAATAGCATAGCATCTTCAAGAATTTCCTGGTGTTCGCGGACAGAGCTAATTGAATGGCGAAAAAGAATTTCATTAGGCCTAAAAACATTGCTCTTATGATCCCATTCATCCTAACTAACTATAATAAAAACGAGCTCAAGCAAAATAAATACTTTATTATTATAAGATTTTGAAATAAGTCTAAAATATTAGCTTAGCTAAGCATAGCATTTTCTCTTCTGTCTAACTCATCTTGAGCATTTCCTTTATTTGCATAATAAAGTGCTTTATCTGGATCAATTAAAAATGCTTAGTTGTAATATTTTATGTCTTTTTCATATCTCTTTTCATCATAAAAAATATATTCTGTGTCATTGTATGCATCAGTCATATTTAGTTCGATTTTAATTGTATCGCTATAATATTTTATTGCTTCTTCATATCTCTTTTCATGTTGGAAGATGTCTCCTATGTCATCATATGAATTATCTTTATTTAGATTAGTTCGGATAGTCTCTTCAAAGGATTCAATAGCTTCTTTAGAGCATTCCATAGCTTCTTGAATTCTATCGAGCTCTGTAATTGTTTCTTAATATAACTATGTTACATCAATGCTTCAAACAGGGCTGTGAGCTCGAAGTACAATGTGTATACAAATGCTTGTCTGTTGATACTTATTCTTGTGAATACCATCTTGCTGATCATCTTAAGCTGCCCAACAGAACTCATTTCTTTAATTATATTCTTGTCGAACCTCCAGAAGGAACTAAAGATACAATTCTTGACTTTCTTGAAAAACAAAAGTCTAGGATAAAGAAACTGAAAGAGATAGTCTCGACTTCTTATTAGACCAAATCTTTATAATTCAAGATAGTGTTCCAGAAGCCTTAATCAAACTGGATTCTGATTTAGAAAAAATCAAAAGCTTAATTGAAAAGATATCTCAGACTCCAAAAGAACAAAATCCATATTATAGTCTAAGGGCTGGCACTGATATCGATAGAGTAAGTAATCTGGATACAGAGTTCTCAGAAGAAATAGTAGTTTTAAGCTTTGAAGATTGTGCGAGTTGATAACAGGAAAATATCTCATCTTAAAGGGACCTAATAATGCTCAAGTAGAGCAAGGGTTCAGAAGATGTTGCCTCCAGTATGAAACCAGAGTCAAGCCTCAAAGTTATCAGTCAACCAAGCTTTTCAAGATTTGCTGATGTTTACCATCATATTACATCTCTCTATTTTATTGATCAAAAAGATGTCACAACTAATCTGCTTGTAATGTTTTTGAGAGAGGATGTAGTAGGTACATATGCCATAGTATGATTTTTAAGAAGAAGATTTTGATTTCTGGAGATCGAAATCAACACCTTTTGTTGCACTCAGTTGATATCGACTCTTTTATGAAAGCATCTTATGATTTTGCAGTGGAATCAAGAAAGATTCTGATAATTGAAGCAGAGAGACTGTATTTGATTGAATGCCCTGGATTTATTTATGAAAGCGAAACTTGAGACGCTTATTATTGACAACAAATTGCAAGGTCAATTGTTCATCAATCTCCTGATCAACTTTATTGCTCATATAAAAAAGGAGGAATTTATATCTCAACCATTTATAGGCATATAAGGAATACTATAAGTTGGATCTTGATTTGAAAACCCTTACTGAAGTTGCTTATTATAATGAGCATATAGCTATTAGAGGAACAAATAATAAGCTAGAGGCTATAAAGGCTACAGTCAAGCCTTCAAGCTACTTTCTGATCATGCGGAAGGATACATTCTACAAGATTTGGGTGAAAAACTTGATTTAATTGAGCAACTTAACGAAAAAATCAAACTTAATCCCTGAAAGGCTGAATTCTACTATTATAAAGGAAATACTCTTGATTACTTACTTGATTTTATTTTAATGTTTTTTAAACGAAATTCAATATATTTTTTTCTTGAGTAGGTGACTGTACCAAAATGATATTCACTGCATCCAATATATATTACTTCTTTTCTATACAAACAATAAACTTGCTGAGAAATAATTCTATAATTTGAATTTCCTATGCTTTTTCAAACAAACTCGTCTCCAATTTCGCTTTCATATATTTCTTTCAATCCTTCACATCTGATCAAATAAAGTCTCTCTCCTGCGTTAATAAGAATCTTACGGTCCTCTACAAATTCATAAGGAATTTCTGAGAAAGAGTTAATATCAACTGAGTATAATAAAATATTTCTACTTCTTCCAGCAATCAAAATATTTCCATTATATGCTACACTTTTACAATTAGCATCTGCTCATAGTATTGGAGGTAATTTAATTCATCTATTTCTGTTCAAATCAAATCTACTAGATAGAGTTGAATAATTTTGAATAAACCCTCCAAAGCAATAAACATTTCCATTGAAGTAGATAGCTGATGAGAAGCCACAAGGTGTTCCAAATGGCAATTTTTGTACTCTATAATCGCTATCAATTATTAAGGCAACTCCAGAGTGGCTAAAATTGCCAAAACAGAATAGCTCCCCATTTGGAAGTTGAGCAATGCATGTGCCTTGATCTAAAACTGCTGGAGTTTTCAATGTCTTCTTCTCTTCTTTTTTACTTTCAATATCATAAATTAGCAATTCAGTTTTATTGGTTTTGGTATCTACAAGGAAAAGAGATTTAAAATGTTTGCTAGTGTCATCGAATTCTTTACAAGTTTGGCGGATTGGTATATTAAGAGCAGATCGCTGAGTATAAGTAATTTTTGTTTCAGCTATTTTTTTATTTGGATTTTCCATAGTTTGATTCAGCTGGTGATTAAGCTCCATATCCAGCTTTCTTCTTTTTCTAATATTTTTTTTATTGCTATCATTTTGGCTGAATGAAATAGAGGCCTTATCTCTTAATTTCTCTTTCTTAGGTTTTTCTTTTTTAAGAGTTCTTTGAATTGCACCTTTAGCTTCTTCACAAGACTCAGCTAAAATGGACTCAAAGCTATGAGCTCTATTTCTCAATCTAAGATGTTTTCTGAAATGAAAATCACAGGAGTATGTTATAGGAGAGGAGCATTTACATAAATACTGAACGTCATGTTCGCAGCTAGGTTGAAAGCATTTATTAATAAAAAGAGCTCAAGTAATCGCATTTTATTATTGATTAGACTTCATTTTCTATAATAGCAGCTTCGTTTAAGCACTCTTGGGCTTCTTCTATTCTGCCTAACTCTTTAAGAGCTTTTACTTTTTGTTCATAATAAAATGCGAATTTTGGGCTTGCTCTAATTGCATCGTTGTAATATTTTAGCGCTTCTTCATATCTCTTTTCATCATAGAAGATATTTCCTATGCCATTTGCTGCAGCAGAATTGTTTGGATAAATTCTGATAGCTTCTATGAAGCATTCCACAGCTTCTTCTTTTCTGCCTAAGCTATCTAGAGCATTTCCTTTAGAGAGATAGTAGTTATTATTATTATTTGGATCGGCTCTAATTGCGCTATTATAATATTCTAGTGCCTCTTCATATCTCTTTTTATTAAAGAAGAAATTTCCTATGCATTCATATGCAGATGCACAATTTGGATTAATTCTAATAGCTTCTTTATAACATTCTATTGCTTCTTCATATCTTTTTAGTGGAGATAGAGAATATCCTTTATTCATATAATATTTATCATTGTTTGCATTGATTTTAATTGCATGGTTATAATATTTTATTGCTTCTTCATATCTCTTTTCTTTATAAAAGATATATCCTATGCCATTGTATGCTTTATCATCATTTGGATCATTTCTAATAGCTTCTTTATATTTGTTTAATGCTGCCTTTATATTTGTTTTTTCGTTTTCAAAGTTCATATGATCTTCAAGAGTGTTCTCCAATTCAAACTGCATTTCAAGAGAAGCAACATTGAACTTTTCTTTGTTAAAACTCTTGATAATTGCATCAATTTGTCTTCCAATATCGCAGAATAACTCAATATTATTTGATTTTGCTGTAAAAATTGCTTTAGCTTTTTCAAAAGCCTCATTAGACTGCAAAGCTAGCAAATCTAAAGTTGTATCTTCCTCTGATCTTGATAGCTTTTTTGTTTGCCAGATCTTTTCGGTATAATAGCTAATTTTTGTAGAATCTGAATCGATTTCTTTTAAAACTTGTTGAAAAATACTTTGATAACTACAAAGAGTTTGAGAAAAGGAAGCAATTAGATTTGCTTTTATTCCCTCGATTTTTGACTTTTCTTCTGCGAGAAGGCCAAGGATTGCTTCTTTTGTCCCTTCAACAGGCTCTATAAAAATTGAGCTGAGACTATGAGGCTTGTCGCTAGATTTGCAGTGCTTCATTAAGTGCTTTTCGCAAGAATAAGTCTCAGGAGAAGTGCAGTTGCATGAAACTTCAACCTCACTGTCGCAGTTTAGCTCATAGCATCTTATGGTGAGCATATTTTACAATTTATAATCTCGTCAATTTATACTCCTAATATGTTTTAATATATTTTATCATTAAAGCTGATTTATGACTTCAAAGTGGGAATTTAGATTTCTGGCTAATTATTCTGTATGAGTAAATATAATGCGTCAATGCTTCAAGCAGGTTTGCGAACTCGAAGTACAATGTGTATGCCAATGTTTGTCTGTTGATACTTATTGTTGTGAATTCCATCTTGCAGCTCATCTTAAGCTACCCAACAGAACTCATTCCTTTGATTCTATTCTTGTAGAGCCTCTGGAAGGGAATAAAGATGAAATTCTTGGCCTTCTTGAAAAAGACAGGTCTAAGATAAAAAATCTGAAGGAGATAGTCTCTTTTATACTAAATCTTTATAATTCAAGGAATACTATTGAAGAAGCCTTAAGAAGACTGGATTCTGGTTTAGAAAAAATCACCAGCTTAATTAAAAAGATATCTCAAGCTCCAAAACAAGAGCAAGACAAATATTATAGTCTACAGTCTTATGCTGATATTGATAGAATAAGAAATACGGATCCAGAGTTCTCAGAAGCAAATAGCAGTCTTAAGTTTTGAACACTTTGCGAATTGAAAACGAAAAAAAGTCCCATCTTAAACGAACCTAATAATGCTCAAGCAGAACAAGAGTTCAGGAGAGCTTGCCTCCAGTATGAAAGCCAGATTCAAGGCTCTAAGTTATCAGACAGTCAAGTCTTTCAAGATTATGCTGATGCTTACCATCAGATCACATCTCTCTATCTTATTGGTGAAAAATCTAAAAGAGCTAATTTATTCATATATGACGCTGAAAATGAAATAGAGCAAGCAAAAGCATTGAAAACTCCTTGAAACTTTAATCCAAAGGACATAATGATTGTCCAACTTCCAAGTGGTGATCATTTTTGCATATCTCATGAAAGGCAAAGCTATATAATTGATAGAAATTATGGAATTCGAGCTCTCTCAATTGAAATTGATTTTAAAATTAAAACAGCTATCCATTTCAAAGGATCTATTTATTGTTTTGGAGACTGTTTTCCCCGATCCATTAGATTCGATCTGGATAAAAATGACTGATTTAAATTAGCTCTAATGTTTCAGAATGCATCGCAGGTGCAAAAGTGTAATTTTTAACGAGAAGATTTTGATTTCTGGGTGAGCGCATAAAAAACTTTTACTGTATTCAATTGATATTGATTCATTTACAAAGGTTTCTTATTATTTTGCAAATAAATCAACTAAGATTCTGATAAATGAAGCAGAGAGAGCGTATTTAATTGAATGCCCTGAGTTTATTTATGAAAGCGAAGTTTCTTACTTACATACTTAGTGATTTAGGTAAAAACAAGGAAACGATGGAGAGCTTTAATAATGTAATCAAACTCAAGCCAAATGAATTTAAATATTTCTGCTATCGTGCACATATACTCAATGATTTAGGCCAAGAAACAGAAGCTCTCAAGAATTTTAATAGAGCATATGATTTGATACAGGAAATGCAA